>BPTQ01000006.1:139625311-139966231 GCA_019973895.1 Chrysanthemum seticuspe
GACCATTATAGAATATATATCAATAACACTATAATTTGGACCATTATAGTATATTTCACAAGAATAACACTATAATTAGAAAAAACAATAAAAGTATATGAAGATTTGTATGTTAAAGTTCGTGTTTTAATAATAACGAACAACAGGGAGGGTAAGGGAACTTCTATACGTTTACATGCAATTTTTTGTTACACTTCTTCTACTACACCGAGCTTTTTTACGATAAACTTTTAAAATAACGGATTTTCGTTCAAGCGTAATATCATTGCAAATCGTGTAGTCTTCCCTCATACGTTGCTTCTCTACCCTTGCATGCTCAAACAAATTGATAACGTCTATAATAGCATTTTTTCGAGCCACATCATCTTCTTCACATTGTTTTTTAACGTACATTTGCATATCTTCAAGGGAATGGGAGGGACAACAAGCCATAATAATTTTGTGCTTGAAATTGTATGTTTAGAAGTATATGAAAATAACAAAAAAGATTAATATCACAATAAGAACACTTTATATGATATTACCAGGTTTAATATCACAATAACTATATATAAGATATTACCAGATTTAATATCAGAATAAGTATCATATAAAGGTTATTGATATCAGAATAACTATCCATATATAAAACGGTTTTAAAACGCATAATAAGAAAAAAAAAAAAAAAAAGCTTAATATCAGAATAAATATCAACATATTAACGTTGTTAATATGTTGATATCAGAATAATTATCATTATATGATATTACCAGATTTAATATCACAATAACTATCATTATATGCTATTACCAGATTTAATATCAGAATAAGTATCATATAAAGGTTATTGATATCAGAATAACTATCATATTAATATTATTAATATCAGAATAACTATACACATATCAGAAATAAAGAAATTAATATCAGAATAACTATCCTCATATCAGCATAACAAACTTAATATCAGAATACCTATCGTAATATCAGAATAACTATAATACTAACGATAGAAACCTCAAAGTGCAAATGTACTAATACTCATAATAACAATAGCAAATATCAGAATAACTATCCTCATATCAGCATAACAAACTTAATATCAGAATACCTATCCTAATATCAGAATAACAAACTTAATATCAGAATAACAATAATACTAACGATAGAAACATCAAAGTGTAAATGTACTAATACTCAGAATAACAATAGCAATATCAGAATAACTATCCTCAAATTCATTATAACAACCTTAATATCAGAATAACTATCATAAAAATACCTTCAACAGCGTTTTTTAATGAAAAATGTACCGATAGATCAGGACCGATACGAGAATACTGATCAGGTAATTCCATTGTATAAAAAATTTAAATAAAAAAAAAGATGAGAAAAATAAGGAAATAGAATATTCTAATAAAAATAAAAATATACGGAAAGAAAAAAGGGATGAATTTGGTCAAAAAATCAACGGATGAGGTACATCCGCACATCCGCACTAAAAAAAAATATCCGCACGTGATCCTCACACATATATATATATGGGAGAGTTAACGTGAGATCAAACTTAAAGTTGTAAAAATAAGATCAAGTCTAAAAAACCACTAAAACATTTATAAATAACAATTTTAGCAATAATATACATAAAAATAATATTTTAATACAAACTAACAGTTTAGCAACTAATAACCAAATGATACATGAGTTTGGATTAGTGATACACCTGATACACATTACACTAATAAATATTAAAAAAACCTGATACACATACAAAAAACTGATACACATTACACTTCTAATCAAAGTGTATCACCTAGATTTCGTAAATTTTAAAAAGAAATCTATCGAAACTTTAACAATTTTAGTTGTAGTTAATAAAAAATTTATTATTTGTTGTAAGGAGAGTGTCGCTTGTTAAATTTTAGTTGGATCTCATTTTAACAACTTTAAGTTTGATCTTATTTGATCTAGATTATATATATATATATATATATATATATATATATATATATATATATATATATATATATATATATATATATATATAGAATTGAGATCATATGAGAACTTTTTTAAAGTTTTAAAAATAAGAACTAATGAATGCTTGACAAGTGGAATTTGGATAATAAAAAATATGTTATAGTCAAAAGGGTAATATAGGTATTATACATATAAACTTAAATAATATTAAAGCTTAAAAATCACATAACTCCCCATCCATCACATGTCTCACTAGTCACTCCCCACCTATCTCTCCTTCCTCCCATCTATTTTATTTTTCCGACCGTAACCCTAAATATAATATCACGCCACCAACTCTTTTTTTGCCATCTATTTCTGCCATCTCTTCTCATTTTTCTGGTGACCAAAAAACACAGATTGATGTACATCACTTCTCATTTATTCGGCGACCAGAAACACAGATCTCATGTATCACACTTTTTCTAGCGAGGAAACCCTAACTGCTGTCTTTTCACAGATCTGATGTATCACAGTTTTTTCCGGCGAGGCTTCTTATCCCGGCGAGCCTCGTTTTCCCGGCATGGCCTCGTTATCCATATATTTTTTCCGGCGAGGTGATACATGCTAGTAACACCAAGGATGTTTGAATGGTATAACGGATACATTTTTGTCTCCGACTGATCTTTTACTTTCTGGTTCACGAGTGGTTCACGAGATCTGATATATCAGTGGCTTTATGAGTTTTCTGGTGATGCATTTTCATGGGTATCTTGATCGGTGATGTTTTAACAATGATCTAAATCGTAATATTAACACAAGCAACCCTTGGCTAGTTGGCTAGTATACACGTAACAAGAATGAATAGAAATTCATTCTATATAACATGTGTTTTCATCGAAGTTAATCATGTGGCCAAAAGAAGAGATTTAAAAATAGGTTCCCTATAGATCAATAGCATGTGGATAGAAATACGATCGTATGGTTCTTTCATTGAAGATATTGCAAATGCTTCTTCCATGATACAGACTTCCTCATGAAGTAAAAACAATATAAAAAAATGCTTTAGGAACAAGTATAGTACTCCAATTGACTATACTTTTTTACGCAGTCAAAAAGCAAAGAAAGGCTTTTACTTCATTAAATAATAGGGAGAATAAGTTTAATCTTTGGTGTTTACGCGTATTTCATAATATTTTAATGTATTCTTATTTGACCTTTGTGATGATATCTAAGAGCGGTGATAGTTTGAAAAGCATAGACATTTGATTGTGAGAGACCGATATGTGGTTCGTGTACCAGCTGGTTTTTCAGTTGGGTTTTACATTAACTAAGATCCGATTTATTTTTTCAATCGATGTACCAGTTTTTAGATTTGATGTACGAGTGTATCAGTTTTGTCGGTCGACGTATCAATGTATCATATATTATATATATGGCTCATGTATCAATGTATCATATATTATATGTATGATTTATGAATCAAAGTATCATTTTTAATATAGCGTTGTATGTATGTTCTATGTGTCAATGTATCATATTGCCGATATTACCGATTTATAGTACGGAATCAAGAAAATAGTCATGAGGTATTATTTAATGGTGGCAAAAAAAGACGGAATATTTATTAAAAAAAAAGTTGGAACTTAAACCATTACTTCGAAAACCCAAAAATGCTTCAAAAGTGACATGGATGGCTTGTGTAATGGTATAGTTTTGGGAACTGATACAATAGAATCCTATAAGAAAAAACATAAATTAAGAATTATAAACAAAACTATCGTGAAAAAACATTTATTCATTTGCAGAAATTAATGTATTTAAATGTTATTCAATGGCCCCTAAATCATTTATTTTTGTGCTACATAAAACCCTTAAATTTACTTTTTAATACAAAAATGCCATTCATCTAGTATTAATTGTCATCTAATCTAAATTATTTGATCTAATGGTTCAAATTAGTCCTTATTTTTACAACTTTAAGTTATCTCTTACATTAACCTTCCTCTATATATATATATATATATATATATATATATATATATATATATATATATATATATATATATGATCAAATAAAAAGTTTAAATTGGTAAAAAGGATAAAAAGGGTTGAATGTGTAATTTGAATAGTAAGGGTATTTTAGGGTATTTATTCACTCATCTTTTAATACCTCATTAAAACTTCTTTTAACACCTATTTAAGTTTTAAATTTTGTGTTTCACGTTACTTTTTTTTCTTCCATTTTTGTTATTTTGTCTTTGAGAATGGTCATGTTTCATTGTTATTGCTTCAAATAATATGAGTTTTTCTTGCGCGTTAGTTAACTTTTACCCATTTTATAAGTGTGTCAAAATAAGCTTTGGTTGTCCCAAAAAATGTGTCATAAAGCTAGTGTCGCATTAAAAAATTTAGTGTGTCACTACATATGTATGTTAAAAAAGTTCGTGCTAAACAATGTGTGTCACTACAAATGTGTTAAATTTTTTGGTGTCTCATTAGATACATACTAAAATCATAGTGTGTCACAATAAATGTATTAAGAAATTTAATGTCACTACAATATAATAAATTTTTAGTGTGTCAATATATATGTATGTATAAAAAAAATAAGTGTTTTACAAAAAATGTGTCAGAAGACTTAATGTGTCACTAGGAATGTATTGTGAAATTAAGTGTGTCAAAAAACTTAATGTGTCACTAGAAAAGTATTATAAAATAAGTGTGTCAAAAGACTTAGTTTGTCAATAAAATGTGTCACAAAAATTAATGTGTCTTTATAAATGCATCAAAAAAAATTTGTGTCACTACGTATGTATAAAAAACTTCGTGTTATAAATACAGTGTGTCACAACAAATACAAAATTACTGTAGTGTGTCATTAGATATAAATATTAAAATTTAAGTGTGTTACTATATATGTATTAAGAATTTAGTTACCCTACAATTGTGTCAAAAAAATGATGTGTCACTAAAAATGTGATGTGTCACTGTATTTTTACCCAAATAAGTATGAAGTATGAACATTAATGTGTCATTAACAAGTATGAAAACAATTTTATCTAAATACTCGTGAGTCGTGACAAATACGTATGAACATTTATGTGCCATTATAAAAATAATAATGATACATTAATTGCATGGCTATTAGAGATATAAAAAGAAAACGTTTACAAATTGTCAAATAACATAATTTTGTTTACCACATTTACCCTTATTAAATGAAAATTTATGTTACTAGTTTTCAAATATCTATTAAAACACTTTTATTAATCTAAACCATTGATCACTTTTGGCTAGCTAGATCAAATGGTTGAAAATCCTTCTTATCCTTTTTACATAAATCTACTTTTCACAATAACCAACCTCTATATATATATATATATATATATATATATATATAGCTAAAAGTCTACGTGTATGATTACATTTTAAAAAAATATAAATGATGTAATTCGAGTTATTCAGATCAACCCGAAAATCGAACCGAATTAAATACGTTTTTTCAGTTCGGTTAAATAATTTGCATTTTGGTTCTATTCGGTTCGGTTTTACTAAATAAAATTAACCAAATAAAACGAACAACCCGATAACCGAACGGATGAACACCTAGAAAATAGCCTCAATTTTGACATTTTTTTGCCAAGAAGATTTTTGTATTCTCTCACATGTTTTTTTTAATTTTCCAGTTTAACTGCGTAAGAATTTATATTTTTAAAGAGATTTACTAAAAGGTCTTACTGGACACATTTTAAAGTGTGAATAAATGAAAAGTTTAAATGCATTAAATAAAATTTACATTTAATTATAATAAATTAATACTTATTTAATGCATTTTTATTGAAAAAGAAATGTTTCAGTGTATTAATCATAAGTTAAAGCATGAAAGTTTAAATAAGTGTTTTGAGCGAAATTTTTATGCTTATTTCTATCACAAAAACGATTGTGTAAATCATGATTTCTCTAGTTTACCCTGTGTGCTTGCTTATTTGAATATTGTGAGTGTTCTAAAGATGATTACAGGGTTCGCGTGTGAATACAAATAAAAAGAGTGTGAGTGACAAAGAGATGGCACAGAGAACAAACATAAGTTGCTAATCGGATTTGATGACTACTATAACCATATAATAGGGAAAGTGGTTAAGAAAGATGACTACTATAACCATATAATAGGGAAAGTGGATACTTCTTAACCGAGTGATTGTATGTTCAAGTTACGGCAAAGACAAACATATGTCATTTACATAGTATAGTTTGCGTGTTATTTCCCTAAAAAAATAGTTTGGAAGTAGAAGATAAAACACAAAAATGTGGATTGCCTTAGTGGTAGAGGCTTTAGGCTGTCAATGTTGAGACCCATGTTCGATTCTTGGCTGCTACAATTTTTTTTTATAATGTAACCGGATGTAGTGCCATGGTGGCATTTCCACCTCATCATAGAGGTGCCATGTCAACATTAAAATGCCTAGTAAGCATTATACATGTGTCATGTTTAGTCCCATATATATGTATAGATTAAGATAACGAGCCTTTTAAGTTTTCTATTCATAAAAAATTAAAGTGAAAAATTATTTTAATTTAAAACCTAAATGTATCAGCATTAGAGATTCGCATGTATGTCTAAAATTAATAATCAAACTTGCATTTTTTTATAACAATATCTCTAAAATTATATTTATCAAAATAATCTTATATTTAAACATGTTATTATAAGAGAATTGAAAACTATAAAGTATTTTGTGCACATCAAAGGCAACGAATAAAAGTAGAGAAACAATAAATAGGGTATCCGCCGTTGCATCGCGCGGGTACTCTGCTAGTATTTTATAAATCATTTATGCCTTATTTAAATAAAAATACTTAAAAATTCAGATTGCTTATTATAGAAATTAAATATCTTCAAGATAAGAAGCATAATGTACACTACTTTAATACACATATTTAAAAGAAAAAATACAAGCTTTACTAGAACCATAATGTACACTACTTTAATGCTATTAATATAGTCAATATTTTTAATGTAGTTAATTAATTAAATGGTAAATAAATACAATTAATGCAATTATTAAAATACCTCTTACATAAGAAATACAAATTATCAAGCATATTGTACAACAAACTTAAACACAATTCATGCATTAAATGTCACTAATACAAATAATGAAGCACATTAAATAAATATTAAAGTCCAAACGGGCCAAATGTGCTTGAGCACGAACGGGCACGGGTTAAATGGGCTCATGTTATACGGATCGTTTTAAAAAGTCCAAAACAGGATCCCATGCTGGAAACTAACAGGCTAAATGGGCACGGGCCAAACATGCATATGTTATACAAATTGGCACCTCTAATATTGATTATCAAATTGTATAATGAAAAATATTGTCATTAGTTAAGGAGTTGAAATACGTCCCATGAAATTCTTGATATTCGTAAATTTATTGTCAAAAAGATTTACGAAACTAAAATACATGAATCACCGAAATTTTTTATTTCATTGTACCCGCCGCCGCAACACTCGGGTACCCTGCTAGTAAATCTGTAAAATTGATAAAAGTGCAAAGTTCTATATTATAAACTTTTTGAGGAAAAAAAAAGTCAGAATCTATATGATGATGGGTTCAAATCATGTGGATTAGTGGGCCAAAAAATCGAAACCATTGTTATTAAAAAAGAACTTTATTAAACGATCAGAACCTCATATGTTTTTGCAATTAAGTAAAAAAAAAGTCTTAAGTATTTGCATATTTTGTTTTTTACAAAATCATTTTGTTTCAGGTTTTACAAAAAATAGTAGGGGTGTTCAGAATTCAGGTAATACTCACAGGAACCGAAAATTAAAACCGACATGAATCGAAAAACCGAAACGAATATCTCAAAACCGAACATGACCGAATTAAATATTTAATTTTTGGTTTAAATATGGTTTTGTGTTAGATTTGCTATTTTGTGAAGTTGGTTGCTTACACGTGAATTGGATTAAATACGTAGAAAGTTATGCCTGCAAGAACTTATATTGTACACGAGGTATAGTTGTGTTGTTATAAGTCTATAAATACTCTTCAAGACTCCACTTGAATGATGTGGGAAAACATTGTGTAACCTTAATCTAACAAACACATTTCCTTTCCTCAATCATTTCTTTACTTTCTCTCATTAGAACCACCATAAGTTTGGACTACTTCTCATCCCCTAGACCACCCGAATCTTGAATGATATGGAACTTGGCATTTTGGCAATCTAAAATGAAAACCGAACCGAAAACCGAATTCATATAAATATAATTTTTTATATATTTATAGAGATAAAAAGATCATTGAAATTATATCCTAGTATAAAGAAGCACTTTTTAAGCCTGAAATATATATATATATATATATATATATATATATATATATATATATATATATATATATATATATATATATATATATATATATATATATATATATAAATATATATATATATATGGGAGAGTTAACGTGAGATCAAACTTAAAGTTGTAAAAATAAGATCAAGTCTAAAAAACCACTAAAACATTTATAAATAACAATTTTAGCAATAATATACATAAAAATAATATTTTAATACAAACTAACAGTTTAGCAACTAATAACCAAATGATACATGAGTTTAGATTAGTGATACACCTGATACACATTACATTAATAAATATTAAAAAAACCTGATACACATACAAAAAACTGATACACATTACACTTCTAATCAAAGTGTATCACCTAGATTTCGTAAATTTTAAAAAGAAATCTATCGAAACTTTAACAATTTTAGTTGTAGTTAATAAAAAATTTATTTTTGTTGTAAGGAGAGTGTCGCTTGTTAAATTTTAGTTGGATCTCATTTTAACAACTTTAAGTTTGATCTTATTTGATCTAGATTATATATATATATATATATATATATATATATATATATATATATATATATATATATATATATATATATATATATATATATATATATATATATATATATATATATATAGCTAAAAGTCTACGTGTATGATTACATTTTAAAAAAATATAAATGATGTAATTCGAGTTATTCAGATCAACCCGAAAATCGAACCGAATTAAATACGTTTTTTCAGTTCGGTTAAATAATTTGCATTTTGGTTCTATTCGGTTCGGTTTTACTAAATAAAATTAACCAAATAAAACGAACAACCCGATAACCGAACGGATGAACACCTAGAAAATAGCCTCAATTTTGACATTTTTTTGCCAAGAAGATTTTTGTATTCTCTCACATGTTTTTTTAATTTTCCAGTTTAACTGCGTAAGAATTTATATTTCTAAAGAGATTTACTAAAAGGTCTTACTGGACACATTTTAAAGTGTGAATAAATGAAAAGTTTAAATGCATTAAATAAAATTTACATTTAATTATAATAAATTAATACTTATTTAATGCATTTTTATTGAAAAAGAAATGTTTCAGTGTATTAATCATAAGTTAAAGCATGAAAGTTTAAATAAGTGTTTTGAGCGAAATTTTTATGCTAATTTCTATCACAAAAACGATTGTGTAAATCATGATTTCTCTAGTTTACCCTGTGTGCTTGCTTATTTGAATATTGTGAGTGTTCTAAAGATGATTACAGGGTTCGCGTGTGAATACAAATAAAAAGAGTGTGAGTGACAAAGAGATGGCACAGAGAACAAACATAAGTTGCTAATCGGATTTGATGACTACTATAACCATATAATAGGGAAAGTGGTTAAGAAAGATGACTACTATAACCATATAATAGGGAAAGTGGATACTTCTTAACCGAGTGATTGTATGTTCAAGTTACGGCAAAGACAAACATATGTCATTTACATAGTATAGTTTGCGTGTTATTTCCCTAAAAAAATAGTTTGGAAGTAGAAGATAAAACACAAAAATGTGGATTGCCTTAGTGGTAGAGGCTTTAGGCTGTCAATGTTGAGACCCATGTTCGATTCTTGGCTGCTACAATTTTTTTTTATAATGTAACCGGATGTAGCGCCATGGTGGCATTTCCACCTCATCATAGAGGTGCCATGTCAACATTAAAATGCCTAGTAAGCATTATACATGTGTCATGTTTAGTCCCATATATATGTATAGATTAAGATAACGAGCCTTTTAAGTTTTCTATTCATAAAAAATTAAAGTGAAAAATTATTTTAATTTAAAACCTAAATGTATCAGCATTAGAGATTCGCATGTATGTCTAAAATTAATAATCAAACTTGCATTTTTTTATAACAATATCTCTAAAATTATATTTATCAAAATAATCTTATATTTAAACATGTTATTATAAGAGAATTGAAAACAATAAAGTATTTTGTGCACATCAAAGGCAACGAATAAAAGTAGAGAAACAATAAATAGGGTATTCGCCGTTGCATCGCGCGGGTACTCTGATAGTATTTTATAAATCATTTATGCCTTATTTAAATAAAAATACTTAAAAATTCAGATTGCTTATTATAGAAATTAAATATCTTCAAGATAAGAAGCATAATGTACACTACTTTAATACACATATTTAAAAGAAAAAATACAAGCTTTACTAGAACCATAATGTACACTACTTTAATGCTATTAATACAGTCAATATTTTTAATGTAGTTAATTAATTAAATGGTAAATAAATACAATTAATGCAATTATTAAAATACCTCTTACATAAGAAATACAAATTATCAAGCATATTGTACAACAAACTTAAACACAATTCATGCATTAAATGTCACTAATACAAATAATGAAGCACATTAAATAAATATTAAAGTCCAAACGGGGAACGGGCACGGGTTAAATGGGCTCATGTTATACGGATCGTTTTAAAAAGTCCAAAACAGGATCCCATGCTGGAAACTAACAGGCTAAATGGGCACGGGCCAAACATGCATATGTTATACAAATTGGCACCTCTAATATTGATTATCAAATTGTATAATGAAAAATATTGTCATTAGTTAAGGAGTTGAAATACGTCCCATGAAATTCTTGATATTCGTAAATTTATTGTCAAAAAGATTTACGAAACTAAAATACATGAATCACCGAAATTTTTTATTTCATGGTACCCGCCGCCGCAACACTCGGGTACCCTGCTAGTAAATCTGTAAAATTGATAAAAGTGCAAAGTTCTATATTATAAACTTTTTGAGGAAAAAAAAAGTCAGAATCTATATGATGATGGGTTCAAATCATGTGGATTAGTGGGCCAAAAAATCGAAACCATTGTTATTAAAAAAGAACTTTATTAAACGATCAGAACCTCATATGTTTTTGCAATTAAGTAAAAAAAAAAAAAAGAAGTCTTAAGTATTTGCATATTTTGTTTTTTACAAAATCATTTTGTTTCAGGTTTTACAAAAAATAGTAGGGGTGTTCAGAATTCAGGTAATACTCACAAGAACCGAAAATTAAAACCGACATGAATCGAAAAACCGAAACGAATATCTCAAAACCGAACATGACCGAATTAAATATTTAATTTTTGGTTTAAATATGGTTTTGTGTTAGATTTGCTATTTTGTGAAGTTGGTTGCTTACACGTGAATTTGACTAAATACGTAGAAAGTTATGCCTGCAAGAACTTATATTGTACACGAGGTATAGTTGTGTTGTTATAAGCCTATAAATACTCTTCAAGACTCCACTTGAATGATGTGGGAAAACATTGTGTAACCTTAATCTAACAAACACATTTCCTTTCCTCAATCATTTCTTTACTTTCTCTCATTAGAACCACCATAAGTTTGGACTACTTCTCATCCCCTAGACCACCCGAATCTTGAATGATATGGAACTTGGCATTTTGGCAATCTAAAATGAAAACCGAACCGAATTCATATAAATATATTTTTTTATATATTTATAGAGATAAAAAGATCATTGAAATTATATCCTAGTATAAAGAAGCACTTTTTAAGCCTGAAATATATATATATATATATATATATATATATATAGGGGACCTTTATTTTGAGAACCCTGTTAAGTGCGAGAACTGTGAGAACCCTTCTAAACCAATGAGATTTTTTTAAATATTAAAAATTATTATTAATCCAAAAGGGTATTATAGTAAAATACAATTTTTTATATTTTTTTTTATTTTTTTTATTAAATCCCGATTTTAAGCATTCCTAAATTTTCAGATTTTTTTTTTTTATTTTAAGCATGGTTTCATAATCTTACAGGTGCATGCATGTTTTTTTTTAATGAGATACATGTTTGTTTTAAAGCACGTGCATGTGTGTTTTTTAAATGAGGTGCATGTATATTTTTTAGTGAAGTACATGTATGTTTTTTGCTAGCATTATTTTTTTTTTTTTTAAGTTTGAAGCATAAATTAAAAAGCATAAACCATTATAAAATAAAAAACAAGATTCATATACTTAAATGTTACATTTCATTTAATTACAAGTACAAAAAACACATATGCAATAATCGTATATCTTCAAAAGTCGCAAATTATCTTCATGTATATTTGTATTAACCCACTCCATAATCTTTAATGATATCATATCTTCATCAATCTGAAACAAGCATGCACAAAAACAAAAATTAATCATAACTATCATAACGCATATACACAATCTTGTGTATATCAAACATATTTAATCATAAACAACTATCAAAACATACATGTTCATGAGAACGTGTATGTTTTGAGAACAGACATGTTGTCAAACATAAATGTTTTGAAACATGCATGTTTTGAACCATAATTGTTATGAAGCATACATGTTTTATAATTGTATTGAAACTATTAGATATAAATGAAGATAGAATAAAGTCATACCAATAGTTAACTAACTAATAAACTATTAAACATAAAAAAATCAAAAACATAAATTCTTAAAAGCAAATATGTTTGATGACACAAGTTTTTTTTTATAACATACATGTTTTTAAAACATACATGTTGTAAAACATATATGTTTTTAGCATACATGTTTAGAGTGACTCTCATTTAAATTAGCATTTACCACGTTTCTACTTAAAACTATGTCAAAATCAAACTTTGGCACGTAAGTGTTTTGAAACATGCATGTTTTAAACCATAATTGTATTGAAGCATAATTGTATTGAAACTATTAGATATGAATGAAGATAGAATAAAGTCATACCAACTGTTAACTACTAATAAACTATTAAACATAAAAAAATCAAAAACATAAATTTTTAAAAGCAAAATATGTTTAATAATACAAGTTTGTTTTAGAACATACATGTTTTTAAAACATACATGTTTTTAGAACATACATGTTTTTAGCATGCATGTTTAGAAGCATTCAAGTTTTTAAACATACATGTTTTGGACGTACATGTTCCAATTAAATATACTATGCAAACATAATGATTAAAGTAACTACAGTAACAAAAAGGAAAAGGAACGAGATCTTATAATACTATGCAAACATAATGATTAAAGTAACTACAGTAACAAAAATTATTCAAAACTCAAAACCAAAAGCATCTTTATCACCAACTATATTTTTCATGATCATCTAAGCAATAAAAGATTCAATGATATCAATAACTCAAATAAAAGTTCAAAAAAAATCAATAACTCAAATAAGTACATGGACCGAATTCAGTAAAGTAATTTACGTTTGGTACCACTTACCACGTCTTTATATTCATCTTCTTGGCATCTTGAAACTGTAAATAATCAGAAAACCAATAGCAACCCGATAAGCATATTCTCTTCCTTGAAACTGTAAATATTCTCATGACTCTTAACACTATCGTTTTCTCAATTCAAATAGCTGATTCTCTTCCTTGAATTTTTTTCTCAAAAGTGCCAAAACATTATTCTTGTCCTATGCTTCTAATTTCGTTACAATTAATAAACTCATGTAACAAAAAATTCCATAATCTCATATAGATACGACACCGTCACATATAAAACGCTACCCAAATCCGCTAACAATTTGCAAAAAACAAGAAAAATCATTAAAAAAAAATACTAACCAAGAAATTATGATAAGTAACAGCTCGAGGCTCCCATGAAATGACTTCAACCCACTGATCTTCTCTCTCATTCCTAACATCACATAAAAATTAATCAATTTAATTTGAGCAATGTTTTTTTTTTTTTTTTTTTTTTTTTTTTTTTTTTTTTTTTTTTTTTAATAATTAAAAAAAATAGTAATTGAACCTGTCAACAGTAGTACGGTGAACAATGGAGGTCAAATCATGCGCTTTGGGTGAATTGGAGGAAGTATTAGGTATCGAAAGGATGCCGAGAGCTAACAAGATCAAAACGAAGAATGGGTTTCTATCATATTACTTAAATGGATTTCTATGTAGATCATAAGAAACCCCCATATCTAGAACCATGGCAGGAAAAGACACTCATCCTTCAGGGAGATTTCGAGTCCATAAATATTATTAGACCTTAAAACCGAATATATGTTCACCAAATCCAATCAAACTCCTACCGTTTATTTCATCTTCTTGAGTATAAAAACATGGTGGATAGTCGTTAATGGTGGATTTTTTAGTGGGTTTGTATGAAGAAACTTATTGGGGGCGGCGGTCAGATCTTGAAGATGGACAAAGACGTGTGAATGTGGTGTATGTTTTGAATTTGTAACTGATCCTTTGATTATAAATAAATGAGTTTTTTTTTATCATCAGTATATTTACGTACTTCCTATTATACCCTTTTTCATTTAATTAATTATGTTTTATGTTTATTTTAATTACAAAACTGCCACATTCATTTATAACCATTGATCTTATCATCCTAAGGCCCAGAAAGAGTTCTCACAGTTCTCGCATTTAAATGGGTTCTCAAAATAAAGTTACACTATATATATATATATATATATATATATATATATATATATATATATATATATATATATATATACGTTTGGGTTATTATGAAAAGTTTCTTAGAATGAAAAGAATGAGAAGGCATGTGGAGGTGACATGTGTCACCTTTGCCACATCATCATGCCACATCACCATACCCCACCCCCACCCACCCACCCCCCCACCCCCCCCCCCGAAAAAAAAATTTTTTCCCGCCAAAAAAAAATTTTTTTTTGGGCAAAATTTTTTTTTTTCCCGCCAAAAAATTTCCCGCCAAAATTTTTTACTGCATCACAGTTATAAAGTTACTGCATCACAAATCATAATTTTAGTGCATTAAGGTTATAAATTACTGCATCACAGTTATAAAGTTACTGCATCACAATCATGATTTTAGTGCATTAATGTTATAACATTGATTTTAGTGCATCATAGTTGATGCACTTAACTATTAACTATGATGCAGTAACTTATAATAAAGATGCACCAAGACTTATTAGTGCATTAAGGTTATAAGTTACTGCATCACAATTATAATTTTAGTACATTAAGGTTATAACTTACTGCATTACAATTATAAAGTTACTGCATCACAATCATGATTTTAGTGCATTTAAGGTTATAACCTTGATTTTAGTGCATCATAGTTGATGCACTGAACTATTAACTATGATGCAGTAACTTACCAATGGAGCATTAGTCCAATGGTTGGAGCACTTGTGCTTGAGTCAATTGACCCAAGATCAAGTCCCATCCTTGGCATTTGTTTCATATAGGTACCCACCTCCGCAAAACCTGTGGACACACTGGAGAGACTTTGTGGAATAAGAGCTTAGGGGTCCGAGTCTTGGCTCGTGCTAACTCCAGTTGGTGCCCCACTAGGCCAGGAGAGTTGCCGGAGCTATCCTTGTGGGGTGGACAATGGCTGGTGCCAAAAGGCACCCGGGGTCAGGGTATTCCCGCCAATCTACACCTTTTGTGGAATGATGCAGTAACTTATAATAAAGATGCACCAAAACTTATTAGTGCATTAAGGTTATAAGTTATTGCATCACGGTTATAAATTTACTGCATCATAATTATGATTTTAGTGCATTAAGGTTATAAATTACTGCATCACAATTATGATTGTGATGCAGTATTTTTATAACTGTGATGCAGTAATAAATTTTGGCGGGAATTTTTTTGGCGGGAAAAAAAAATTTTGCCCAAAAAAAATTTTTTTTTGGCGGGAAAAAAAAATTTTGCCCAAAAAAAAATTTTTTTTGGCGGGAAATTTTTTTTTTTTTTTTTTTTTTGCGCGGGGGAGGGGGGGCGGGGGGGGGGGGGGGGGTGGGTGGGGTGGGTGGGGGTGACACATGGCATGGTGATGTGGCAAAGGTGACACATGTCACCTCCACATGCCTTCTCATTCTTTTCATTATAAGAAACTTTTCATTTTAACCCTACCTTATATATATATATATATATATATATATATATATATATATATATATATATATATATATATATATATATGTATATATATATATATATATATATATATATATATATATATATATATATATATATATATGGGAGAGTTAACGTGAGATCAAACTTAAAGTTGTAAAAATAAGATCAAGTCTAAAAAACCACTAAAACATTTATAAATAACAATTTTAGCAATAATATACATAAAAATAATATTTTAATACAAACTAACAGTTTAGCAACTAATAACCAAATGATACATGAGTTTGGATTAGTGATACACCTGATACACATTACACTAATAAATATTAAAAAACCTGATACACATACAAAAAACTGATACACATTACACTTCTAATCAAAGTGTATCACCTAGATTTCGTAAATTTTAAAAAGAAGTCTATCGAAACTTTAACAATTTTAGTTGTAGTTAATAAAAAATTTATTTTTGTTGTAAGGAGAGTGTCGCTTGTTAAATTTTAGTTGGATCTCATTTTAACAACTTTAAGTTTGATCTTATTTGATCTAGATTTTATATATATATATATATATATATATATATATATATATATAGGGTGAAGTTAAAATAAAAAGACAAATATCCGTAAAAAGAATAAAAAGATTTTTTTTTCAAAAAAAGTTCACGAAAAATTCCCAAAAAATCCTACGAGATCGGGTATGTTGGTGCATAAAACTTTTGTGAAAACATTTTTTATAATTTTGAGTTTTGATACGTTTTTTTTAATGCACAAAAAACGAATTTTGATGCGCAAAAAAATTTTGATGCACAAAATTTTTAACTTGTTTTAGTTTGATGCGCAATGTTATTTTGATGAAAAAAGTCAAAAGAAGTTGGGTGCAAAAACCAATTTTTGATGCACAAAAAAAAGATTTAATGCGCAAACGTATATTTTCATAATTTTTTTTGGGAAAAAATATCCACTTTTAGAAAAAAGTTTTTCACAACTTTTTCATGCACCATCATACCCGATCTTGTGGGATTTTTTGGGAATTTTTCGTGAACTTTTTTTGAAAAAAAAAAATCTTTTTATCTTTTTACGGATATTTGTCTTTTTATTTGATCTTTATCCTATATATATATATATATATATATATATATATATATATATATATATATATATATATATATATATATATATATATATATATATAGCTAAAAGTCTACGTGTATGATTACATTTTAAAAAAATATAAATGATGTAATTCGAGTTATTCAGATCAACCCGAAAATCGAACCGAATTAAATACGTTTTTTCAGTTCGGTTAAATAATTTGCATTTTGGTTCTATTCTGTTCGGTTTTACTAAATAAAATTAACCAAATAAAACGAACAACCCGATAACCGAACGGATGAACACCTAGAAAATAGCCTCAATTTTGACATTTTTTTGCCAAGAAGATTTTTGTATTCTCTCACATGTTTTTTTAATTTTTCAGTTTAACTGCGTAAGAATTTATATTTTTAAAGAGATTTACTAAAAGGTCTTACTGGACACATTTTAAAGTGTGAATAAATGAAAAGTTTAAATGCATTAAATAAAATTTACATTTAATTATAATAAATTGATACTTATTTAATGCATTTTTATTGAAAAAGAAATGTTTCAGTGTATTAATCATAAGTTAAAGCACACAACTTGAAAGTTTAAATAAGTGTTTTGAGCGAAATTTTTATGCTTATTTCTATCACAAAAACGATTGTGTAAATCATGATTTCTCTAGTTTATCTTGTGTGCTTGCTTATTTGAATATTGTGAGTGTTCTAAAGATGATTACAGGGTTCGCGTGTGAATACAAATAAAAAGAGTGTGAGTGACAAAGAGATGCCACAGAGAACAAACATAAGTTGCTAATCGGATTTGATGACTACTATAACCATATAATAGGGAAAGTGGATACTTTTTAACCAAGTGATTGTATGTTCAAGTTACGGCAAAGACAAACATATGTCATTTACATAGTATAGTTTGCGTGTTATTACCCTAAAAAAAATAGAATAATTTCTTCCCTACTGAAATTATAAATGAATTCAAATCTTAACTTAAACAAGGATGTAATGTCTCGTTATAAATAGTACAAGGCGTTTCGTGACGGCATGATTAAACCTCATGTTTTAGTGGTTAAAGCGAAACTTTTACGTTTATAAGATGTGGTATAAAGCGGCACAAAATATGAAAATATTTATATATTTATATATTTATATCATATTTCATACATATCGAGTTTAGAAAAAAACTTGACACAAGATGACATAACACATGATGTGGCGACATAACCAAGCCTCACGTCTTTACGAGAGCTTAACGCGCTTTTTAAAACCATGGTCTGTATACTTCTCGTTCAAAATATAATAATAATAATGTATCAAGAAAAAATAATAGTTAACTTCAATCCACGTAAAGGCTAAGGTAGGAACAAAAACTACAGACAAGCACCACGTCGACATTCAGATTTTTGTCACCACTTCAAGTCGTCATCACGCGACCAAGTTTTGGCCATCTCACTAAACTTTATCATTTAAAAGACAAGGTCAAATTATTACACCCTACACAAATGTCTAACACATAATATTTCACTTTACACAAATGAACACATAATATTTCCACAACCTTTTTCTAGTTGATGGGGTATTCAGATATAGATGGGCCAAAGAAATTCGTGTAGAAGTGTAGAACTGTCATAAAACCAGGGTTCTAAAATGTGCGCTTTGGCATCGTTAAAGCGTGAGCCGTGACCTTCACATTATGAAACAGACATAGATATCGGCTTTAGGCGTAGCGTGAAACGTCGCAATAAGACGCGAGGCGTACCTCCTTTTTGAGGCGTTTTTACGATATCTTATTACAATGTTATGCAGACCACATATAAGGGACGATAATCTTACATGTAATATTACAATTGGGTTCTTTTTTGAAAGAAATGAATAATATTACATGTAAGTATAATTTCTTGACTTTATTTCTTATGTATAAATTTTTTTTGTAAACTTGATATATATAAAATATGATATAAATATATAAATCTATAAATATATTGTGTTGATGTGACTTCTTAATGACTTCTAAGGTGTGAGGCTTAGTCATGCCTCACGCTATATATAACATCGCCTAAAACTAAAATACATAACTCTTATGATTATGAAATGAAAAAATTACATGTTTCATCCTTGTGGCTTACTCAAAATCACACTCGTTGTCTTTATTCAATTTTAATTACGTAGATAGTCCTTATTTTTCAAACTATTTTCATTCATAGTCTCTATTTTAAAAATAAGGACTATCCGTATAACAAAGAGAGGGACTATCCGTGTAATAAAAAACTATAGATGGTTACACAGTCGATCCCTATTTTTCAAAATAGGGACCATCGATGTAATCAATTTGAAAATTAGGTATCAATGATGTAATTAAAATCGAATAGGGACGGTAGGCGTGATTTTGGATAAACCACAAGGACGAAATATGTACTTTTTTCTTGTGAAAATGAGCCATTAGACTAAGTTCAGATATAATATATTTCAGAAACAGTGATATAATCTTGATGTTAAAGAACTATTGGTTTACATGATTAAGAAAAACTCAAATAGGTTTTAAAATGTATCATTACAAATAGTCAACCTTAGAATATAATTTATTAAAATGTAATTCACATTTACAATTGTTGTGATATGATGCTTGCTTTTTAATACACGAATAAATGATTTATGTTAAATTTTCAAACATGACATCTTCGCACATTTTAAAGCACGATTAGTTTACCAATATATTTTAGAGAAACACTCTTACACCAGTCCGTATCAATTTATGCCTGGAGAATATTCTATCAAAATAACAAGGACAAAAACAAATAGGTAATCAATGACGATATTTTATCTTTAAACAAGCGTTTTCTTTTAACGGCATTTAAAACAAGTGTTATAGCATGTCATTTCAAAAAATTTATGGTAGGCGCAGTTACTACCCGCTACCCAACCCGCCATACAATGGATATGCTCTAGGATGGGAGGATTCGAAACCTCCAAATAGCAGGACCGACGCCCGTTGCATTACCTCTTAGATGGAGATGGATGATTCCAAACAACCTTTCCTAAAAGGTCTAGCCAACCTATGATGGTCCTAACCCTTCTTGGAACCTTACTATACCTGGCTGGTCCCAGGTCTAATCCAGACAGGTGCCAGATGTTCCATAGTCCACGTCCTCTGGACCTAGGTCAGAACCAGCCCTAAATTCTTCAGGGTTTTTACTCATCTAAAGGGGTGTCGTTATTGCTTATTTTAGAGTAAAATAAGTAAATGGGCAGTTTTCTCCAAAAGAGCACTTAATTAAGGAATCCTAGACTCCCTCTAAGTCACTCGAGCCATTCCTCTATATATGCTTTCCTCAGACAAAAAAAGTTTAAATGTTTCAGTACTATATGTGGCTGGCAAGATGGACGGGCGGGGAGGTTGAGTAACTGTTAAAACAGGTTTGATTTGATCCAATGACAACTTACAAAACATTCATCCAAGAAAAAGGTGATTCATAGGATCGTCCCCTGTAAATGGAGATCATATATCATAAAATAAACTATGCCATTCACGACCCCTTTTGTCCCCTATGACAGCAAGATTTTCCCAAAAAGAAGGCCAAGTATTATAAATTACCTTAAATATTAATTGAGACATTACCCATCTACCATAAGCTTCTAACAAAGATATGTAAATGTAAATAACATGTTCCTGCTACATGGTACACTTGTGTAGAGCGAAAAATTGGAGGAGAAAACCTGTCAATACCAGTAGCCTACTGCTGCTTGTAGAAGAGAACATAAGCTTGATCATGAAGCACCTTTTTGGTAGAAATTGCGACAACTGAGGCATCGTCATAACGCAACCACTTGCCACTAGGATGCAAGATATCAGCAGTGTAATGTCCCTTTGAAGGTTCCCACCCATGATGAGTTAACGTTGCCACGAGTTCATATGTTCGACCCTGTTTAAACAATCAGGTTAGTTTAAGATAACTAAGAATGTTCGTGATAACTAGAGGTAATCGTGGCATGTTGGATAACTAGTCAAATTGGGTTGGCCCGCAAACACCTTTAAATCTTTTTCATTATTATATTGATGAATTAGTAATAATTTTAAAATTTATATATACTTCGGACGCATTTCAACCCGTTCCCCTAGGTAATTTTTTTAAAATGACTCATTTGAGCCACTTGAAAAAACAAACCACCCAAATCCAATGGCTCATAATTACACAACTTGACTCAAGTTGTATAACACAACTTGAGAGGATCTTCCTCCTTAAGTTATTGCGTGTTAAATTTAAGAATTGGAATTGTAAATGCTTTTGATGGGTATTTAAGATACTCTGCTAATAGTCACACACCTCTATTTAGTCAAGCAAAATACAAAATTGTATCTATTACAAGCAGAGGGACTATTTCTTAATACAATGCATATTAGAGAGGATGAGGATGTTAAATACCATCATGAAAGAATAGCAACTCAAATACGACAAACAGAATGCCAGTAGCTGTAAACTTTTTAAAACTAAGAAAATGTTAGTATGATGAACAAAGATCATGATACCTCAGTTGCTGGCACAACAAGCAGCTCACGGCTAAGAATCAACTCCAGAGGGAAGTGGACAGGTTTTAGTAATTTGGTGCTCCCTTGATTTCCATAGCTAAACCGCATCAGGTGCAATATCATAATCTCTGGAAGCTCTAGTAACTTGACAGATTTGCTTGCACTTACCAGCTCAGCCTGATGGTGAAACGAACACATTTCATTTTACAAAAGTCATTAACAAGAGACCATGCAGCGATTATGTGGCTAAGGTTTTACCGTCATGCTCACATAACACGTCTAATACAAGTTTTGCAAACTTGACAGATTTTGACCAGTAAAATTCAGTCATTTATTTGACAATGCGGTCTGCCATCAATAACAAAATGGGCTACCCGAAAAAAAAAAAAAAAAAAAAAAAAAAAAAAAGGTTGCAAGTACCTTTTAAGCATCTTTTGAAAAGCAAATGGGTGTTTAATAAACAAAAGGCCTCATTTTTATAAGGGCTTAAAAGCCAGTATATGCCAGTAGAGGCAACAAGAGTGACTGATCTGCCAAAAAGCACATTTTCACTTTTTTACTGCTTTGGTTTCTTTTATCTAATTATCAATTGGAATATTACCTACTTAACTTACTAGTAATATCACTTGGTCCATGTAGAGGTCACTTAGAAATTTCTAACATGCTTCTCAGAGGTGATTAGGTGAATTCATTACTTCTCAATATGTTGTATGTTGTTAACTCCACTGGTTGTACAAAAAAATAAAATAAAATAAAATAAATACAGCGCTTATAGCATAAATGAGTTTTGGTTTTTCTTCACATTGTTCTTGCCACTATGCATACCAAGCTTAACCACATCATCTCTTAAATACGCATACTCCTATGTTTCTAATAGCCAAATCACGTCTAAATGCAGATAAATTAGTGTTTACTAACCCAAGGCACCAACTTTGAGTAGCAAGATACCATCCGATGTAGGGGTCATTACTAATTTACTGTTATTACAACATTCACTTTCCATTGAATCCTCCCTTGAGTTAGAGATTGACTTTGACACCCACAGGCACAGCCAAGCTTAGGTTTATACTTGCTATCCTTTGTATTTTTCTTTTAAAAGGTTGATTTGTACATCAGTTAGTCGAGTAACCACCTAGTGCTTAAATTCCAAACAGAGATTAAACAAAAGCATAAAAAGTACATTTAGGTACATGAAGTGCTTTTTTATTTTTAAATTATGTAAACCTTTAAGAACTAACATTTTTGATTCTATGATATATCATGAAACAGCTGCTTATTTCAACCAGTAATTGGAAATCTCTTAACCAATTAAAAACAAGTAAGCCGCCTGAGTAGTCAGCACAGCCAGGGAGCACCTAATGCCTGGATGGAAACTTAAGTGTCACAAAAGTGATATTTACAGAAGATCGAGGTCATGCCCTTGACTGTTATTCTACACATTCCTTACTCTTCGCAGTCAACTCTCTTGATAACTAACCAATAGTAATAAAATATATATACAATCGCCAAGTGATGCACATATGGACAGATGTATCATATCAGCACAAGCATTGTACACACATACAAACTCTAACTTACCTTTCCTGCTGATGACGCACGGTAACCTTCAAGGGTCTCTGGTGCAGAAAAAACATGAAGTGCATCCTCTATTGTATGGACAGGCTCTGGGCATATATTAAGGTGGAGTAGTAGAAATGGTTGTATAGTAGCTGAGGCTTTGTTACCTGTTTAGATTTACAGTAAACATTGTTATACTTCAAGAACAAAAACAGTTTCGAAACACGCTTCTTTTATCTTAATCCAAGATATTAGTACATGGCTAATTAGGCTCGTATTGGAACCTAGTTCATGCAGATTAGTATTTTATCTTGTATCTTTGAATCATCATACGCGTGAGCCCCTTAGGTTAATCAAATGCAGTTCATGAGACCCTCGGTACAATTAACATTCAGCAAACTCAATCTTGCAATCATCCTAGTCTAGTTTCCAATGAAAATTTAAGGGCTGTAAGTCACTAACTTATTTATGGTAATAATCCAAAGTATGAAAGGATTACTGTGACGTTGATCAAGCTTCCAAGTAAAAATAAATATCTATATCTAAAATCGTCTTAAAAAGAAAAAAAGATGTATTTGTTCCTCTGAAAATTGTAATTTTATTCGATAAGAAAGAGCATATTTATGTTAGAATATACATTTCTCATGTCACACATAGTTCCACATGTGAGCTTAAACCAACTAGACTGGTGCTATAGATACAAAAGTTAAGCCCAGCAAGCAAATTTTGAGCATTAAAGCGTCTACTGGAGTCAAGTACGAGCATGGTAGCTATATTATGTGGTAGGCTAGAGCAGGATTCAAGCAATAACAACCAGTTTAGGTGAACCCTTCCAACCATGGTGACGCGTTATTAAAAACATGAGTTCAAGTTGTGACTTGCGGGTAAAGCACACAATATCACTACACTGGCATGGGCATTACATAACATTACATTATCTCTCGTCTACAAGAACTGTGGACACTCTTCTTCCCAGATTACAGAGTCTATCCATTTTAATAAACCAGCAACATGGGATATTTACAAGGCTTGCAGTCACTTATATATAACATGGCAATAAATGCCTATATCTATCTATCACTTTCAAACTACAGAAATTCTTTGAGTAGATATCATGAAAACAAAAGCACATGAAGTCTTACCTCTTGCCTTCACAACACTTTTCAGTTGGCCTCCAAAAATCTCACTTAACTTTGACGGAATAAAACTCTGTGTTCTAGTAATCGCAGTTTTGTTCTTAGGCCCAACTGTCTCCCAATTATCATCATCTTCGTCACTTGTTGATGAAACCAAGGGACCTTTTTCGCCATTTTCAGTGGAGATTCCCCCTTCAAATTTTAGCAATTCATCATGCATTTGATGCATGACAAAACTTAGGAACTCTTGAGCATCCTCTTGCCTGAAATATTTCTGGTCATCGTCAAAAGGTAATATATAGAAAACTCGCTCACTAGATACTAAGCACACATATATTAGATAACAGATATGTGGATTACCAGCAGACCTTTGGCCTAGATTTAGCCAAGATGTCTCATAGGTGCAAAGTCAACCAAGTGTTATGTGTTTGATTGGTTTGTTGTCGTTAAATAAGTTGACATTTGCAATTTGCAGACGCATATTATAACTCATGGGTTATAATGTTAATCTTGCTGTTATCCATTACTGTAGAGATAAAAAAAGTAAGGGGCGTTTGGTTTAAGGGTTTGGAATACGCGAATGACTTTCATTCCCAATACATAATGTTTGGTTAGTGGGTTCAACAATTGAAAATGGGTATCGAACCCACAAACATAGGTATTTCCTAAACCCTCCAAGCATGGTAGGTTTCAAAACCCATTCCCATTCCTATTAACATAGTGATTCCCTTTTACCAACCCAACAGCCCCTACATATCAGAAAATGTTACTAGCACATGCGTCATTAAGGTACAAACCATAGTCACATGGAACGGGGATCGCTCCGGTACGGGATCGCGGATCGGGATCGAGGTTCGCTAGGCACCTAAAATTCGGTTCGATGGGGGGTAGGCTCATTTCGGATCGCTTCGGTACGATGTACCAAATAAAGTGGTACGATGTACCCATGTAGCAATTAATATATTATTATTAATTTAAAATCCAAACATTCATAAAATAGTAGTCATAATTCATTTAAAAAAAACATATGAAAAAAGTGTTATCAAACACCATTTTTACAAGTTTGTGCTAATCACAATAAGTTACTGCAGTGGATTTTTTATTGATGATATGAACAAGACTACTGCTACTCATCTATATATAATATATTCTACAAAACTATTTAACAGCTCAAAGGATCTGGTTCCAAACTAAATCACCATATCAAATCTTCAAAATATCTTCAAATTATATATTTTATAATAACTAAAATTGGAAATAAATATTTGAAATCTTGACAAATCATAAGGAAATAAAAATTAATTGAACAGAATCGTGAATCGAATGTAACTGGAACGCGAATCGGAAACACCTGGAACGTGAATTGCTCTGTCAAGATTCGGATATCAATTAAATTCTGGAACGCCATATTAACCGATCCAAGTCGCGATCCCAATCGATCCGGATCGATTTCGTACCACGTTTTGGATCGAACGAACTGGATCGCAATTCGTGGGTACTGTAGCGAACTATGTGACTATGGTACAAACCCACTTACATTGTTATATCACTCTTCACTCACTTAAATTTCTTTTTTCATTTTGAACTATCTTTTATCAGACTGTCATCTCATTATTTTTGTACTAATGTTACCCCCAGTAGTTCAGCATCCTCAATGAGTCGTATAACATTCATGAAAAAACAATGGAACAACCTTAACCCCTCCCCTCTTTCAGAAACTTGGGTTACTAGAGATACCATAAAAATCGCTGGTCAAACATATAGCTTGGCAATGATGCAAGACCAAGAAAATCAGGAATTCCGATGTAAAGCCAGATTAGCATTTTATTAATAAATTTTTTTGCCCGGAAGTCATCAAGTCACGGAACTCAGGTATATCGGGTTACAAAATGACCCAAACTGGACACAAAACCATCTTTTAGTGACTAAGATGTACAAAATTTTGTACACCGACTTATTTGAGAGGAAGAAGAAGTATGTTGGCATATTATGCAAAACAGAAACTTTAATTGGCCATCTATTACAGATTATAGAAAAGCAAAATGTGGGAAACAAATATGGGTAAAAGGCTGGAACAGAGATGTATAGTCTGAAATAAATGCGGCAATATAAACAGACAGTGTTTTAGGCTTTTAGCTAAAGATGCACCATAATAAGAAGACCGCAGCAACAAACCTTGGTCTCCCTGAGAAGCTATTTGGCATATCTGGGGAGAATTTGTTCAAAACAGGTTCGAACATGACAGCTCGAAAAGCTTTCCCATATTCTAGAACAATGTCATCTTTTTTCTTTGAATGCAGGCCAGATGGCATGTCGAAGCCAGATATAAACTCAACAAATGCATGTAAAGTTGAGAACTCGATCTGAAAATGGGTTTAACACACAATGAGCAGAATTCCAATAGTGCACCACACACAACCACCTCTTAAATGGTTTTGAACAACGCCATGATCACAAGAACAAAGAATATTGTAGTCTACCTTGGGTATATTGCGCGTTCTTAGCTCCTGCAGAAGATGTACAAAGGGAGAACAAGCAAGAAGAGCCTGAAGAGTTGCATTCAGAAAGCACAGATTTCCTGAATTGACTAAACCTCGAGGAAGTAACTCAGTTGTGATACGTGAACCATTCGATGCACTGACAATACTATTTTTGTTATCTAGCAAATCAAAAGCTTCAATTGACCTGACAAAAGCTTCATTTCCTTGATTTGTAGATGATACAGTCACAGCTTCTGCACGAGACTGTTCTGAAATGGACTGGTCTAGAGGTTCACCATCACCACCAGGTACAAATGATACAGGTAGTTCTGCATCGTTTAGTTCCTGTTCTTTTATACCATTACGAAAGAACGGAGAGCTTGAATCAGGGGTGTGTCCATTTTTATGTGCATCTGAGGGAAGGCTATGCGACTCTTTTGCTTTAGTATGAACAACTTCATTGGTGTTCCTGTTCTTTACGAGCTTTGAAGGTTGGTTCTTTTTCGCAAGTTCTATATCACTTGATATGTTGTTGAAGATGCCCACAGATCTCAGAGTTTCAGAGTCCAAGGAACCAAACATAAACTGTACATCATTCTCTTTACTGGAACTTTGCAGGGATTTGATCTCATCCTCTGTAAATGATCCAAACACGATCACCTGGCAGTGATTATAAGTTCAGTAAGAACACAATGATTATAAGGTCACTAAAGTTAAAACCTAGAAGAGATTATGAGCATGATGTTAGAAGCAGGGGAACAATCGACCGGACCATTATAAGAAAGGTGAATTAACATAAAACTTTTACACGGTGAGAAATCCACAAGTCCATTTCCAGATTTTTCAAAATAAAAAATAATACTTGCCTTGAAAAAACATAGATAGATCCGCCTTTCGTTTCAACCAGGATAAGTTCCAATGTTGCTAACTAGCACTACTAATAGAAACACGACCAGTGTCACTTTTTCTTAAGAAAGCACCACGCTACTTTAGAGAAAACAAAGTTAATTTAACTTACTCAGTTACCAACAATTAAAGTGTATGGAAGTATATATACACAACAATCTACATATTTCAAGAGTGACCACTAACTAATGTAAGACTATACTTCTTAGGTGCAAAAGGAACTTATTTTGGTCACACCAAAGCAACAATTTATTATCATACATGATACAACAACTTAAACCTGAAAGTAAAAACAGAACATCACACGCATAGCAACAACAAAATCAGTAACTAAGAGCGACACTAATCAAAGTTACTTTTAGCATACAACTCACATACATAAACATATCAAAGTGGACTTTTAAATGTCATGACATGTAACATTTTTATAATCAGACAAATTAAACCTCGAAACTCCAACATTACACTCATATGTCAAAACAACAACAAAAACAGTGAGTAAGAGTTATAAATATATCAAATTTCACTGATAACATTCAATTTACAAGTGGAGACATATCAAACTAGACTTAGGAGTTAGGTCACGTGGAGCAACACTTGATAATCATTCATCTTAAACTAAAATTACACCCATAGCATACATATCCATATCAAAGTGACCTTTTTTAAGGTCAAATACAGTAACATTTTGCAAAGTCATACAACTTTAAACCTAAAACACAGCATTACACTCTCAAAGTCAGCGATTCGTATCAGTACTAATCAAGATTACACTAACGCGGTGTCATAAATTTGCTTATCTTATGAGCGTGTCGGTGTATTGAGATACTGAAAAACCGATAAGCACACTTTTCCCAGCTTATGAGCTATGGGCTAATATTTATGCATCTCAGCTTGAGCCGATAGCTTATTTAAGTCCATACTCTCAAATTGAAAATCTCGTAAGCTGAAAAATTGAGTCTACCGCATTTTAAATCTCAATAAGCCGATAAGCCCAAAAAAAACTTAATCCAGACACCTCCTAACAATCAGTGAACTATTTTAGGTTACAGCACTAAACTAAACTACAACTTAAATCAGCATTTAAGAGTAGTAGTAATCAAAATTGCACTAGTAGCATACAAACTACACACAGAAGCGTCAACACGAGTATCACTCGATAATCATACAGCTAAACCTATAAACTCAACAACAAACTCACAACAACAACAAAATCAGTAATTAACCGTAATATTCACCAAAATAATACTAATAGCATACAAACCACACACCGAAACACAAAAAGGTGACCTTTTTATAAGCCTAATACAATAACGCTTCATAATCATACAGTTTAAACCTAAAAAAATAACATTAAACTTGTAAGATTAACAAAATAACTAATTAAAAGTAGCATTAGTTTTTTCAAAGATTTAGTTTTCTCGAAATGACAGTTTCCTTTATTATATAAGATATGTAAAAGCACGTTTAGGCTCGCAAGCCTAACCGAGTTCAATGTATGAAGCTTCGACTCGAGCTTTTAGCAAGCCGAGCTCAAGTAGGTCACGAGCAGCTCGGCTCATTTACACCCCTAAATTGAACCTAAAAATGCAACCTTACACACATATCACGAACAAAAAAAGTGAATAAAAGCTATACACTAATTTTTATCAAAATTACACTAAGAACATACAATTTACAAATAGAAACATATCAAACTGAAGTTTGTTATCACAGTCTACTTAAACCGAAAATCTCATCTTTTTACACTCGCAACATCTCAGTTATCGAAAACAATACTAATCAAAACAACAGTAATAACATACAAATCCAAACGGAAACATATCAAAGTCAACTGTTTTAACACTCACAAATTATACAACTAAAACCTAAAAAAATGGCAAATCGCACAAAATGGAATTATACTTTAGGCCAATTTAACTTTTAGGTATTCCACATTTTTCCTTCTAAGTTTAAAGTATTTTGTGCAATGTAAGGGCTTTTTACTCTCGAATGAGGTTATCTGTCATAATTTTAGCCGAAATGGCTATAAAATGCTCAACTATATACATCTAATTACAGTAAAGTCAACGAAAATCAGCGATTACAAGTAACAGTAGACATAATTAGGTCAACAACTAATTACAGTACAGTCCTAACATAATAAAATTAAAAAAAATAATAATAATAATAGGAAAAGAAATGTACGTTAGGATCAGTCATCTTGATGAGATAATATTGAGCTCAATAAGAAGAAACTGTTAACATGACATATAACACAAGATAACTGCCGTTTTTGTACGGATGAGCTGCTACGAAGTTGATAATGATGAAGCTGAGTTACAATGAGAGACATATGACTGTAAAGGCTTAATTTTTATATATTTGATAACTGTGATTTATGTTGATATCTGTATAATTATGGTGATGGTGATTGAGAATTAGGGTTTTTTTTTATGTCAATGAAATGATTTTTGGGGTTGAACGACTGGAAGGAAGGGAGGAGAAAAAAGGGCCAAAGTTGCTGACTGGGGTGTGACAAAAGGGAATATTTTGTGTTTCTTTCAAGTGTTTAATGTGTTTGTGTTTCTCTTTTCTTCATATACAAATAAAAATTTTGTTTTTTGTTTTTTTTTTTTTTTTAAACATCATTTTGATCGACTAATTCATAAGATTTAAACATATAGTCACACAGACTTAAACCAAGTAATGTTTGTTTTAGTTTTAGGGCTTTTACGTAATTAAGTGTTTATTGTGCATCTATCATTTTTGATATTATTTTCAGTTATTATTGTCTAATTAGAATATTTTATTGATAGCAATGTAATAACAACTATTTGCTTAACTATAGCCCTAAAATACTATTATTAAACTTCTTTTATAACTAAAGTGATAAAATATATATTGCAACAAAATGTATACTTGAAAAAATAGTGTTATATATGTTATTGTTTTATTATCTTATAGTGAATCGCCTTCACTTGTGATAGAAAACTAACAAAAAGTTATGAACATGCTTACGCTATTCAAATGTGCAACATATATATAGATACACTTTTCAAACATTATATCACATTGCGAAAAACATCTCAAAAAAGTTGCATCATCGTGCTACATTTTAGTGAAGAAATCATTGTTTTCCTTTTAGCAAACAAACAAGCGTGTCCTTTTCTTTTTAAATATCTTCATCTTCCTTTATTTGTATTGCTGTTGCATTATTTATGCATCAATAGAGGATATTTTTCTTTTTTAATCATTATTTTAGATTTTAGATTTTTTCTAGTATAATATCTCCAAGATCCAAGCTTGTCTCGTAGGACAATAATGGTTTGCAGTATCAATTTCAATCTCAATAGTATTTTTAGGTGTATTGTTGGACAATTTATTTTATATCAAATTATACATCTATATTATATACCTTTTTTATAGTATTATATTGATCCAAATAAAATATATTATTATACGTCCGCTTAAAATATTAGTTGGGCAGCCCAGTGATGCGTAAATTTCTGCCCAGGTTCGGGTAAAGCTGAATCATCCCTTCCATCATCTCTTTTCTTTCCATCTGGAATCTACCGTGATACGTGTCCTCAAATTAAGCCCATGACTCATTCGCTCAAGATAAACTTTTCATTCTTCTTTACACAAAATCATACATGACAGGAGGTCTCAGTTTGTGTTGTCAAGATTATGATGATAATACATCTCTTTTTAATTATTGCTTAATTTGTGTTAACTTTCACTAAATTTCAGCATAAGGTTTCTTTTGTAAACTGTGTTTTGTGGTGTGGGTTTTAATTTGGTTTGTTTTTTTGATTAATTAGGTTTCTTGCCAGGGATTATAGTAAATTTGTTTATTATCTGGTCTTTGTGTTCAAGGTCAAATATTAGAAGTTATTGGGGTTGATTTCGTTTTGTTTGTGGCTGTAGGGAAATTTATGAGGGGGTTGTTGTGATTCGCTCCCAAACAGTCAAGTTTATCACACAAGCTAATCACTTGTGAATGGTCAACCGTAATAAACTTCAAACAGCTCAGAAACAATGCAATTAAGATCTGGAGAGTTTAGTGTATCCCCGGGTCGTTAAGTCCCAACGAGGTGTGAACACTGTAATAAGACGAATCTGTGATCGGGTGATATTGAATGGGAAAAGGTTATGATTGATTTTACACTAAGGAATCTGAATCTATTTAAGACTTTGAAGTCATTTTAATTCTATATTTAAAATCGATTAACGTTTAAAACCTAAAACGTACGTTTAAATTAAAAACTACGTAACGTACGAAATAAAACGTGAAAATAAAGAACTAAAATACCTACGGATATGAAAAATATATTTTTACAATCCTAATAATAAAAGAAAATTATTGGAAAAAGAAAATTATTTTTATGACTATTAAAATTATAATTACGAATTAAAAACTAATTTAATCTAATTAATTAATTAAAAATACTAAACCATTTTATAAAAATGTGCAAAAATCACAGAAATTACTTTACACTATGGGGGACCTAAGAAAAATAAAATTGGATCAACAGCTTATACGGATAAGCTGTTAAGAATAAGCTAAAACTTATAAGCCTAAACTAGCATACGACCTTAAGTAATAGATGTTGCAAGAAATAACCAAGACAAGACCCAAGGGCGCATGGTCATACAGGTACACACTATCACTTTGCCAAAGGTGGGAGGTCTCAGGTTCGAGCCTGCCTCCCCACCTTTTTGTTATTTTGGGTTTAAACTGTGTTGCAAAAATCCCTTAAATAACTCGTTTATTCTAATGTTAAACAAAAGGTTGTGAAGCACAGTTGGTTGAGGGTGTTGCTGTTGGGGCGTGGACAGTTGGTGCAGCAGATCCTGAGTTCGAATCTCAGCAAGTTCTTTTTTTGAAAATCCTTTTTTTTTTTTTTTTCTTTTCTGTTGAAACTCAGTTTAGCGAACACGACAAACAATTTTTTGTAAAAACTTTTTCTGTGACACTGAACGAATAAGCCGTGTCAACAGCTTATATGAAGCTGTTTTGGACAGAACACAACCCAACCAACATCCTTTGGTCAGTCACAAAACAAACACCCCTTATTGAACTAGTTTTAAGCAAAAAATAAGCATGAGAAGTAGCATAAGCAGTTGAGAAGGAGAGATAAGCTATCCTTCATATTAAACACTACAATAAGCCTAAGGAACAACTAAAATAAACAATCAAAATGGGAAATAGCAGTTGGATAAAAGCTAGACTAGGATGGACTTAAGTGCTAAAAGTTAACTAAATAGCTATCAATAAGCACTATTAAAGCAAGATAATAAACAAACCTAGTCTAATCTATCTAAAAGCCTATAAGAAAACCTGAAGAAACTAAAAATAAAGCTAATAAGCTACAATGAAATGGACTGGTCTACTGCTGCACTTGCAGATCAGAAAGTAAAAGTGCTAGATGGGGTCTTAGAGCTTATAAAGAAGCTCTTAATAGAACTCCAAAAACAACAACAAGCTAAACTAGGTAATCTCCAAACTATAGTGATTCTAAAAAAAACTAATCTATAAATCTATTTAGGGACTAAAAAAAACTGTTAAAAGGGGCTGCAACATAAGGGTGTACAGGACAGATTGGGACAGTAGACAAGTGCAAAAAATACTTTTCATTACCTAATCTAAAAGCTCTTTTGAAACTGAAAACCATATGAAATGACTATGAAACTAATCAACCAAACTACATTAAGACCAATCAAAACTGTTTTGACACCAAAGTGGTTCAGAACTGAATCTTTGACCCAGATTCAATGCTGTTCCAAACACTGCCTTATGGGCAAAAGAACATGAAACTGACAGAAAAACTAAAAAGAAAACGGCACAAAGATCATAATTATAAGCTTAAACTGATGCCAAAACCAACTTGCAATAAGATTTAAAACATAAGTGACAGAAATTTAGGAACCTGGAAAAATGAAAACTTCATAAACTTAAATAAATTGAAACTTAAATTGCATTTGAAATTACAAGCTTACATGGAAAGTGAATGACAAAAACATAAAGTGGACTAGAACTTGAATTTCTAGACTAAAGCTAAAATGCGAATTAGTCACTTACAAAAGGTCTTGCTCAAGCAAACTTGATTAGAAGCTTATCAAACCATTCCTACTGCTCCCATGAGCACTAGCCCAGGTCCATCCTGAATTTAACCTGCTCCAGCTGTGGTTGACCTTCTTTACTTTGGTTGGCTTTTTCTTGATTCTTAGCTTTGGAGAGTAAAGTAGTATGAAATCAGACAAAAGTTAAAACAAAACTAATGATGAAGTTTAATAACATAAGAAATTTAGATTTATGAAACCACAACTGATAAAAAAAACTAAACTTTCATTAAACTGAAATGAGAATATTACAAAGCTGAAAATTAAATTCCTTTAAGCTCACAAGACTGAATAAAAACTAATTTTGAAAATTAACTACTTTCTACTCTACTCTCTACTGCCTTATAAGAATGGCATACATGCTCTATTTATACTAAAGCTAAGATATGGGTCTTCTCTCTTCTTTGTTGTGCTTATTGGCGTCTTTCTTCTGTAAGTGGAAACCAGCAAACACACATCCTAGTACTTCTTGACTTTTTCACTTGTTTTCAGCCTTTGATGTGGTCTAATTCATCCTGACCTTTGATTTCCACTTTTGGTGGGAAAAGTCATATTGACAGTTGTAGATTGCTTGTAGGTTTGATGAAGCAATAAATGCTTCTTGGTTATTAGTGGGGAAGGAGGGGACATGAAAGGTAAAGTTGGTGATGAGCTGGTGGATGAGGTGGTGAAGAAACAGGTGGCTATGGAGGTTCAGTGAGGTGGAGGGAGTGTACAAGGGAGATGGTATAAGGGTGGGTTTGACCGGGTTGACTTGGGTTTATGGACCGGGTATATTAATAAGGCTGGGTTTGGTTTGGTTTGTAGCTTAAAAATCACAAGGACCATATTTGTAATTTTCTGAAAATGAAGGACTGAACCTGCCAATATTCTAAAGTTATCACAAGGACCGATTATGCCATATATGAATAGTACAAGGGTTATATTTATTAATTTTCCATTTTAAATAACCCAGGGACCATTTTTGACAATTTTTAAAGTTGAGGGACCAAAGTTGTAAATATGCAACTTTAACTTCAAAGGACTATTTCTAACAACTTGTGAATCCCCAAGGACCTTTAATGATATTTTACAAGTTTTGAATTACCAGGGACTAGTTTTGCCAATTTATGAAAGTTTAGGGACTGAAACTGTAAATTATGTAAACTTTGTTGTTTTTCATCAGTTTTCAATCCTTTTGCACTTGTAACACATAAAAACACATTTCAATGATATTTGTAACATTTATATGGTCATGTGTGTATTTTTGGTCGTATTTGTGGGTTTAAATAATATAAAATATATGTGTATTTAGACACATATCAAATCCCCCACACTAAACTATTGCTAATCCCTAGCAATCTTTTATGAAAAATTAATGGATTTCATCTCTTTACCAAAAGCCATTACTTCTGGAGTAACCAATTGTTTCAGTTCAAGTAAGAACGTTGGTACAATGATAACCAAATGATTTTGAGCAAATCACTAGCTTTCAACGGTTTTGATTTGTCTTTACCAGAAGCCGTTTGCTTCTGGACTAGCCAACTCTTAGATAAAATATCTTTGGTGAGTCGATTACCAATTATGGTTTTTCCACTGCCTTTACCACAAGCCATAAACTTGCGGGCTAGCCAACTCTTCACTAATTAAAGATATGGTGAGTTGAACACCATACAATTTTGGGCAAATTGCAAGCCATAAACGGATTTGAGATATCTTTACCAATAGTCGTTTGCTCCTGGATTAGCCAATCCTTATGTGTGTTAGACATGGCGGACTGATTACCATTTGTTGTGTTTAGTACATAGTACTTCCACTAAAAAAAATTAATTTGGCCATTTTGGGGGAAAAAGGGACTAAAAGGGTACATTTATGATCAAATTCGCCAGAATTTCCCCCTCACACTTAGAAATGAATATTGTCCTCAATATTCAAAGTACCGGCTGTTATGCCGAAACTTAGAACGTAAAAAGATAACATTACTAGCTAAGTGTAGAAACACAACAATTATTCTCTTTTTTTAATATTTACAATTTTCATTCATTTTTTTTTTTTTTTTTTTAGATCTATATACAACATGTGGGGCATCTCCCCCACACTAAGGTGGTACACACGGGTGAAAACCCATGTTTAACTATTGTTTTTGATTACCGAGTCGCTAGCTTGACTCGACCCCGAATTAATTTGTTCATGGGGATGTAAGTGGAAGAGACAATCTCCATCGGACTTTCATTCAAGATGTTTGTATAAACATTGAAGTACGTGAAAGTTCCACACCGATGAGATATACATAGAACCGGCTCACAAATGATAAATGAAAATGCCGGGATCAAAAATAATGTCTTCATTCCCGAAGGAGTGAAGAACAGGATAAGCCACGGGATAGGTGAAGAAGAGAAAGAAAGTCATGATAAAAATCTTGACTAACTCATCATCACCCACAGGAGAATTCATAATAGCATGAATCTCATCATTTAAGCTCAATTGGTCTAGACATATCCCGGGTGTGTCTAGATCAAAGTAGAAGTTATCATACTCCGGTGGAGATATGATATGAGTGAGTTCACAGGAGAACTCCTCAAAGGCGAATGATTCATATTCGGGATTGATTTGAGTGAGTTCACTGGGGAACTCCTCAAAAGTGAATGATTCATAATCGGGGAGAGAATTATGAGAATGAGAAGTGGTAATACCACTAATCTTCTCTCCCATATGATCAAAATTGAACGTTTGCAATTCTGGAATAGAATCATCGAACAAAAGTTCACTATCCTCAAAGGGGATAGGATATGAAGTAGGCTTTTCATTAAAAGCCTTGATTCTAGAAATGAGAAGATTAACATTCAATAATGTAAGACGAAGAGCTTCGTCTTGGATTATTTCTTCATCATTCTCTTCTCCTAAGCTGACAGGCTCAGAAGGTAATTCCCCCACATAACTTATGTCTCCACAAGATAAAGAATAGTCCTCATCAGAATCAGAGAACATCTCAATATGATCATTTTGGAAGACAAGAGGAGGAGGGATATCACACACATGATCAAGAATTCCCTGTGATTCTCTTGGAATTGGGACAAGGTTCTCAACACTAGACTTTATGAATTCGTCCGATTCCTTTTTAGGAACAGTGTCAAGATGCTCGTCCCCCATGCTCAGAGAGTGAGTGTGAACCTCGGGTGTGATAACAACAGACTGAGGGAGTTGAGAAGGACTAGCATACATATGTTTTATACTTTCCATTTGTTCTTCTGCTAGTAATTCCATCATAGTCTTTTCTCCCTGATTTTTCATGGAAGGACTTTCAACTGATGAACTTGAAGAACCGTTATAAAATTGTAGAATATCAAGGATATCTTCATCATCACTGTCATCAGGAATGAAATGGAATTGAGAGCTAGATTTGGCTGCTTTTTCTTTTGCAATTGATTCCCTAATAGATTTTTCAAAGGCAATTTGGGAATTTAATTTAGCAGCCCGCTCTTCGGCTAACAATTCTTCCATGGATTTCTCATTTGGATTATCTTGGGAATGTTTACATTCCTTCAAATCTTTCACTAAATCCAAAAGATCAAGGAGAAGATTTTGAGGAAGTGGCTCAGGCTGAGGTGGTGCCTGATTCATTTGGTACTGTAGAGGTTGGTTATGATACGAAGAGTCGTAATTGTTACAAGGAAATGGATTCCTTGTTTGACAATCAGAGCTACAGCGTGGACCTCCACAATACTCACAACAGTAAAACTGATGTGGCTGTGAGTTATATGTGTGGTAGTCATAATTGTTATCAGGAACCTGCTCATAGACAAGCGTGTTTCCCGATTGACAATCAGAACTGGAGTGTGAACCACCACAGTAATCACAACAGTAAAACTGTTGAGTCTCACAGTGTGGTAGCTGATGGAATAAATCAGTTGTGTTATGGTAGGAATAGGGATCCTGGTTATAGACAGACCCGTTTCCTGATTCCACCATGCTACAACTGGGGCAATTGCCACCATTATAAGGACCACCACACCATTGACAACCAAGAGGGTGATGATAAGACATAGAAAGAATCAAAGGTTTACAGAGGGGTTGGGATGAAGAATCAAAGATGTGAGAGGGTAAAGATGGATATTTTTGGATTTTTTGGATAACATTTTGTAAAAATAAGAAAGAAAATCTTTTTGGGTTTTTGTGTTTGTTGAAAACTTGAAATAAAAAATGTTTTTGGAAATCGATCCGTCAAACGAATTAACTTCACGATAATTTTGGTTTTATATGAAAACAAGGAAATATGGACAAAGATGGTAAATATACAATGGGTGTATATTCAACAACACTGATGCTTCAAATTCGTAGTAACGCAGCACACCTCCCCGGCAGCGGCGCCAAAATTTGATTCGCTCCCAAACAGTCAAGTTTATCACACAAGCTAATCACTTGTGAATGGTCAACCGTAATAAACTTCAAACAGCTCAGAAACAATGCAATTAAGATCTGGAGAGTTTAGTGTATCCCCGAGTCGTTAAGTCCCAACGAGGTGTGAACACTGTAATAAGACGAATCTGTGATCGGGTGATATTGAATGGGAAAAGGTTATGATTGATTTTACACTAAGGAATCTGAATCTATTTAAGACTTTGAAGTCATTTTAATTCTATATTTAAAATCGATTAACGTTTAAAACCTAAAACGTACGTTTAAATTAAAAACTACGTAACGTACGAAATAAAACGTGAAAATAAAGAACTAAAATACCTACGGATATGAAAAATATATTTTTACAATCCTAATAATAAAAGAAAATTATTGGAAAAAGAAAATTATTTTTATGACTATTAAAATTATAATTACGAATTAAAAACTAATTTAATCTAATTAATTAATTAAAAATACTAAACCATTTTATAAAAATGTGCAAAAATCACAGAAATTACTTTACACTATGGGGGACCTAAGAAAAATAAAATGGGATCAACAGCTTATACGGATAAGCTGTTAAGAATAAGCTAAAACTTATAAGCCTAAACTAGCATACGACCTTAAGTAATAGATGTTGCAAGAAATAACCAAGACAAGACCCAAGGGCGCATGGTCATACAGGTACACACTATCACTTTGCCAAAGGTGGGAGGTCTCAGGTTCGAGCCTGCCTCCCCACCTTTTTGTTATTTTGGGTTTAAACTGTGTTGCAAAAATCCCTTAAATAACTCGTTTATTCTAATGTTAAACAAAAGGTTGTGAAGCACAGTTGGTTGAGGGTGTTGCTGTTGGGGCGTGGACAGTTGGTGCAGCAGATCCTGAGTTCGAATCTCAGCAAGTTCTTTTTTTGAAAATCCTTTTTTTTTGTTTTTCTTTTCTGTTGAAACTCAGTTTAGCGAACACGACAAACAATTTTTTGTAAAAACTTTTTCTGTGACACTGAACGAATAAGCCGTGTCAACAGCTTATATGAAGCTGTTTTGGACAGAACACAACCCAACCAACATCCTTTGGTCAGTCACAAAACAAACACCCCTTATTGAACTAGTTTTAAGCAAAAAATAAGCATGAGAAGTAGCATAAGCAGTTGAGAAGGAGAGATAAGCTATCCTTCATATTAAACACTACAATAAGCCTAAGGAACAACTAAAATAAACAATCAAAATGGGAAATAGCAGTTGGATAAAAGCTAGACTAGGATGGACTTAAGTGCTAAAAGTTAACTAAATAGCTATCAATAAGCACTATTAAAGCAAGATAATAAACAAACCTAGTCTAATCTATCTAAAAGCCTATAAGAAAACCTGAAGAAACTAAAAATAAAGCTAATAAGCTATAATGAAATGGACTGGTCTACTGCTGCACTTGCAGATCAGAAAGTAAAAGTGCTAGATGGGGTCTTAGAGCTTATAAAGAAGCTCTTAATAGAACTCCAAAAACAGCAACAAGCTAAACTAGGTAATCTCCAAACTATAGTGATTCTAAAAAAAACTAATCTATAAATCTATTTAGGGACTAAAAAAAAACTGTTAAAAGGGGCTGCAACATAAGGGTGTACAGGACAAATTGGGACAGTAGACAAGTGCAAAAAATACTTTTCATTACCTAATCTAAAAGCTCTTTTGAAACTGAAAACCATATGAAATGACTATGAAACTAATCAACCAAACTACATTAAGACCAATCAAAATTGTTTTGACACCAAAGTGGTTCAGAACTGAATCTTTGACCCAGATTCAATGCTGTTCCAAACACTGCCTTATGGGCAAAAGAACATGAAACTGACAGAAAAACTAAAAAGAAAACTGCACAAAGATCATAATTATAAGCTTAAACTGATGCCAAAACCAACTTGCAATAAGATTTAAAACATAAGTGACAGAAATTTAGGAACCTGGAAAAATGAAAACTTCATAAACTTAAATAAATTGAAACTTAAATTGCATTTGAAATTACAAGCTTACATGGAAAGTGAATGACAGAAACATAAAGTGGACTAGAACTTGAATTTCTAGACTAAAGCTAAAATGCGAATTAGTCACTTACAAAAGGTCTTGCTCAAGCAAACTTGATTAGAAGCTTATCAAACCATTCCTACTGCTCCCATGAGCACTAGCCCATGTCCATCCTGAATTTAACCTGCTCCAGCTGTGGTTGACCTTCTTTACTTTGGTTGGCTTTTTCTTGATTCTTAGCTTTGGAGAGTAAAGTAGTATGAAATCAGACAAAAGTTAAAACAAAACTAATGATGAAGTTTAATAACATAAGAAATTTAGATTTATGAAACCACAACTGATAAAAAAAACTAAACTTTCATTAAACTGAAATGAGAATATTACAAAGCTGAAAATTAAATTCCTTTAAGCTCACAAGACTGAATAAAAACTAGTTTTGAAAATTAACTACTTTCTACTCTACTCTCTACTGCCTTATAAGAATGGCATACATGCTCTATTTATACTAAAGCTAAGATATGGGTCTTCTCTCTTCTTTGTTGTGCTTCTTGGCGTCTTTCTTCTGTAAGTGGAAACCAGCAAACACACATCCTAGTACTTCTTGACTTTTTCACTTGTTTTCAGCCTTTGATGTGGTCTAATTCATCTTGACCTTTGATTTCCACTTTTGGTGGGAAAAGTCATATTGACAGTTGTAGATTGCTTGTAGGTTTGATGAAGCAATAAATGCTTCTTGGTTATTAGTGGGGAAGGAGGGGACATGAAAGGTAAAGTTGAGATGAGCTGGTGGATGAGGTGGTGAAGAAACAGGTGGCTATGGAGGTTCAGTGAGGTGGAGGGAGTGTACAGGGGATATGGTATAAGGGTGGGTTTGACCGGGTTGACTTGGGTTTATGGACCGGGTATATTAATAAGGCTGGGTTTGGTTTGGTTTGTAGCTTAAAAATCACAAGGACCATATTTGTAATTTTCTGAAAATGAAGGACTGAACCTGCCAATATTCCAAAGTTATCACAAGGACCGATTATGCCATATATGAATAGTACAAGGGTTATATTTATTAATTTTCCATTTTAAATAACCCAGGGACCATTTTTGACAATTTTCAAAGTTGAGGGACCAAAGTTGTAAATATGCAACTTTAACTTCAAAGGACTATTTCTAACAACTTGTGAATCCCCAAGGACCTTTAATGATATTTTACAAGTTTTGAATTACCAGGGACTAGTTTTGCCAATTTATGAAAGTTTAGGGACAAACCATATGAAATGACTATGAAACTAATCAACCAAACTACATTAAGACCAATCAAAACTGTTTTGACACCAAAGTGGTTCAGAACTGAATCTTTGACCCAGATTCAATGTTGTTCCAAACACTGCCTTATGGGCAAAAGAACATGAAACTGACAGAAAAACTAAAAAGAAAACGGCACAAAGATCATAATTATAAGCTTAAACTGATGCCAAAACCAACTTGCAATAAGATTTAAAACATAAGTGACAGAAATTTAGGAACCTGGAAAAATGAAAACTTCATAAACTTAAATAAATTGAAACTTAAATTGCATTTGAAATTACAAGCTTACATGGAAAGTGAATGACAGAAACATAAAGTGGACTAGAACTTGAATTTCTAGACTAAAGCTAAAATGCGAATTAGTCACTTACAAAAGGTCTTTCTCAAGCAAACTTGATTAGAAGCTTATCAAACCATTCCTACTGCTCCCATGAGCACTAGCCCAGGTCCATCCTGAATTTAACCTGCTCCAGCTGTGGTTGACCTTCTTTACTTTGGTTGGCTTTTTCTTGATTCTTAGCTTTGGAGAGTAAAGTAGTATGAAATCAGACAAAAGTTAAAACAAAACTAATGATGAAGTTTAATAACATAAGAAATTTAGATTTATGAAACCACAACTGATAAAAAAACTAAACTTTCATTAAACTGAAATGAGAATATTACAAAGCTGAAAATTAAATTCCTTTAAGCTCACAAGACTGAATAAAAACTAATTTTGAAAATTAACTACTTTCTACTCTACTCTCTACTGCCTTATAAGAATGGCATACATGCTCTATTTATACTAAAGCTAAGATATGGGTCTTCTCTCTTCTTTGTTGTGCTTCTTGGCGTCTTTCTTCTGTAAGTGGAAACCATCAAACACACATCCTAGTACTTCTTGACTTTTTCACTTGTTTTCAGTCTTTGATGTGGTCTAATTCATCCTGACCTTTGATTTCCACTTTTGGTGGGAAAATTCATATTGACAGTTGTAGATTGCTTGTAGGTTTGATGAAGCAATAAATGCTTCTTGGTTATTAGTGGGGAAGGAGGGGACATGAAAGGTAAAGTTGGTGATGAGCTGGTGGATGAGGTGGTGAAGAAACAGGTGGCTATGGAGGTTCAGTGAGGTGGAGGGAGTGTACAAGGGAGATGGTATAAGGGTGGGTTTGACCGGGTTGACTTGGGTTTATGGACCGGGTATATTAATAAGGTTGGGTTTGGTTTGGTTTGTAGCTTAAAAATCACAAGGACCATATTTGTAATTTTCTGAAAATGAAGGACTGAACCTGCCAATATTCCAAAGTTATCACAAGGACCGATTATGCCATATATGAATAGTACAAGGGTTATATTTATTAATTTTCCATTTTAAATAACCCAGGGACCATTTTTGACAATTTTCAAAGTTGAGGGACCAAAGTTGTAAATATGCAACTTTAACTTCAAAGGACTATTTCTAACAACTTGTGAATCCCCAAGGACCTTTAATGATATTTTACAAGTTTTGAATTACCAGGGACTAGTTTTGCCAATTTATGAAAGTTTAGGGACTGAAACTGTAAATTATGTAAACTTTGTTGTTTTTCATCAGTTTTCAATCCTTTTGCACTTGTAACACATAAAAACACATTTTAATGATATTTGTAACATTTATATGGTCATTTGTGTGTTTTTGGTCGTATTTGTGGGTTTAAATAATATAAAATATATGTGTATTTAGACACATATCATGCTGTCATTAGGACTAATGGGGAAGCTGCGATTGGTATGTTTGATGTAAGTTCTATCTTGATTATGAATTTAGGGTTTAGATATTAATATGGGTTTAGATATTCATATGGCAGTCGAAATACAAGTCATTAAGACAACTTCAACTGATGGGTTCGTTTGTGGAAACTCTTAAGGTTCGAATACAACTTCATTGTTCTTTTTTTTAATAGGTTGTTGGGTGAAGATGGTGTTGACGACAGTTGAGTCTGTTTTAAAGGTTACGGTAGGCAGGTATTATGTTTGTTACATTTTATTTCAATTTTATTGTTGTTGTTTTCTTTTAATTGACTTCAACTTAATTTAATGGGTGTTTGGAATTGGTTATTCTTAATGATTATGCCTGGGAAATAGTTCCTGCGTTCGCTTATTTGGTGTAGTCCATACGAACGAAAAGAAGATAATACTGTTGTAAGTTGTGTTCTTAGTCGGAGTAAGGTATTTGTTTATGTTGTTCGTTAAGTGATATTTGAGTTTTACTTTATTATTAATAGATACGGTTAATTTTGTGACGTCATTATCTTCTTCCTTTAAAAAAAACCTTATACGTTTTTTCAGGTTGTGTGACAAAAAAAAGATGAATGCTGCGTTTTTAAGGTTGTGTCACAAGATGGATATGGAGAAGAAGAATAGCAGACCAGGGTTTACATCATTATTTTTTTCCGTTAGTTAATTTGTTTGATGATTTATTGACTATTACATGTTTCTATTTTCATTGATGATGTTTTTTTTGTGTAAGGTTCGAACAACGAATCTTTCCCGATTACGGAATTTGCTGCAAAGATGGAAGTCCTTAGAACTATTATTATGTTTTCCACTTTTGTGTTGGAACTTCAGCTTTGTATTACAACCTTCACTCCATATACGGTTGTCACGGTTTTTTATGTTGTTATACTTGATTCCTGCGCATCAGCTTCGTGTAACTATCAGTGTACGCCTCAATCAAATCAACACAAGGTTCTTTGATTTTTTTTCTCTTTTTTTTTCCCGTAGTTGCTTACTGCTATTCATGCATATTCCAATGTTCATATGATTATCAGATGACCATTCTCTTTTGACCTCCATCATTTTTTTGGTGGTCCAAAGTACTAACTTTATTCATTGCAGGGCCCCAAAAACGTATGCCCATCTAGGGATGCCACCATTGCAAAGCTATGTTATGGTATGATGAACGGCTGACAGATAGTAGTGCCAGGTTACCTGAATACCGCCACTGTTGCAAAATGGCGATCATGTGGCTTATGTTTATTTAATGTCAGTTACATGATTATTGTCGGCCTCCGATATGTCCTCTGCTACATTATTCTATCTTTTATATTATTGTTTTCTTAGGCGAGTGTCATTCTCATATGACACATACGACAAGAAATACCGCGGAGAGAAAAAGAACAACACCAACAACGGTTCCAACAACAACAAGTGACCACACGATAATGCATTCGCGTTCAGGTTAGCACTGTGCAGTTAACTTATGGAAGTTACATATGTTACTTTCAAATATGTATTTGGGTATACCGTTTCCTCAATTGGTTTGTCCCCTACTGAATATAAAGCGTTTAAACCTTGCGACTGCGTATGTTCCAATTGTCGGGCTCGATTTTGGTATGAGGAGAGCCTAAGTACTTCCACCCGGCGGTCAGGTCGTTGGTATCATCGGTGTTGTCCCGGTGGCAGGGTTCGTATGTTCATACCTTGAGAATACCCACAATATATTTGGTATGTAGTATGTACAGTAAGTAGCGTATGTACAACCGCATCTGCAAACCACTTCTAAGATAGTTGCCCCCAAGACACATATGTAAAGACCTACTAAGTCACTAGTTTTTGTTACTATCATAGGTGTTAGCAATCGTGCACAGCTAAATTTGTCCCGCTCATCCGCAAATAATAGTTGGACACTTGCTCTTTTGTGACTCCTACTTTTCACTACTAGCTTTCATTTGGTAATAGACGTTTTATAAGGTTAAATTCTTGCAGTCATGGTCATGGCTTAATTGATTTAGGTATTCTCTAGAGCAGATGTACGTAGTGGTTGTTGCTGTTGACATGTATCAGGATTTTCTTCCTTGATGTAAACGATCAGACATAGTACGGCGTCATCCTGATGGCTCTTTTGATGCCGAGCTGGAGATCGGTTTTAAGTTTCTTGCTGAAAGTTATGGCTCTCATGTCAAATTAGTGAAACCGAAAATGATAAAGGTGATTATAAATTTAAATTAGTCTTCCTTTTCTTTATGTTCATCTAATGAAATGTTTTGGATTTGCACATACTGATATTGATGTTTTTTTTTTCTTTCAGACAACTTCATCACAAAGTAGCATTTTCAATCATTTAATAAACATTTGGGAGTTCCATCTAGGACCTGTCCCAGGGACATGTAACCTTCATTTCCTTGTGGATTTCAAGTTCCAATCACCATTTTATTCACAGGTAACATTTAATGTTTGACTATTGGGTTTATTGGATAAAATACCAACATACATTTTTCATTTTTCCTTTTTGGTTTATTGATTGTGTGTGCATCTGAGTCATCAAATGATGGCTTTGTGTCCCGTTTGATTCATTTTTAGCCGAAAAAACCCTTAAACCCTGTTTCAAAAATGATGATTATTTCTATAAAAAAATTATATTTATATGCAATGTTCAGTTTTATATAGTAATATTAAGTTACATACAAAATGACCTGGAAGAGACACAAACCATGTACAATGATTAAAACATGTCAAACAAAAAATTATCTTGATATATTATATTATAATATAAAATCCTCAAGAATATTTAACAATTTTGGGTCACGCATTAAGCCATTTTCACTCAACTAGGCATTTGTACGATACTTTGAAATCGAGAATAAATATAAACATGTCTTGAACTTTGTGGCATGAAGGTTTTGTTGACAGAAGTGTAATTGGTTTATGGTGGTATATACAGATGGCATCCACGTTCTTTAAGGAGGTTTCGTCTAAATTAGCTGGCTCATTTCGTGATCATTGTCGTCTAATTTATGGGCCAGGTGTACCGGTTAGTGAACAAAGGTCATGAAATTGAATTGGTAAACACAGCTGCTAACTCATACTTCATTATGCTGATCTTATTGTACTTAGTTTGTGTGAATATGGCATTACCCTTTGTTTTCCAGTCATATAAAACAACAGGATTAGACTTTATCTTACAGTTTGTTAAATGCTTAGAATGAAAAATAATTCATATGTTATGGTTCCTTCAAAGGTTCATGGCGGATGTGTATCAATAGCCGTGCAGTCAACAAAATAACGGTTAAATACCGTTTTCCAATCCCGCGGTTTGATGACCTTATTGATCAATTGCATGGAGCAACAGTTTTCTCAAAAATTGACTTACGTAGTGGGTACCACCAGATTCGTGTCCGACCAGGGGATGAATGGAAGACTGCGTTTAAGACTCGTGATGGTTTATACGAGTGGATGGTGATGCCTTTCGGGCTGTCCAATGCCCCAAGCACCTTCATGCGGTTAATGAATCAGGTCTTTTGGTCTTACATTGGTAAATTTTTAGTTGTTTATTTTGATGACATTTTGGTGTTTAGTAGTACAGTAGAGCAGCACCTGAACCATCTTAGACAGGTTTTTGAGGTTTTAAGAGCCCAAAAGCTATATACTAATGCAAAAAAATGTCACTTTCTTTCAAATGAAGTGATGTTTTTGGGGTATATTATCTCTAAAGAAGGAATTCGAATGGACCCTGCAAAAATCGATGCCATAATTAATTGGTCTACACCAAAAAACATTCGTGAGGTTCGTAGTTTTCATGGTCTAGCTTCATTCTACCGTCATTTCATTCACAACTTCAGCACCATTGTCGCGCCAATTACTGAGTGTATAAAAGGGAGAAAATTCAGTTGGACCCATGAAGCCGATGAAGCCTTTGGATTACTGAAAAAGAAGGTAACAGAAGCTCCTATATTAATACTACCGGATTTTGATGAAGTGTTTGAAGTTCACTGTGACGCATCAGGGGTGGGTATTGGAGGTGTATTAAGCCAAAGGAGTCGGCCAATTGCTTTTTTTTAGCGAGAAATTAAATGAGACTAGGTGCAAATACTCGACGTATGACAAGGAGTTCTATGCAATTGTTCGTAGCCTAGAGTATTGGCGTCATTATCTCATTGCAAAAGAATTCATCTTGTACTCCGATCATGAGGCGCTAAAATACATAAATGGGCAACACAAGCTTAAACCAAGGCATGCTAAGTGGGTCGAATTTTTGCAAGCCTATAGCTTCTCTATTAAACACAAGGCAGGAACACTCAACAAAGTGGTTGATGTGTTGAGTCGAAGACAAATGCTACTAATGCAAGTTCAGGTTCTTGGATTTGAGACATTTAAAGAGCTTTATAGGGATGACTTTGACTTTACAACTATATGGCAAAAGTGTAAAGACCAGCCCTACAAACAGTTTATCATGCAAGATGGTTTCCTTTTTAAAGATAATCGACTTTGTATCCCTAAATGTTCTTTAAGGGAGTCGATTATAAAAGAGGGGCATTGTGGGGGTTTAGCGGGGCACTTCGGGGTAGACAAGACTGTGGCATGGTTGAACGAGCATTTTTATTGGCAAAAAATGGAGCGTGATATTAAACGGTTTGTGGAAAAATGTCGGGTGTGTCGAATAGCAAAAACCCGAAGCAAAAATGCTGGTTTGTACCAACCATTACCCGTACCAGTGGCTCCATGGGTGGATGTGAGTCTTGATTTTGTTCTCGGGCTACCTCGAACCTAAAGAAATAAAGACTCAATTATGGTGGTTGTGGACCGATTTTCCAAAATGGCTCACTTTATTCCTTGCAACAAGACGTTCGATGCATCACAGGTAGCACGTTTATTTATGCAGGAGGTTGTACGATTGCATGGTGTGCCTAAAACTATCACTTCTGATCGTGATGTAAAGTTCGTTAGTCATTTCTGGCGTACGTTATGGCTTAAGATGGGAACTCAGCTTCAATTTAGTTCATCATACCACCCTCAAACGGATGGACAAACTGAGGTGGTTAACCGTAGTTTGGGGAATTTGTTACGGAGTCTAGTCGGAGAAAACCCGAGACAATGGGATTTGGTGTTGCCACAAGCTGAGTTTGCATACAATCGATCAAAAAGTCGCACCACGGGCAAGACACCATTTGAAGTGGTAACAGGTACTAATCCCATCACTCCACTTGATCTCACACCACTTTTGACACCTGCACATTTTAGTTCTGATGGGGAAGAGCACGCCAAACAAGTCCAACAGTTACATGAACATGTCCGAGCACACATTGAAAAACAGAATGCAAGGTATAAGGAACGAGTGGATAAACGTCGCAAAAAAGTCGTGTTTAAGGAAGGCGACTTGGTGTGGATTCGACTGGGAAAAGAACGCTTCCCAACTGGTAGATTTGGAAAATTACAGCCACGTGCCGATGGTCCATTTCGTGTTCTCAAAAGGATCAATGATAATGCCTACAAGATCGACTTACCCGGAGAGTATCATGTATCAGCAACCTTCAACGTATCAGACTTGTCCCCTTATGTCACATATGAGGAAGATAGCGAAGTGGAAGAGGGTGATATCGTTAAGCAAGATTCGAGGTCGAATCTTCTTTTAGCAGGGGAGTATGAAGGCATGGGTATTGCAAGGGACAATTAGAATTCCAAAAAGTCTTTGCTCTTTATTACTAGAAGTCGAAATGTCTTTGGTATGTGTATAAATAAATCTATCCCAGGATAGGAAGGGACAATCTTTTGGTTCAAAATATCCATTATAATAAAACTAAATACAGAGCACTGAACTCTGTCTTCACCAATTCATGTTTGATTAATCTTCCCCACTTGTAGTGTGTTGATCTTTGGATTGTTTTGCATCAGATTGGGTGCCCTCAGGCCCGGATTTGAGCATGTGCGGCATAGGCGACCGCACAGGGCCTCCGATTTTCAGGGGCCTCCGATGTCTAAAGCTTCGGTATTATTATATAATCAGTTTGGAGGATTCAATCTCATCGGAAGATGATTTAGGATATAAAAATATAAGATCTTTATAACATGAAAAGAAATAAGCTTGTTCTTGTGTTTTAATGGTGGAAAATGAAACATGTGTTTGGACTGAAGAAGATAAACCACCGGAAGGAGATGTTTTCTCTGGGCCCTAGGTTTCTATTTGTCTTTTAGTTCTATTAGTTTCCTAGCTTTAATTTTATACCTCTTGTTTTCATATTTTTTAAATTTAACCACTTTACCAATTTTGCATTTGTGGTTCAAAACTTAAAAAAGTTTAAACTTAAACTAAACCTAACTTTCACAATAAATCTATTTTAAGTTTGAAACATGTCCTTAAAAAACTTTTCTTTGCTATGATTTACTTCAAGAAATTTTAAATGTACTGTTTTATAGTTTACAAGTTTTTGTAGAACGTTTAAAATACTCAATTGTTGCAACTAAAAAAAAATGTATTTATATATACATATGGTTAGATATTTGTTTGATCGATATCAAAAGCGATGCATTACGGAGTTAATAAGTGTTGAGTTTACGAATACTTCATCTTTCAAAAGGCCTATTTAAAATAATGGCACAGGGCCTCCAAATTTCACGGGACGGCCTGGGTGCCCTTATTGGGGCAGCCTAACTATCCATGTCGATGACATGATAAGCAACAAATATGACAAAATATAAATAAATAGGAGCAATAAAGAAAATACCGTTAGCCAAACAAAGAGATATCTATCATTTCATAACTAACTGTGGACGGTAATAGACATGGCGTGTACCTGTATGCGCCACTGGAGCTGCAACACCATCAGGTCTCCGACGGTAGCATCAGCCGGAAATGTAAATTCTAAAGTTCTGGTACTCGGTGGAACCGGGAGAGTCGGTGGCTCTACCGCCCTCGCTCTCTCTAAACTCAAACCTGACCTCCGTATCGTCATTGCTGGTCGTAACAGGTCGCACTTCCTTTTTTCGATGTATTTCGATATCACAATGCTTAACATTTTATTAATTAATTATTCGTTTCGAATTATGTACGAATTAATAAACCGCAGTTAGAGTATAGAGTTAGTTAGAGCTAGTTGTTAGTTAGTTGAGTTTGTTAGGATTCAGTTATGCTTTTTACTTTGCATAAATACATTTTTTATATTTATTGTAACGCGTAATTTATACACGTAAGACGAATATATACTTCTGTTTGTTGATAGATTAGCTTAATACAGAAACCTTATGTATGTTCTGCGCGTACAAATTATGTATTATTAGAGTATAGAATTGACTAGCGCTAGTTGTTAGTTACTTACTTAGAGTAGACGAGTAGTTTGTTGAGTTTGTTAGTAGATAGTTAACCTTTCTCCTTTGTATAATTACATGTTTTGATATATTGTAGCTCGTAATTTATAGGGCTGTAAACGAACCGGACGAACACGAACGGAGCCTTGTTCATGTTCGTTCATTTAATTTTAACCGGGCAAACGAACACGAACGCTTAAACGGAAGAAATTTCTTGTTCATGTTCGTTTATTAAGAAAATGAGTTGTTCATGTTCGTTTATGTTCGTTCATTAAGACACTAAACGAACATAAACGATCGAACATAAATGAACATAGACAAACAATCATAAACTTTATTAAATTATGCATCTAATATTGTTCTGTAAGTGTCATTTTTTTAAACAAACTAATTTAAAGATTATACAATTAAAAGATTTGATATACGAACATAAATAAATAAATGAACGTAAATGAACGTTAACGAACGCATAATCGGACGTTCACGAACATAAATAAACGGACGTGAATTTTGTTCATGTTCGTTCATTTAACTAAACGATCGTAAAATATTGTTCGTGTTCATTCATTTAATAAATAAACGAACTTTTTACCGAACCGTTCATGAAATGTTCACTGAACGTTCAGTTCGTTTACAGCCCTAGTAATTTATATACAACTATTTCCTTCTGTCTCTGGATTATCTTACTATAAAAAAAGTATATGTATGTTCAACGCGCAGTAATTAGCTGTTTTATTAGTGTGGAGTGTTTTAGGTTTAGGATCTTGAACGAGCCGAGAAATTATATGTGAGAAGTTTGTGAATAAACTGATTCACGACTTTTGTAAACATTGCTTGAATATGTGAAGTTGTGAATAATGTTATAAAAATAGTGAATCAGGTAGCTTATTGAGATCATTATGTATATATAGTGTCTTATTTGGTCGTGATTTGGTGTTTATGTATCAGATACGCTCATTTGAAGTTATTTTGTTAATGTTTGGTTGTGGTACTGGTAGTATTTATTGAAATAAATAAAATGACATACTATAATCGAATGAGATGTAAGTAGTTGTGATATCTTAGAGTTGTAATAGTAGCTTGGTAAACAATTGATTAGGCATATGTGTCATGTTGCAGTGATCAGTGATGAAGTACTCAAGTTGGTGACTTAGAATCTTTATTAGTATATAGTTTATCCTCAGGTAATGTAAGTATCGACGTATGTGTATAATAAATGACCAAGTGATCTAGTCTCCAGAAAATAAATTTGTTTGGAAGGCCTATCCACTTGTATTTAGATTTTGAAGGACAAATTATGCTCTCCGAACTCAGATACTATGGTAGTGTTTAAAGGCCACATAACATAACCACATCGTAGAAGTCAAAGCCATCTACATATACCATGACAGTGCTTATGTGGCGTGCCTGCTAACATATGCCAAAAGGAGCACTTTCCTGCATCAGCTTTAATGGCGTCTGAAATTTTCTTAAATGCTGTAGTAGCTTATCTTTTTAAAAATATATAAATTTTATGGCATTACAAAATATTCCATTACGCACGCACCACAGTGTGTGAATGTCTTAATCATTGGGTAAAAAAACATAAGATAGTTAAGGTATATTCACTGTATACGTATGTGTGTATGCATTTGTATGTTTCGTACCATTCCCATCTTTCACATGTTCTAGTGTTATTGTCGGAACAATAGCCACTTACTAGTTAAAATCTCTTTATAGTGAGAAGTAATGGCCAGCAGTATTTTATGTCAGTGCTACTTTTACAACTATGTATGATATCATTTGCTGGTCTCAATGTATATTCTTCAACATCTTTTGCTTCTATACACTAAATGCTGGATACACGGATGCGTTCCAGGGAAAAAGGTGCTAATATGGTGACCACACTAGGCAACAACGCCGAGTTTGTTGAAGTAGATATAAATGACGACAAATCACTGGACTCTGCTTTGACAGGTGTGTTAGTTCATATATGTTTATGGAAAATTACGTTGTTTTATTCATTTTATTTAAACTAAGCACAACAGGTATCTCGAGTATCTTGTACGTCACAGCTTGAAAACTTACTTTGTCATATACACATTCTACCTCTGCAGATGTCGATCTTGTGGTACATGCTGCAGGGCCATTTCAACAAACAGAGAATTGTAGAGTCCTTGAAGCTGCCATACGGGCCAAGGTGAGAACAAGGTAAAGTTAGTTCCAAGTTTTTTCGAATTTATGGTAATATATGGTTTTAAAAAACACACCGTAAATGAAGGCCGTTATATTTTACATAAAATATGATCTAAGTTAACTAATCTTCATCTGCTGTCAGACAGCATATCTTGATGTGTGTGATGATACAAGCTACGCGCTGCGTGCAAAATCATTTAAGGATGAAGCATTGGCTGCTAAAGTTCCAGCAATAACTACTGGTGGTATCTATCCAGGAGTGAGCAATGGTACAAACCTGATTTCAAGACACCTACATGTTCTTGTTAATAATTCCATCTAACATAAGCCTTATAATAATCTTGTATCTTCATGAGAGGTTAACATGATCATTTATCTGCTTATTCTGACAGTGATGGCAGCAGAGCTAGTACGTGTAGCAAAAGAGGAGAATAAGGGTGAGCCTGAACGGTTGAGGTATATTATATGGTTCCATATTTTATGCCATTTGTCTCTTTTATACTCGTATATTTTAGATATATATTCTCACAAGTATGTAGTAGTTGGGATGGTGGCATATATTGTTGTAAGTTTCCAATATAAACTGTTTGCAAATATATTTATATGCTTGTTTCAGATTCTACTACTACACAGCAGGAACTGGTGGTGCTGGCCCCACAATATTAGCCACTAGTTTTTTACTTCTTGGAGAGGAGGTTATTGCATATAACAAAGGTCTGTTTCATAGAGCCTGTGACATTCTTTTTTGTATTGTAAGCGATCCATATTTCACGAGGCTAACCAGTAAGCAACTATTGTAATAGGAGAAAAAATAAAATTACGGCCTTATAGTAGTATGGTCAACATTGACTTTGGAAGAGGAATTGGGAAGAAAGATGTGTATCTCTTGTAAGTTTTATATTCTACTGTTCATATCATAGCATATCTATCAACAAATCCGCTATGCATATTGTCATACTTGGAATTTTGAAGCTTATAAATTTTATAGACAGCATGAATATAGACACATAAATGGCATAATGAAGGGAACTTTGACTGGCTAGTAAAATATACTGTGTTTTAGGAATTTGCCAGAGGTGACAAGTACTCATGAGGTCCTTGGAATTCCAACTGTCAGTGCTCGATTTGGGACTGCACCATTTTTCTGGAACTGGGCAATGGATGCAATGACACGTTTTGTTCCATCTGTAAGATATATCCGTTTTTCCAACATTAATATAAGAGGTGGTAGATTGATTGGGTTGGGTAATGGGTCATTTTGCTAATAATTATATCCTATCTGCACGGCTTAAATTTAGATGTAACCTGCGTTAGGTTGGAATTGGCGCCTATATTTTGGTCTTTTATTTATTACAATGTAGAACTTTAAAACTTCGGTTATACATCACTTTCAATAGGCTTTAACATTCATCCTACATTTTACTTTGCAATGTTTTAGGAAGTCCTGAGAGACAGAAGCAAAGTACAAGAGATGGTTCGGTTATTTGATCCAGTAGTTCGCGTCATAGATGGCTATGCTGGAGAGCGCGTCTCAATTAGAGTACTTTAATATAATATCCTTCCACCTAAAAAATCATATTCATTTATAAGACTTTTACTAGAACTAGTTAAAGAAACTTCTTGTGTTCTTTTGATCAGGTCGACGTGGAGTGTTCAGGTGGACGGCAAACAATTGGTGTTTTCACCCATAAAAGACTATCTGTGTAAGCCATATTTTCCTTGACTTCTTGCAGAAAGATTGGTGTGTAAGGTGTCAATTTTTACCCATGAATCATTAGATGGGTTGTTTTGTGTTTATATTTTCTCTTTTACCGGTCAAATGGCTTAAACTGGAATGGGGCAAATGGGTTGAATGGGTCGAAAGTTGCTCAAAGTGTATTCAAAATGCATCAAAACCTTCTACATTCTTTTATTCAGAAAGTTGAGATAGTGATTTTAATATAGTTTCTGTAATCAAATTTGACCCAAAATTATCATTGAAATTCAAATATTTAATTCGGAAAAGATTTAAAGGAAAAAAAAAAAAAAAAAAAAAAAAAAAAACTGCACTGAAGTTTGCCCATTTTGACCCGAACTCATTTGATCTGCTAACAACCTACCATTTTGCCACCTCTAATTTAATCATCTATGAATGATAGGTACTGTGTGCCAAAAGCTCCAACTGCTCTGAGAATTCATTAATAATTTTTATTTTATTCTATGTGCATGAATGCTTTCCAGATCAGTTGGCCATTCAACAGCTGCGTTTGCTCTTGCTATTCTTGAGGGCAGCACAGAACCAGGCGTATGGTTTCCAGAAGAGGTACCACCACTGGCACATAAACTAATTTATAAATATGATACAAATCTGTGCATTAACGCTTTTCTATCAGACTCAAGGGATCGCCATTGAAGCTCGGGAACTACTTCTTGAACGTGCTGCGCAAGGAACAATTAACTTCGCCATGCACAAGTATTATTCTTCCCTTTCCTCGATAATACACAATTAACTTGATAATGCACTTATGCGCGCGCACACACACACACCCACACACATACACACACATCTATGTACATATATAGACGTTGTGTGTATAGGTGAATTGAATATCATGTAGATAGTAATGCTTCATAGGTGAATTGAATATCTTGTAGGAAAGCTACTTATTGCTTTTGTTTAGAATTCTGTTTTAAGATATAGAATCAGTTTAAAATATTGTTTCAACTTCAATTACCAAAAGAAGAGTATTTTAATTAACGTATACTTGCCAAAATAAATATTGATCAACCGATTGACATTTAAACTTCAATATGACTTTATTATAATTCAATGAGAGCACCAGTAATATTTGCTTAAATCAAATCATATAAATGTATGGTGTTATGCCATTAACGTCTTAAAGAACTCCACCTTGATTATGTTGTGGACTTGTGGTCATGTCAACAAACAGGAAAAGGTTGAAATAATTTGAAGTTTAATTTTGTGAAAGATTACAAAATTTTGACTGCTCTAGCATATGCTGTTTTTTGAACAACTCTTGATAATATAATGAAAAACATGAAACATTAAAAGAAATACAATACATTTGGGAAACGGAAGTAATTAGCCTTTCGTTTTTTATGTGCACAGGGCTCCATGGATGGTGGAAACGAATCCGAAGGAGGTCGGACTTGGAATATATGTGTAATATCTCAAAAAAAGTTTTTCTGTAATCAGCAATATACCAAAGCATGTAACTGAGATCGAGTTATCAATTACACGATTAACAAGACAATTAAATTTGTCCAAAATTGAGATTTGATTGTACAAAACAGTATCCTAAATTATTCTTTAGCAAAATTACTGAAGAAATACCACTTGGTACATGAAAAAGAATTTCTCTTATGTTCTTCTGTTGGGAATTTGTGGAAAATCATAATACAATGCGTCTACACACCACACACTATCATCTAATGAAGCCTCGAGGCAAGACTCATGGCACATCAGTCACACAATAGGGCCAGTCTTGGTCAAAGGCAGAAGGCAGTCAACCGTCCTTTGGCGATCGGTAATTCAATGCACACGGCTTGTTCTCACCAGAGCACCAGAAGATCTCAAACAGGTAAGAGTTCAGAACTTTTCATTGAACTTCCTCTATAGATATTCACGAATTAAACAGTTTTCAAAACCATACATGCAAGCTCGACTTGCACTCTCCATATATAGGTTTGAACTTTTGAAATTATCGATGGCAAACTTTTTGGGCAAAACCCGTTAATAGTAATTAGAATACCTAAATGATGAACCAGTGTTTTCTGCACCTGTAGACTCGGTATTGCCATTGGGTTTCCGAGAACCCTACCAATGGCGCTGGCTGCGGCTTCTCTCAAATACAGAATTTTGGACATCTGTAGCCGTTCTTGACGAGTTGCTTCTGCCAAATCTCTTGGTATCATTTCTCATCTCTTCGTCTTGATCATACTGTGACCTCTAAAAGAAGCAACAATGTAACAAGTTAAACGTGAATACCAACAGACAAATACAAAGAAATCATGTACTGTGATAATTAAAGCACCTCTGATCTAAACTATTGTTCGTTGTGATCTCTGCTTGTCAAACCTGATGCATCTTAGATTCTAAATGAACACATATCTTTTAGGCCTTCATCACAAAATTTCTTTTATGCAGCAAGTGTATTTTAGTGTCCATATTAACTGTTACTAAAAATTGAACGTGTTTACAAAGTTGAAAAGTAGCTTGTTAGATATTCAAAAGCCCAAATAGAACGTCTAGGAAGAATCACTTTCAGTACTTAAAAGATGTAACAGTACTGGCATGTCCTATATCTCTTTCTTATGTGGTAGAGTTGACACCATGAATGCATGTTGGTTTAGCAAGATTTATACTTTTGTTATATAGTTGAGAACATAATAATACACACAGTGAGAGAGAGCAAGAGAACCTTAGAAGCGTTGGAAAGTACAGCATATGCTTCTCCAATCATTTTGAAAAGCCTATCAGCATCTTTGTGGACATTTTCAGCTATTTCCTTCCATAGCCCATCATCTCCATCATCACTTCTAATGAGTGATTGGGCAGCCTACATCAGCAAAACATGATTGTTAGGAAAGGTGAACCCAATTTGCATAGCTTTTGATAGGCACTCTACTGTAGAACATGTTCGTAACGGGTAGATTATTGGTATAGGTTGGGTTGACCGGAGACACTTTTGTCCCAAAATATTAACTTTTCTATTAAGAATAATTAGTATGTCAAAGATGATTCAATAATACTGTATTTTCTTGTATAAAACAATAAGAGGTTTTATGCATTAAAAATTCATTGTTGAGTAACTGTTACCGGTTGGACCCTTTAACCATAAAAAGGTACAACAAATTGACCAATTCAAGTAAACGGGTCAAAATTGCTACCTCTAGTCTACTCGATTTCAGAAGTTGGGTATAACCTTATCAGGATGATGTCTGAGTGCTGCTTTTCTATATGCTTTTTTGATATCTGCTGCAGAAGCAGTTGATTCAACTCCCCTGTTAAGTTCAAAAGATCAGAACCAACAGTCTTCCAATAACCTTGCTAGTTTGTCTAAGGTTCACTCTTTTAGCATTACAAAAGTATGTGCAAAATTGATTTAACTTTGTGAATGCTGCCAATAAGAACTTACAATATGAGGTACATATTTAAGGGGAGTCCCTTTCTGGATTCTTCTTCTACATTAGAGAGCTGTTGCTGAGTTTGTTTTAGCTCATTTATTTGGCATAACTTATCTGATGCTCCGGATGGAATACCCTTTTCCTCCACCTGTGTTTTTATAAGAGACACCAGTCTCTGTAGATCTTTTGCTGCCTGTCCGTAGTCTCTAATCATCTCATACAAGCTGGCGCGTCTAGAAATTGCCTGCGTCAGTGTCGAAATTGAGTCATAATCTGTTACAACCTCTTGCTAAGTAATGAAGAGAAAACAGTTTTATAAGAAGATGTTAATGCTTGTGTCCATGAGTGGTAGGTGATAAATAGCCACAGAAATGCTACAAGTGTAATACAGCAGTTGTATCGTATGAATTGATCAATAGATGCCTCTGCATATACTTGAACTGCAAAGGAGGCCGTCAACCCATTTACTTCATAATGGGTTGCTTTGGATTTTGGTTGATTTCCAACATGTCAAATAGGCCAGATTAAAAAAAACCTTAGTTAAATAAGAAACGAGCAAATGTGCCAAAGATGTAAAAAGCACCCAAGGTGTATTTATCCTAAATACAACCTCCTAAAACTGCTTTTATGCAACAAAAAGTAAAGTTTAATATAGCTTTTGCGATCATTTTCAACATGCGACTTTCTTAAGAAAAATTGGACTAATAGTGTTTCGGGTCAACCCGAAGACCTGACACACACTAAAGTTGCCACTTTGACTCGTTCCCATCCTGCCCACCCTGCCATTTTGCTACCAACTCACAACCTGGGGAATGTAGAGACTAGAAACTCAATGATACCACTGGCCAAGGGCCACTCAGGAATGGTGCAAAACAAGTATATCCCAGGGTTTAGCAATCCTAGTATTAATCTTCCAATAGTAGATACGTTACATTACAAACCTTATGATAGTTTGGATCAAGAGCTATAGCTATGCTGCAATCTGCAATGGCGTCTGTGATCTGACCCAAACCTCTGTAAGCTGCAGCTCGATTGCAAAAGCATACTGATGCAAATGGACGAGACACCACATTGCATGATAGAGCAGCAGTGTAATGTTCAACTGCTTCTGCATGTTTTCCTGATATATAAGCTTCATTTCCTGCTGTCTGCACATAGAAATAGATAGATTAAACTATGACACACAGCAATTATTTTACATATGTACAAAAATCATTAGATCATTTTGTTGATTCAAGAAAAAGATTGCAAACATATAATGTAACTGTAGTACAATACATACCATTAGTTGATGAAGGTGTAATAATATGATGTGAAACTGGGTCTTATATCCCATCTCCTTTAACTAAATGGTCCTTATATTACGGCATTATTAAACGGAAAAAGATAACTTTTTCTTGATGGTATATCTGTTTCCTACCATATATTTTCCCTTGGAATCAAATGTACTAGTAACACCAGCATATTTTATATGTTATTCTAGACCCAAATAATAGATCGCTTAACGTTAAAGAACTTTAAAAGGCATAAGCTGTGTGAACATCAATCACGAATGCCTTTGGCACCTCATGGACCAAAATGGAGGCTAAGTAGGAAATCATGAGTAAAAAAATACAATGATGGAAATTGTTGCTTTTTTTTTTTTTTTTTTTTTTTTTTTTTTTTTTTTTTTTTGTGACTAAAACTGGCAGTGATTTTCTCTTTATATTTTTTAAATCATACCTTGTGTGATAACAGCTCCCGTATTGTATCAGCTAAAGGTATTGCTGATTCCTGCCTCGTGTTTCCTACCCTGAAATTAAATAGAACAAGAATTACAACTTTCATCTTGTCTAGAGCGGGAGAAAAGGAAAACGAGTCTTGAAAGGCTTATCTTCTTAAATTTCTATAATATATTAAGGAGAAAAACGACACCTTTCGGTAATATGTTCTGTGCTCTCTTGTTTTTTGATAACATCAAGAGCGTCGTCTAGCCTTCCTAAATAAAAGTAGGATTTAATGATAAGGTTTGGTTTCCAAGAGCTCGTAGCTGTGTCTGCTTCATTAGAAGTAAGAGTCTGCTCGCACACCTGAATGACCTGTTCATACCTCTGAAACTGCAAAATCAAACGAGATCACTCAATAACTCTAATTAAACTCATGAGTTCATGAAAACACCTACTTGACATGAGCCACACAAATTTAAGTATAGATGGCAATATGTGCAGGTCAGGCAAGAGGTCAAAACTTGAAACAGATTATACTGGTGCATGTTGACACGACCGGGTCGGGCTGACCCAAAATACTTTGTGTCCGACTTTCTATTGATGTTTTATGATAAAAGTTTTAGCGTTTGGGGTTTAAGAGTTTAGCTGACTTCCGGCCCATTTCTCTTTTACCGTTTGTTTTATTTGGTAACTCAAAAGTACCCGAAATTGATTAGTTTATAAGTAAACATGTCAAAATTGGCAGTGTATGGGCCCTTTAGGAAACACCTAATACCTGGCAGAAATGAAACTTCAAAGTTGAAAATACTCCCGCACCCAGAGGGACTGACCATCCCCTTAGGGTTAATTATTATATAAAAACACTAACCATGAAAAGAGCTTCTGCCTTCATCTGAAGCAATTTCTCTGAACAAGTGCTTATCTGCAACGCTTCATTTATTAGTCTGAATGCAGATTCCATGTCTTCAGGAGTCCGTCTTTCAATAAGATCGGTACATTGCTTAATGCAGTCAGACACTTTCTGGATAAGTAAAAAGGCAAAGAAGGTTAAACTTATGCAGCTACAAGTAAAGTCTGGTTACACATGTAAATAAATGAAAATTAAGCAGAAAATACTGTAAAAGATGTTTTTCCTGAAAAAAAACAACACCCATTCCTGAAAAAATGCAATATTTTGTGTCAGTTTGTCCTATTTTATTTTTCTGGTAAGTTTTGAATCAAACGTGCTTAGCATTACTAAACTATTACCAGCATGGCTTAGCCCAAGCAGTACCAAATGTGCCCATCAACCAAATGTTTTGGGTTCAAAGCTCACACTAACTGGAGGCGTTTTTAGGAATTATTTGCCTTAAAAAAAGATGATATGTGTAATTTGATTTTGGCCCACACATTGAAGAATATGATAGATATTGACTCAGCATATAATAATACAAAGTATGAAATTGGACAAACTTAAACCTTGAATTTATTTTGAGATGGAGAAAGTATGATTTAAACTGAGAAAAAAGTGTATATTACCTGTGCCTTTTCTAGACCCTCAGAGGCCTCTGTTATTATTTTCCTGTCCACGCTGTTATCGGTTCCAGATTGCAAGCACTCAGTGTACTGCTTTCTAGCATTTTCAATTTCTCCCATTGCGAGGTAACAACTGCATATATACAAATATTACCAATGAAAAGCTATGAAACATACAAATAGTAAACGCTATGAAAGATAAGCTTAGATTATTCTAAATAACAGCAGTATAAAGCAATCTATGGAATGCCGTAACATCAGGGAGTATATTTACATCCAGTTTTACATGATCCTAGAAGCATAAATCCATTAGCAATGAACTACTTCCATCCCATTCTACGATTCAATTCTTTCTCTATTTGATTTCGAAAAAAGCTATATCTTGTCACATAATGGGTATAACAATAAGACTGAACACCATATAACTCCATAAAGGAAGTAACACTTACTGTGCTGCTCGAACTTGAGCCTTGAGAAAGCCTGGATCTATGTTGGCGGCCATGAGACAATCTTCCAACGCTTCTTTCATCCTTCCAAGAGAAATCCTAGTTGCTGCACGGTTGCTATAACACAGCATCAAAGCCTTGAGGCAACTTCTCGATTTCTCGTTTTGAGAAACAGAGTTTAATCCTTGTGTGTAACAATCCTCCGCTTTAGCCAGATCACCGTTGCTATAAGCCTGGTTTCCCCTGATGCAAATCACAGTCATTGCTTTAAACTCACCACAATCCATTATTTACTAATAAATACTGTAGTATTAAAGTTCATGACAATATAAGATAGACTTATCTCACCTCAATCGCCATTTCTCGCAAGCTTCCTCTGCTATCTTGCTGGAAGATGTAGTGACGGTTTCCTGCTTATAAATTTGTTCGCTTACTGGTTTTAAGTAATCCTGTTGGCCTGTCCCAGGAGACAAAATAGACGCATATGGTTTTTTTACATCAGATATTGAACTGAAAGAATCACGGACAATTTTTGGTGGAAGTTTCTTTTTATAGGAAGGTTGACTTTGACTTGATGAAGACGTGGCAAAGGTGAAGTTACCCTTACTAACATTATCTGACCTCGAAGCAAAATTAAACACACTTTCTTGCCTCCTAGAGGTTGCAGTTGAGCTCTCGTCATCTAATGCTGTAACAAAAGTATCACTACTATATTCCATATTTTCATTCGCAGACTTGAAGCTTTCCGTCTCAGAAATTTCATTAGCACGAGGCTCAGATACTTCATCATCCGTTGCAACATTCGACACGCTATTTTGTCCACTAATTTGTGATCCCTCCTCCGACGTCACAGAAGTTTCTCTAGAATAATTACCAGCTAACTTTTCATCACATGGAGAAATATCCATAGGCGAATACGCATCATAACTATCCACATTTTCATAGAAACTTCTTCCACTAAACCCAAAATCTTCCCTAACCCGCGACTGACCAAAACTCGCGTTTCTCACCTTCCCTTTCTTTTTCTTCAACCTAGCGTCCTTAACATCCTTCTTCACCTCAAATCTATTCAAACCCGAAAACACATTACTTCTCATATCGGGTGTCTTAAACTCTACATACGGCGTCCCTATATCAGCCAACTTACTAGTAAAAGCAAACCCCGCCATTTTCTCTGACTTAGTCGTAAACAAAAAAGTACTATCACCATCACCCTTAATATTCATCTTTTCCATCTCACTTTCCACCTCTACCGCCACGTTACTATCAACATTACTAACACCATCAATTTTCAACTTACTAATTCCCTCAACCATCGTCTCGGTCTCACTTCCTAACACATTATCACCACCACCAATAGTCATTTTCGACATATCGTCAACAATAACATTAGTATTCACATGACTACCACCAAATAAAAACCTCTCACTATCAGCATTACCATACCTACTAAACTGACTAAACCCTAAACCCTTATCCAATGTTTGCTTCCTAGAATTCTCATTCTTTGATTTCGAAACATTCGAGCTGTTTATCGCAGGCGAACTAAACCCAAAAACATTATTTATTTCACTCATAATATTGCTGTAAATTTAAAAACTTCAAACCTCGTGAATTAGTCGGCCAAAAAGTCGAAAACAGGTGAAATGTTGACCGTTAATCTGACCCGTGAAATAACGGATGTGAATAACAGAATTCTGATATTAGTTTTGATCTGTGATTTTGTTTATTTATTGTGGATTGGTTTTTGATGTTGTTATTGTTTTTTGTGTTCATGTGAAATGATTATTAAATCAAATTTCAATGTTCATCATGTATGTATGTATGTCCCCATTTCAAAAGGTTTGAAAATATTTTTTATTAGTATTTCGATGATGATGATGAAATATGTCTTCCTTTAGGCCTTGTAGTTTTATGTTTTTTATAAATGGTCCTTTGTGGTCTACACTCATGTACATTTGAACATGTAGGTAGGGGTGATCAAGGTTCAAAACCAGACCGGACCGAGACCAAACTAGCTCAAAACTTTAGACCAAGGATCGGACTTACTGTGTTACGTCCGGTCCAATAAGGCATAATAGTCAGGTTTTACGTAAGACCGGTCTGGACCGGATCGAACCCGACCGAGACCGAAATAAGGAAAGAATACGGACCGAGACCGGACCGCTGGTCCTTCGGTTTGGTCGGTCCGGTCAGTCCTCTCGGTCTCAGTCTAATTTGGGTATGCGGTACTCAACCCTACATGTAGGTGGCAAAATCTGTTCGTATGCAAAAGTTTGAGTTGTTATGGATAATTTTTTAAAGTTGGGGGCTTTTTTAGACTGCATGGACATTCTTACCGGCTCTAACTGGACAACATAAATAGTAGTTTAATTATTAACGAGCACGTTAGACTCCGGCTAGCTCACATGTGTGATAAAATCACCATACTGGTTTCCTATTTTGTTTCTCTGTTATAGTTTATGTTTTTATTTTGTTTTGGTTTTCTCTTTTGTTTAATCAATGCATTTAAACTTTGTAAAACGTAACCAAAGGCCTCTTGGCTAGCGGTGTGTGAGTAACCCATCAACCTAGAGGTTGTAGATTCAAGTCTCGTTAGAGACATGTGAGATAGATGGTGTTGGTTGTAAAAAATTGCCGTTCAAAAACAAAACAAAAAAATTGTAACTTTTTTATGAGATAGAATCTGTGAGATAGATGGTGTTGGTTGTAAAAAATTTCCGTTAAAAAAAATGTAATTGTTTTGCTCATTTTAATTTGGGATAATAACTTTAAAAAAGTTATATTTGTTCAAAAATACTCTTCTGTGTATCGAACAATAATTTTTGCTTATATGGGTACTAAACTTTCAATTTCGGACTTTTTGAGGTACTTTGTGACATTTTTGCTCTTCAAATTATTAAAAATCCAGAGGCAAAAATGTCACAAAAGTACCTCAAAAAGACCGAATTTGAAAGATTGGTACCTCAAAAAGTTCGAATTTGACTGTATAAGTAAAAAAATTGTTCGATACCCAGAAGAGTATTTTTGAACAAGTATGATGATTTTTAAAGTTATTATCCCTTTTAATTTTTATAACTTATTTTTTGTTACGTAAATTTAGCAATGGAGTTTAGTTTATTAGTTATGGTTAATAAATAAACATGAGATCTTTCTTTTCTAAACGACACCTAATTTTAAGGCTGTTCATTGTGTCTTGTGACCGTTTAGCTCGTACCCATTTGACTACTTTGAACACTTCTTTCATCACTTCATTCTTCACTCCTGAATCATCAACTACTCACAACCCACTTGACGACCAATCAAACGAAAACGTATGAGCAAATTAGTTTTCTTTAATAAAATCGATCCTTAGGCTTTGTCATTAGTTTACCATTGTAACTTGATCATACCTATGAAATAAATCGTTTGTTGATCATCTTTCTTGAATTTTTGATGTTCTTTCATGCTACTCTTACCATATCTTACTTGTATACATGTATGCTTGCTATGAAGATCATTAGTTTCAAAATTCAATACCTAGAGCAAAATATTGCACGCTCACTGTTAAGAAAACTGTCCTAGATGCCGGATCCCTAGTTTATAACTAGATGGATCCCTCCAATGAAGGATCTGTGGGATCCGGGCAAACAGAAGAAATGTTTTTCTTTTATTACATCAACCCAACTTCCAAACCTTATTGAACTAGTTTAACATGTCCCATTAGGATCACTTTAAATATCCTTAGACTCAGTTGATCTCACACTCACTCATGAACGACTTAGGATCACACTCAAAGTACTTTTTGATTTGTCATTTCCTCAAAACTCACCATCTTTCCGCTCCAATGTACACCATTGTCCCTCTCATCCTAAAACACTTAGTTTGATACTTCTCTCAATTTTAGTAAATTGATTTTAGTCATCTTGATCTTAAAATGGTCTAAAAACTAGTTTTTCATTTCTTATAATTTTAAGGAATTTTCTAAATTTTTTTAGATCGTCATCTGATCTCTAGGATCATTTGACTTCACTTGACACCCTCAAAATTCTTAGTGTCATCCTTGATCACCCATTGGTGTTCATAAGAACTCCATTTCTTTCCATAAAGGACAACATTAGCTACCCTCACTCATTACACTTGATCATTTAAGTCTCATATCATTTAAGACACCTGAAGAGAATAAAAACACTCAAGATACATAGGTACTAGACCTTACTAGAACCTCATCAATCTTTTTCTTGGCTCCTGAGAGCCGGATCCCTCAAGTGAAGGATCTGTTGGAGCCGTCTGCACAGACTAAACCAATCCTACTTGATATAATCATTTCAAACCCTCTTTGTTAATCTAAACACTCCAAATTATCTTAAATGACTCCCTAGATCAGTAAAACTCTGTAGTTGAATCTTGTGCATGCAAATCATTGCAATTTGAAGGATTTTAGTGGTTTAAGATTTAGTTCACTTACCAGATCTTTCTCTTTATAAACCATTTGTGTTAGAACTTCCAAATCACCATTCACACACTTATTCTCAGTAGCTAAAGCTTTCTTTTTACACCTTTACTTTCTACCATTTCACCATGAGGAAAGCTCCTAGTGTTAATGATGCGCGTACGAAGCGCGTTTGGGGTCAAAGGAACTTCCTTTTCGTCGAGCAAGTTTTTCAACACCCTAGGCAGTGAACCTAATCATTGTAGTGTAGTATTGGGTAAGCCTCGGGTATTGATATCGTTCTCTAGGAGAATAGGAATGCTAGCAAGAAGTGTACTACGCTAAGGTTGGGGTTGAGAATGATTTTTTTTTTTATTATCTTTTATTGGTTTTTTAGAAAGCTAAGGGTAAAATCTTGGGGCAATGGATTTGGGGGGTGGTACTTCTACCGATTACTTCTACTATTCTAATTATCTATTACTATGGGTAGTCTATGTCTTTTTGATGTGTGCTCGTATGATGACTAAAAATGTGTCTACCTAGATACTATTACTCTCTAGTTATATTTTATTGGTGGTTGAATTGTCACGTCCTTATTCTTAACGCGTTGTGCTTTATAAGGTCGTAGGAAATGCTTATGCCCTAACTCTTTGAGAATACCTTAGGGTTATTGCCTACGAAATCCGCTAGATGTTTCATAAACTAACCTAAGGGTTATCTTTGGATGTTTAGACTACGAAATCCTCTAAGTGATTCATAAACTAATGTTCACAAAGATTACTCAAACATTTAAACACAACGATAGCCTAGTGAGTTCCTAAGCCATTTACAATTAAGATAAGAGACAACCAATCAATAATTAACAACTAGGTTTCATAGATCTAAGCAAACACACAAGAAATTTAGCCGTACTTGTTAAACAAGAAATCATACACACATTCAATGGAAGACATAATGAAACTAATGGATTAAAACACTTATCTTGATGTGTAAAACAGGGTTTGGGACCCTAAGATACTGTCCAAGTCGGACTACAAACGTTTAGGGTTTTTACTCCACAAGTCTACCTCTTTAAATACTGAAAAATCGAATTCTATATATAGATTTACACTTGCGACGGCGTCGCCTTATATGTGGGACGCCGTCAGATCGTCATCATTAGAGTTTTCGTCTTGGCCAAGTTATCGTTGGGACGACGTCAAGTTGTAGTTGTGAGGGACGTCGTCTGATTCTGGATCTGGGTCGTCTGAGATGAAAAGTCTTGGTGACGCCCTTGCTCTTCAAAGCCTGACGCCGTCAGGTGTGTTTTAGCAAAAAGTCTACTGAGTCGTCAGGTGTATTTTAATTAAATCCGTAGAGAGGGACGTCGTCGCCCTTTAGTTTGGACGCCGTCAGCTTCAGTTTCAGCAGCTTGAGTGTCTTCGATCTTGACTTTGCCATTTTCTTCATATATTCACTCGTTTTCGTCCAAATATGCATCATTCTAGCATTTTGCTTCCAAGATACCTAAAAAGTGAAAAGGAACGAAATTAAACAGTAACGGATATAAAAGTGGTCGATTAAGGGCTTAAATGACCCCTTAAAAGTGTACGTTTTAAATCCTTATCAAATATCCCTACACTTGGTATTTGCTTGTCCTCAAGCAAATGTGCTTTTGGCCAATCAATTTATAAGTTAGGGGGCATGAAGAATTAGTTTAACATAATTCACAACAAGTAAAAGCACCGCAATAGTCATAACAAGCACGGAAATTATATACTAGCACCTCACAAGAGGTGTTTGGATTTTCTCATCTCTCGGGTGTATATGAAATATAGTAAATGGAAATGGAAGATAAACACTCATTACCTGGTCATAGTACATAGATTACCATAGGATTGAGACTAGATCAAACCTCCACCGCTTTGGCGTAAGCACCTAGGAACAACTATCTACGAGGTCTTTTCAAGGGTTGTAACATTAGGCTTACGATAGGGAAACAAAGGGTTTGGTTGGATAGGCGATTTAGTGGTGGAAAGTCAAAAATCTTATGTTACAAGCATGAAAAGAATGGCGTTGCTAAGCCAAGAATCGACTCGCTAAACTTTAGATAACTTGAAACAAACATACATAAATTGAAAAACATAAAACATAAAGATAGATGTAGGATGGTAGCCCGTATATTTTTCTTCATTTTTTTTCATACACTTTTACTCTACCATCCTCTAAGATAACATCAAAATATAAGAGTTTTATAGGAGCATCCCTACACTTGAGTTTTTATTACTCTAACACTAATTTGACCCAAATTGAAAAGATCAAAATACTTGGAGTATTTAATTACGTAAATAAAGGGAATTTGAATTTAACTTTCATTCCCATCACTCCATAAAATATTACTTTTTCCCATGAGTCCCAATCATCCCAAAACTGTGTACAAAAGATATGACTCGACTTAGCAACCATGCAAGTAACTAGATAATTGAACTAAGGGTTTAGTATGATAACAATAATGCACTAAAGGTGAGTGCATACAAGGTAGGCTAAGGCGATTTGGGTGTACATTTGGGGGTGGATTGTAAATAATGTTCTTCATTGATATTCCGGAAAACCAAAACATCACGATAACCGCGAAAAGGATAGGCTCTGAGGGGTTAACTAGGGGTATCGTGTACTAATATGAGTATATCGCAAGGGTGTGGGGTAATTACTCGACCGATGTGGAAGAAGTAATTATAATACGGGTTTCAAACAAAGGTTATCCTAATGCCTCTTATCATTTAGTCATTCCTAACTACACAAGTGTAGTCTCACTAGCGATCTCGGGATGCATCACAAAACAAATTCTAGAATCTATTATACTACCGGTACACTCTCTAAGCATTAAAGGTGAATGCTTTAATTCTAAAGATCCAGGGGCGAACCTCACATTTTTGGGATTGAATTTGAGTGGTAAATGGTTTTTGTGCTAATCATATAACTCCTATCTATGAGACGCTTTATTAAGACTAAAGTTTTTTTGCTCATATATGTCATAAAAAAACTTAAATTTGGTGCTAAAATTGCCCTAACGAATATTTCTCATAGCTTATTACACAAATGAACTAGGAAAAGACAAATATTCAAGGATACGCATAATTTTTAAGTTCCCGTTTTATTCTCCCTCCCTACACTTAAACTGAACATTGTCCCCAATGTTCCCCGAAAGTATCAAAGTTATGATAAAGGAAGGTAATTAAAAGAGAAAGAAACTAGTACTCCACTGATTAGCTCGGTATGATCCGTGTGAAGCAGTGGTTAAATTCTTTCCCAAGAAGAATGTATACGTGATAAGCTCCATCCAATGTTGCGTTTCTTCTTCTTGCCAAATATAACCTGCACACTTTAAGAAAATAGACGAAACTTTCGCGTAATCTCGGCGGTAAAACTATATATGACAAAACTACACTATGATATAATGTTTGTGGAATGGATGTTTGCAGATTTTCTGGAAAATTAAGACCTGAGAATTTCCAAAAATTTATACATAGCACAGAAAACGAGAAAATTTTATGAGTTGTTTCTGCTCATCCTGACGTCGTCAGGTTCTAATCCTGTCGTCGTCAGGTTGTCCTGATAAAAACTGGTCTGCTGCATTTTCCTGGAAAAATTCTGGAAAAACTACATCTTTAGAATATGGAAAATTTCCTGCAAAACATGCATTATGACTCGATACAAGCATTTGACTCTAACAAACACACATATACATCAATTTCAATAGTTGTAATTCTCACGTTCACGTTCTTTAAAAAAAAGTGTGTAATCTTTCCCACACTTATCTTATTGTAAAATACATTTATATGTAATTAAGACGAGGTTAAAGACAAAATAAAGCATTTTCACAAATTCAAACATGAGAATAAACAACAATAAAAAAGATGTATGACACACAAAAAAGCCAACAATTAAGCATGTGTTGCCTCCCACGAAGCGCTTTTCTTTATTTATGAGTCTTGTAGCTAGACTCGAAGTCGTGCTCCTACGTTGTCTCATTTTTCATCCTCAATGAAAACTCTATCATATTGACAAAATTCTCATCTACTCTATACCTAGGTCCAAGGGTCAAACAATCCCTATAGTAAAGCCTCCTTTTCTCCCACATAAAGTTCAAGCCTTTTTCAACATCTTCTTCGCTCTTTTCCTCAAAAGCTCTAATGTTATCTCATTCATAAAGGGATAAAGGTCCATATCTGTTCATCTTCTAAGGCATCCTATAAGTGATCTCATCGTCCCTTTCTACAAATCTAGTCGTTCCTTCGGATTTGTTATAGCTCATTTTAGACTTTTCAACAAACGGTTTTCCTAACACAACTTGGGACAAGCTATAGTCAATGACACATCTTATATCTTCTAGGACCATAAAATCAAATAAGTAGGTGAAGTTTCCTATAAATACGTGTACATCCTTGACTCTTCCCACAAAATTGCAAACCCCACCAGGATACTTAGGGTCTCTCCTAATCTTAAGTCGCTCATTCAGTATGTCATTGTAAACCGCTGATGACATCACATTAATGGGAGATTCCGTATCTATGTAGGCGTGCTCGATATTCCTATATCCAATCATACAAGGGATTTTGATGTTCCAAGGATTTCCTCTCCTAATCTTTGGGCATATCCTAATGATGGGTGATCGAGGATTGTCGATTATGTATTGGTGGTAAGCAACTTCTTCCTTAGTGGGGTAAAGATTGAAGTAAGCACTATTTTCCTCATTCACATTTTCATTTACTAAATCATTACCCAAACTATTGCTAATCATGGAGCCAACAATCGAGGCGCTAACCGCTTTTTCAACAGTGTCCCTAATTGTACTCTCAAATACCCTATGCAAATCTTGAAGATCGTTGTTTCTACTAACATATCGACTGTGACAGTTGTTAGAGGGGTGTTGGTCAATGGGTTGTGGTTTAAGTGGAAGTGGTTTATTTGGTGGTGTGTTGTTGTTTGATGGGTTATCACCTTCCATGATTAAAAGTGATGGGATTACTAACAAAGTCACGAAGAAAGGGGATAGACTACGAGGAAGCTAAAAATGAGAAAAAATCTCACTTGATAGGAATCAAGCAAGGGAACCTAAACGAGATAGAAATCTAACTAGCTATTCTATTCTCCGGCAGCGGCGCCAAAAACTTGATGCGCGTACGAAGCGCGTTCGGGGTTAAAGAAACTTCCTTTTCGTCGAGCAAGTTTTTCAACACCCTAGGAAGTGAACCTAATCGTTGTAGTGTAGTATTGGGTAAGCCTCGGGTATTGATATCGTTCTCTAGGGGAATAGGAATGCTAGCAAGAAGTGTACTATGCTAAGGTTGGGGTTGAGAATGATTCTTTTTTATCTTTAATTGTTTTTTTTAGAAAGCTAAGGGTAAAATCTCGGGGCAATGGACTTGGGGGTGGTACTTCTACCGATTACTTCTACTATTCTAATTATCAATTACTACGGGTAGTCTATGTCTTTTTTATGTGTGCTCGTATGATGATTAAAAATGTGTCTACCTAGATACTATTACTCTCTAGTTATCTTTTATTGGTGGTTGAATTATCACGTCCTTATTCTTAATGCGTTGTGTTTTCTAAGGTCGTAGGGAATGCTTATGCCCTAACTCTTTGAGAATACCTTAGGGTTATTGCCTACGAAATCCGCTAGATGTTTCATAAACTAACCTAAGGGTTATCTTTGGATGTTTAGACTACAAAATCCTCTAAGTGATTCATAAACTAATGTTCACAAAGATTACTCAAGCATTTAAACACAACGACAGCCTAGTGCATTCCTAAGCCATTTACAATTAAGATAAGAGACAACCAATCAATAATTAACAACTAGGTTTCATAGATCTAAGCAAACACACAAGAAATTTAGCCGGACATGTTAAACAAGCAATCATACACACATTCAATGGAAGACATAATAAAACTAATGGATTAAAACACTTATCTTGATGGGTATGTTTGGCCCAATGGGCTGGGGCTGGGGCTGGGGCTAGGGCTTTTATTATAAGCCGAAGTTGAAATTTGTATTTTTGTAAACTTGTTTGGCAAATGGGCTGGGGCTGGGGCTTATTATTGCAAAATTACTAAAAAGGATATAATTAAATGAGTTTTATGGTATATGTTAGATATTTTTGTGGGTAAATATGTAATTTTTGGTTCGTAAGCCCCGGGCTAAAGTTTTTAGCCCCTTTTTTGGGGCTAAAGTTTTAAGCCCCTTCAAGGGCTTATGATTTCATAAGCCCGCATGACAAACGAGGCCTATTTTATAAGCCGACTTATTTTAAAAGCCCAAGCCCCATAAGCCCCCTCATAAGCCCTCCCCAAACACACCCGATGTGTAAAATAGGGTTTGGGACCCTAAGATACTGTCCAAGTCGGACTACAAATGTTTAGCGTTTTTACTCTACAAGTCTACCTCTTTAAATACTGAAAAATCGAATTCTATATATAGATTTACACTTGCGACGGTGTCGCCTAATAGGTGGGACGCCGTCAGATCGCTGTTATTAGAGTTTTCGTCTTGGCCAAGTTATCGTTGGGACGACGTCACGTTGTAGTTGTGACGACGTCGGGCTTCAGCAGGGACGTCGTCTGATTCTGGATCTGGGCCGTCTGAGATGAAAAGTCTTGGTGACGCCTTCCTCTTCAAAGCCTGACGCCGTCAGGTGTGTTTTAGCAAAAAGTCTACTGAGTCGTCAGGTGTATTTTAATTAAATCCGTAGAGAGGGACGGCGTCGCCCTTTAGTTGGGACGCTGTCAGCTTCAGTTTCAGCAGCTTGAGTGTCTTCGATCTTGACTTTGCCATTTTCTTCATATATTCACTCGTTTTCGTCCAAATATGCATCATTCCAACATTTTGCTTCCAAGAGACCTAAAAAGTGAAAAGGAACGAAATTAAGCAGTAACGGATATAAAAGTGGTCGATTAAAGGCTTAAATGACCCCTTAAAAGTGTACGTTTTAAATCCTTATCAGTTAACTCATCAACCAAAGGACCTCCCAAGAAAATTGCTCTAGTTGTTCATGAAATCTCCTCAACTGAATCATCACCCGTCAAAGCCTAAAACACTATAACTCCCTCACAACCAACTCTACCAATCAAACCAACTCCCAAAAGGATTGTTCCCACAAGACAACCCTTGCCAAACACTACCATACCTCCTAAGCCAAACACCCCTACCTCCACTAAACCATCACCTCTAGTTCATAACGCTATTTCTTTCACCACTCTACTCTCATCCCCACACCTTTACAACTTAGAGGACTTGCCACCTAGGCCATCTCATCAACCACCATTGCCAACATTTTCCTCAATTGAGAAAATGGTTCCACAACAACCTTCTCACCAAAACTTTGGTGTTGAAACCACACTAGGAACCGTGTCTTTTCCTCCTTCACCCTCAAATGGTCTATTTTGGATTATGAGGAATCACTAAACTCAACAACCGTACCTTATGGAAGTAGATACTTCTTTACCTCCACCATCAAAACATATTCCACCACCTTCACCCTTAGTTAAACCACCTCTAACTTCATCAAACTTGCCTCCACAAATTCCTCCATCCTTTGTGGAACCTCCACCTTCCTTATCAAACCTTTCACCTCAAACCGCTCTGTTCATACCACCACCATTCCCTAGTCATGACAATGATTGTTTTCATTGTCAACATGTTGAAGGATTAGTCCATGAAGTACGTGACAAATTACGTTTCATGTTCTATCACCTCCTCGAACGGTTTGATGAGATCAACAAATCTAATCGTCCCTAGAACACAATGTAAGCACAAGTGGTGCTCTCTTCTAGGCTAGGAGCAACTTAGAATTGTTAGGAAATATACTACATGTTCGTATCATTGTTTTAGTTTTAGAGATATGTGTATCATTTCTCATGTTTTATTGAATGAAACTACATGTTGTGTGCTATATAGTTACGAGAATATGTGTGGTGCTATAATATATAACTCATTTGGATGTTTACGTCACTTTTTACATCTACATTGCTGCCAATAGAATGCAGGTACACGGTTCCCATATTTTAGCCTAGACGGATCCCTCAAAGGAAAGATCCGCCGGAACTGTCCAACATAAGCATTTTTTTACTAATGTGAATCTCATTTGTAGGAAACAATGCACCACATACTTGTTTTCTAATCTTTGTTTTGTAGATTTTCAGAATACACATGAAGACTTTGACACCCTCAACAAGGGGGAGCTTTTCGTCAAAGCAAAGTATTGCAAAAACGCTTGCAATACATTCAATTAGGTTTTCTATATTACTTGACGTCCTCCTCAAAAGGGAGCACTCGTCAAGGGGGATCATTTCGTCAAAAGACGAAACCATTGCAAAAATACTTGCAACACACTCGTTTAGCTTTCCTAATTATTTGACGCCCTTAACAAAGGGGAGTATCCGTCAAGGGGGAGCTAAGACGAGAATCTTTCTCTCATCTTACTCTTTATTTTATTCATTCTGTTACTTTTCACAAGTTTTTTTTCTCAAAACAATGTGTTAGTTTCTTTTCGACGCTCTTTTTGTTTCGACAAAAAGAGGAAGAAGAGAGTAAAAAAACTCCAATTCAATTTTTTACGAATTTTATTTTCTTCTTAAAATAATCTTATGTTTTGTCATCAACAAAAAGGGGAGCTTGTTAATACAAATAAGCCATAAAAACGTTTATTTATATTTTACGATCTTTTAATGTTTTGTCGATAACAAACGTAAAATCATTTTAACGAAACAAATAAAATACATAAAAGGTTTGAGCAAATAGTTTACTAACATACTTTTACTAAACATATTAAAACTATATCAAAACATGTTTAGTAAATAAGTTATATAAAACCAAAGACATTTTTATAAAACACTAACAAGTAATATTGTTTACATCTTACAGAAATGCATATGTATAACAACTAGTGCTTACATAATATAGAAATGTATATGTACTTTGTATATATTGTAATGGGTAAAGTAATGGGTAAAAACCAAAGTCCATGACCCATGATCCATTGACTAGGTACAATGAATGTTGTTGGGTAAAAACCAAAGTCCATAACCCATTCCCATGGAGCATGATCCATAACCCATGACCCATTGTGACATCATGCATGAAGTCATGTTGGGTATTATCCATGATCCATTACCCAAAGTCCATGACCCATGACCTAAGATCCATAACCCAATGACTAGGTACATTGCATCTTGTTGGGTATCCATAATCCATTACCCATAACCCATAATCCATAACTCGGTTTGCAACCCGAAATCCGGACTAAACTGACCCAGTAGCCAGATCTCAGGTTTTGCACTAGTCGGATCCCTCTAGGGAGGGATCCGTGGGAACCGTGGGATAGTAAACAGAATTTGTCTATAAATAGTGAGTCATTTATCTCTCGCTCACTACCACTCTTAGACATAATTTTTCTCAGTATTCAAACATCTCTAACCACTGATCCAAAGGATCATTGTATGTAGTTTTATGTTTGTGTGATTCTCTAGGTTCCTCTTAAAGGTGAGATCACCACCTCTTGAAGACGTGCAAGCTCAAGTCATGAGTTGCTAAGCTTCGTCATCATCAAGACCAATGAAGTGCATCTTGTTGATAGTTCTTTCCTCTCTCCATAGAAGTGTTGTGTTGAAGGCATTAGTGAACGGTGCCGAAGGGTCGTGTTGAAGGCATTAGTGAAAGGTGCAAAAGGTGTATATTTGATATGGTGCATCGATGTACAAGTTAGATAGTTTGGGTTCAAGGATGTTGATATCCTTCTAGTGTTGTAACAAGGAGTGTGTCTCCTTTGGGGTAGTTGTGTTGTGGTGTAGTGTTGGGTAGTAGTTCCTCCTTTGTAATGGAACTTGGTATGCCTTGTACCGGATAAAGTGTAGGTGACGTTGTGATAGGTTTGGTTCTACCTCGTGGAAGAACTCGGTGTCTAGCCTTGTACCGGATAAAGAGTAGCCGGCTTTGTGAAGGCTTCTCCACCACATTAAGGAGCTTGTGTTGTGTAGTGCTTACAAACTCTCGAGTGGGATACTCGAGGAGTGGAGTAGGGCAAGGAAGGTGTTCTTGTAGCCGAACCACTATAAGCACTTGATTCGTGGTTTTGTGTTCCTTTACTCTTTATCTTTGCATTACTTATATGCTTATCTATCAATATCCAACATACATACCAAATAGATTGACATAAGCCGATCTAAATATTTCAAAACGAAGTTTTAATAGGTAAAACTATTCAACCCCCCCCCCTTTCTAGTTTTCCACAGGTGTTGTCTAGGGCAGTTGGGGTGAGTTTAAGTAAGGAATCAAAAGTGACAGATATAAAGCTTCTATCAGCTCCGGTATCAAATAATACTTTAGCTAGATGTTTATTGAGAGGAAACGTACCCGTGACTACATCCGAGTTGTGCTGAATGTTTCCATCTCCTAGTACATAAGCTCTTCCACGGGCCGTGTTATTCTGGTTAGCATTCTGCTTTGGACACTGATTCTTGTAGTGTCCTTTTTTCGCCACAGACGTGACATATCACGGTTATTGGTTGCAAGTTAGCACGAGTGGCTTTGCAATCTACAGTCATGTAGCCTGTTTTCTGACATCTCACACACTTAATAAAGCAAGGCCCATTGTGATGAATCTTGCATCGGTTGCATAGAGGAAAGCTTCCACTTCTAGCATAACCACTGCCCCCAACGGGTGTGGCTACGTAAGCTCTAGCAGCTTCCTGCCTGCAGTTCTGTTGTTGGTGATGGTTGTTCCGGTTCTGTTGGTAATTGTGGCTGTTGTTTTGGTTGGTGTTGTTGTAGGTGTTATTGCTGGGGTAGTTGTTGTGATGATGGGTGGTTCTCTTGTCATCAAGCTTCCGCTTGTGATCATTACCTCCTTGGGTGGAACCACGCTTGACTTCCCGATCCATTAACTTCTAAGCAATATAAATTGCTTCTTCCAATGACTGTGGTTTTGATGAGTTGACATTCCCCTCAATACTTCGGGGTAGTCCCTCAGTATACTTCTCCAATGTTTTCTCAAGATCAGGTACTACAATTGGGCATAGTACCACGAGTTCCTGAAACCTTCGATTGTAAGTCTTGAGATCAGTTCCCTTCACAACCAGTTTGATAGAACTAAAGCACCTTTTTAGTTCTTGGACCGTTTATGACTCGAGGTTGTTTAGATCTCATATAATCTAGGAACATAATAATGAAAGCGGAATATTCAAATAAGAATTAACATTATTATGAACAAGGTTTTTATTTAATAACACTCCAAGCCCCAACTATTATTTGATCAGAATAATACGGTTACAACCAATCTGTAACAGGAATCAAGTGATTCTTGAGGCTAAACTAAAAAAACCCTAGGGGTCTGTTTGGTTAGACGTAATGGACTGATAAAGGAATGTAATCGACGATGTAATGGAATGAACATAGTAATTGAATGAGTCATTATTGTTCCATTGACATATTTGGTTGCCATGTTGGAATGGAGTATATTGTTTACGTATGTTGTTTGGTATAATGCAATAGATGTTAGAAAGGAATGAAATAAATGAAATATGGCAAAATGTGATTCAATGTCGTAATGGAATGAGAAAAAACTAAGGATGGCTATGTAATGAAATTGGTGGTTATTGTCGTAATGGAATGAACCAATGAATAAACCATTCCATTACATGATTTAAAACAAACAACAATTTTTCATTTCACTGTAATGATCTATTCCATTACAACCTTTATTCATGCATACCAAACGCTACGTAGGCGTCCATTAGGTGACGCCTAGACACACACACACCTTTAGTAATCGACTACATTATGGAATACTTAATAAAAAACGTGTTAGGTGACGCCTAGACACACACACACACCTTTAGTAATCGACTACATTATGGAAGACTTAATAAAAAAAGGTGTACCCTATGTCTCTTTATATAATAGATATTTAGGGTTTACAAAAGACTACAAAGGACTAATAAGTAAAATCTTCTTTATCAAGCAAGTCCCTTGTGTTTCATTCTTCATTATTTGAAGAATTATTCCTTTGTCACTTTAAGTCCTTCTTGTTTCATTCTTCTTGTTTCGTATCATCAAATCAATAAACCCAACAATCTTCCCATATTTAATGATGACAAAACAAACACATTCTTGTACGAACTTCCCTAGACGAAGTAGAGAAATCGAGATAATTAAATCTCACCACGAATGAAACAATCTTGTCTTCCCCTTAATCCATGCCATGCCACCACACATAAATAAGCTGCAAATCATATCTCTGTAGTCTTCTTCCCCTTTTTGTAATCACCTAACAGGGGACATGTCAAGATATGCAACTTTGATTGTCACTTCCCCTCAAGTGATGCATGTAGATGGTTTAAAATTTAATCAATAAGCTTCCCCTGAAACCAATATGTTTACCATCTCTTGAATCGTCAATTCTGTAGGCTCCTTGTAATGATCACTAACGAAGAAAACCAAGTATAACGAATTTGATGAAGAAGTAGAATAACCCAAACTTGTGTCTTATGTCTTGTACTATCCACATGACTCTGAATGTATACCCAAATCGATGTATAAGGAGACCGCAATCCCTTGACAAAATCCTCATCTTCAATGAGACACTGAGCACTACAATGCAACTCCTTTAAGTGATAGCAAATCCCTTTTGCTAGATTTGTCAATTTGTTATCATAATCATTGAAGCACAAACAAGTTATCTTCAAAGTGTAACACCCACTTTGAGATATGATAAGAACACGCACCTGTGAAACTCAACTACAACATCAAATAAGTGATAATCAATTGTCTTCGTAATCACCTTTTCAAGTAAAACCAAATATGAAGCCTTTATAAACTTTTAAGAACATTTAACCAAAATCTAAAAATCCAAACTTCGTCATGTGTGTGTCGTTTGATATCACAAATAAATCCGAGAACCGTAACCATATGCTATCCGATATCAAAGAATACTAAGAACCATATGAACTTCCCCTCATACTTTGTAACTCATGCTTATAAAAATCACAAACAAAACTGCTTCCTTTGTTGCCCTCGTATCACATTTGCACAATTAATCTTTTACAAAACTTAGTCAATACTCACATTATGAATAAAGTCTAACAAACGTTCATTTAAACAACCACGTAACACTAATATGCAATGAGCAGCTTCAAGTGGTATTAAGTAGCACTAATAAACTCGTGTAGCATCAAATTTTATAACTGAGTAGTACCAATCTGTAGAAACGTAGCAATAGCATAAACCATAATATCTCCACTCCTTATTGCTACATGAAAATTACAAAACCCTAGTATCATGTACTTTAGATAACAAGAACATTTAACTAAGTAACACCAGATAAAGATAACAGTAGTATGAGCAGCAGATTGCAACATACTTGGCAGTAGAAACATAATACTAGCAGCAGATTGGCTTACAGTAGCAGCAATTACTTTGGATAAGCAGCAACAGTTACGTTCAAAAGTAGCAGCATATACGAATAAGTAGCAGCAGAAACATGTGAACAATAACCTCATATAACAACTCCCATAATATCACAACCCTTGAAAAACCACAAATAAAATAATCCAAACAGCAGCTCAAACCAGCAACCAATCAGTCCAAGGTCAGTAATATCCAACATTAGTATCATGAAGGTAGTAGCACTAAATATCGTAGCACCACTAACTCTCAATGACTGATCATGGAACGAGCAGCAGAAGTGAAAGCATAGCAGTAGTTTGAAAGATACAGCAGTAGATATAAACATGGAATCAGTTGGATAACGTAGAGAAAAGTAACAACCTTAACCAACAGTAGGCCCTAATATCTTGATTAAATATGAACTAAGATAGCATGCACTTTTTGACCAATAACAGCAGACCCTAGCTTTACATGAAATCACAATCATAACGTTCCAAAGCATGAGAATAAAGAATCCTTAAAAGCCCCCCAAAACGAATCTTCACTTTTGAAAAGTAATAATCCCCCAAAACGAATCTTCAATATTATATTAGATATATAAGTGTTTTGGTGGATTAAAGAATCAAAAAGCACAACCAGTAAAAAGACATAACTAGGGTTCCTCATTGAATATTAATTCAACTCACCAACACTAGTTTTAATAGTAGCACCAGTATCCATATCAAATCGATCTAAGAACTTTATCTCCAAACCAATGATCATGTGAATAATATTAGAAAAGCATGCATGATCATCGACTAATGTGAACATGAATTATCTTGAAGAAACATATACCATCAACACCAATGGCCATAAACCAAGTTGAAAACAGTGAATTAAACATGCATAGAACACTAACTGACTTTCATGATGACTTAAACCAATAGAATAAAGAAATCAATTACAGTGAAACCCTAAGAACCCTAAAAATCCAAAACAAAATACCTCCCTCTGCAGCAGTTTTTGACACTGAATAACTTTCGATTGAGAGATCCAATTGAATATCCTTTCAGTGAAAAGTTAGTTTGATATATAGAGAATCTCCAAAAAAGATTTCAGCCCGATCCAACGACTAATGAAGAAGTTATCGCCTTTTGAAACTGACCTGCAGAAAAATACGAATTTTTTTCCAGATTCAAATTTTCTTCTTTTCTCCATTCTTCGACAAATAAAACCTTGTAAATCCCAGATATCACGAGCCCCTTGCTCTGATACCACCTGATAGAACTAAAGCACCTTTTTAGTTCTTGGACCGTTTATGACTCGAGGTTGTTTAGACTGTGGAAAACTAGAAGGGGGGGTTGAATAGTTTTGCCGATTTTAAGTTGATTTCAAAAACTTTAGATTCGATATTATGTGAAATCGTATGGATGTTGAGAACGTATAGATCTAATGATAATGTAAGTAAATAAACAAAGATAAGGGATAGAAGTGACACAACCGATTTATAGTGGTTCGGCTACAAGGACACCTTCCTTGCCCTACTCCACTCCCCGAGTCACCTACTCGAGAGTTCAAGCACTATGTCAACAAACTCCTTCACTTGGCGGAGAATCCTTCACAACGTTGCTTACACTTTATCCGGTACAAAGCTAGATACCGAGTCCGTAGCACGGTGGACCAAACCAACACAACTATTACACAACAAATATGTGAAATATCAAATACAAGATCTTCGCTACAGAAATCTTGCGGAGTGACAAATCAATCAAGGACCCCTTGATTGGATGACTTGTAGAATGCTCGTGATCTCGCCTTAGAGAAGGACCTATATGAGAATCACAAATAGAAAGAAAAGAAGAACAACTCTCTAGATCAAGTGATCTATATGTTAGAAGAGAATGAGAGTGTATGAGAGATTTAGTAAGAAGAGGGGTGAGTTAGAATGAAGAAATGGCTCTCTATTTATAGGCAAATTTCCTCACTGTTCACACGGATCCCACGGATCCCTTCCACTTGGGATCCGGCTAGCACAAAGCTAGGGATCCGTGGAACGCTCCTATTTGCCCATGGGTTTTTTGGTTATGGGTCATGGGTTGGTCCATGGGTTATATCTAGATTCAATGTATCTAAGTATACATTGTATCAAGTCTCTTTGGGTATGGGTTAAGATCCATGGGTTGTGATTTTTACCCATCCTAATTAACTATTACAACAAATGCTTTTGTTACTACATTTTTGTATTTAAAAGATTATATGTAAATGCTTTACAAAAATAACATGTATCCTTATAATTATACTTAAGACAACATTATATATGTTATCAACAAAACACAAAGAGATCGCAAAATATTAATAAACGTTTTTACGGTTTATTTGTATTAACAATCTCCCCCTTTTTGTTGATGACAAAATATAATGTTATGATGAGTAAAACTTAAGAATAGATGTAAGTTTTGAAAGCTCCTAAGTTTTACTTCTTCTCCCCCTTTTTGTCGAAACAAAAAGTTAACCCTTGGAGGAAAAAGTAGTCTACTTACTCCCCCTTGACGGTAGCTCCCCCTAGTTTGGGGCGTCAAGAGAAGAAAAATCTACAAAAGAAAGTTAGTAACATGCTTAATTGATCTTATGGTTGTCGAGAAACAAGATAGGGAGCCAAGGTATGTAAACAAGGCCTTGTAATAAAACGACAAATTGTAGTGGTAGTTAAGCCACTTACAAGCATGTAAAAATAAGAACAAGACTTGTTCTTGAAAATGACAAAAAGATATAAAAAGTGAAAAATAGTAGTAGAGATTCCTTCCATGCTTGCATAAGGTTATGGATGGAGGTTTTGATGAGTAATTGTATTGATGCGATCAAGGATGAGGTTGAGTATGAAACGCATTTCTTCCCTAACTTCTATTGCAATTTCCCTAGTGGATTGGCAATGTTCACAATGTATATGATGTGGGTAATGAGTGCGGAAGTTTTCCGGGTTATTTTGATTTGAGTTATGCGGAAGTTGTGGTGGAAAAATAGGAAAATATGGATCAAAATCCGGAATGTTTGTATGTGGTGGTGGAAAAGAACCTAGATGTTCTTGTGATGTGATGGGAGCTAGAGGTGGTGATGTTTCAAGATCTTGAAAAATAGTATTTGGTGATGTGGGGGGTGTGGAAAAGACTATTTCTTTTTCTTTAGGTTGGGTAGATCTTGTTGAAGTCCTAAGGAGTTCCAAAAGAGTTATTTTAGGTGGTGATGAAGTTGGTGTACTTGTTGGTGATGAGGGTGGTGCTATGATGGAAGCATCTTGTGGTGAGTTATTAGAGGATGAATCATTAGAGGTTGGTTTTGCTAAACAACAAGATCGGATACTAATCCGGGCGGATATCCTAGCATTTGATTGTGGTATTTTGGATGGTGGAAGTACAAAGGTTTGGATATCATGATTGTTTGTACTAGATGATTCTCCTAAAGGATTTTTGGATGACATTATGAAGTGTGTTTGTGAGAAGGAGATGGAGTATGCAAGCATTTTGGGAGTTATATATATAGAAAAACAACACATTGTAATGAATGCTTGACCCAAAATGTGGATTAAAATCTAATGATTAGATATTAATTCAAGGCATGTGATCATGAGAACACAAGCATTAAAGAGCATACTCCCAAAAATAAGACAAATGTGGATATTTCATCCAAAATGACAAAAATAGAAGTTGAAAAACAGCTTCTGTATACACGGATCCCACGGATCCTTCCCATGAGGGATCCGTCCAGCATGAATGCTGGGATCCGTGGGTCTGGTGTTTCAGGCAGTACAAAATTCTCCTTTTGGAAATATTTTTGCCTATTGTGTGCCTATATGCAAACTATTTGGAGTTGCGGTTATCTCGACCCCTAAAACGAAATAAAAACTAAACTAGAAGTATAAAAAGTATCCTATTGAGATAACCCGAAAACACATATTTAGTACATAAGTACGTAATCTGGTGTTGTCAATGCTCCTAATTCATTGTAGCTTAAATGAATGTACCCGAAAACACATATTAGTTATGTGTCCCCTTTAGCATTCAAAAGACATGAGATGCAATGAAAACGGGTTTTTACTTTGTATTAATAATGAAAAAGCGATTTGTCCTAGACGTGAGAAATTGCTTTTGTGAAATTGATATGGGAAAGTATCATCCTTTTAGAAAACATTGTGAAAGTAGGTTTTCTTTGAAAATGTGTATATAAAAAGTAGGAGAGCTATAAGAAAAAGAAAAAAAAACTTATCTTTGGGTTTTGAAAGTTCCCGTATTGTTTGTGAGTTGTGCGTGAAATAGAGATCCTAGACTCAGAGGGAAGAAGGCTAGTGTTTACATGTCACACCCCCAAATTACCTGTTTTTCAGCGGAATGGAATTCCTGGGGATTGACTGTCATAGCATCACAATCACAGTTATGTTGAACGACCTAAAGTGTCGTTTAAAAAGAACATCGTTTGATTTAATAAAATAATCAGAGTTACAAAGTATAGGTCCCAAATGAAAATCATCTTGTGCGGAAATAAGTTTGTTACAACTCAAACGATGTTTTAAAGTATGTAAAACCCAAGTGAGACGCGTCGTCACCGCGACTCTAAGATGTGTCCACATGCATGCCATGAAGTGAATGCCTTAGATACCTGAGATAAAACATGCTAAAAAGTGTCAACACAAAGGTTGAGTGAGTTCATAGAGTTTGGGTTGAAATGTAAAGTCTTTCAAAATCGGTTATGTAGCAAAGGCATTGTAAATCCACTCAGTTCCAAGTTCCGCCCATACAAAACTTGCAACCTGTGTGTTCACAACCCACTGCCAAAAGATGCATCGTTTATGTTCAAGTGCATGATGTCAAATGAATTCACATTATAGTGCATGACTTAATGTATCCACAATTACTTAATATAACACATAATTCGTACGGTTTCAAATTGTTCCATGACCATTAGTGCAATGATTATACCAAGACCATCAGTCCAATGAATATTCCAAGACCATCAGTCCAATGAATATACCAAGACCATCAGTCCAATGAATATACCAAGACCATCAGTCCAATGAATATACCAAGACCATCAGCCCAATGATTATACCAAGACCATCAGCCCAATGATTATGATATGGAAGTTCTAAGTATGGCAAAACTGTTACTACGCATGACTAAGCATTCAGTTCGGCTAAACATATAATTTGCAAATAGTCATGAATGTAATAAACATTATTGAGCATGCATCTCCCCCAAAGAGTTTCATAAATAATTAAAACGAGAAAAAGTGGGGTTATGACTCACAGTAGTCCTTAAAAGTGTAGAGTACTTGTGAAAGTAAATGAAAATAATTGAGCATGTATCTCCCCCAAAAGTAATTCAAAAGATATAAAGGTAGGGGCTATGAAACTCACTTGGTAAAATGAGGCGATGACAAAAGTGAGTACACCGAGATGTAGTGTGATACTTTAACCTTGACCTATTGTGAATGTTATGATACGTAATGAGTTATGATGTAATGTTATGCATGCATTTCGTATGTTATTTATACCATTTGTGAGTTTTGAAAATAATACTTATCGTCGAAAAATACTCGTTTGACGTCTTGACCATTCTTAAATTACTTTACAAGTATTTACGTCAAAATGTCATCCTACAATAGTTTATTAATGATTTATTGCGAAATTTTAACTTTTCGTCGCAAAATAATGTCGTCGGAAATTTCATGAAAGTGACAAAAATGACTTCGAAAAACTAGTCGTAAAATGGTGTACGTCGAACGTTAGGAAACGAACTCAACGGTTTTGGAAAGTTTGTATCAAAATCTAAAAGTTTTAGTACATGAGTTTTCGTCATAGAGGTCTCGAACATAAAGATAATAGAGGTTAAGTATGGTGATTTTGTCCAAAATGTAGTTTAAAGTGAGTTTCGGCAAAGTTTAAGCAACCGCAAATAATTTATTACAACTCCGCTATACAAACGGTTGGTCATTTTGAAAAATATGCTTGGTGATCTTGATTTTATTAGAAGACATCTCGTTACAAAAAGTTCTACATCATCGTTAAAAACAGCCTTCAATATGGTCATTTTGTTTATCGTAACACTTGTCTCGTAAAAATAATATAGTTTTTCTTAAATAAGTAAGTTACGGCAATTTATGAAAACGTGTATATTTTAGTCGTTACAAATCCGTTTTCTACGTTTTATACGTCCTTAGCTTCGTATCAAAGTATACTAATATATTTTTGATAAGTCGAAATAATTTGTAAAGCTTAGGACTCGTTTTTGACTCGTACAAAACAAAAACATGTTGCTGAAATTTTCAGAAAATATATATTTCGTCGTCAAACTTGAAAAATTCATAACTTCTTCGTTATAACTCCGTTTTAATCCGTTCAAGCGGCCGCGGATTCGTTTTAAAGTATATTTTCTAAATATCTAGGCCAAAAATTCGTGTCTACTGTCGGATTTTCCAGAAAAACAAAATAAGATCAGACCACTTTTAATACTTGTCGAAAATAGTTTTTCTCGTACTAAACTTATTCCAATCCCTTCAAAACAACTCCAAAGCTATTCTAATCCTACCATACACCTTCTTAGGGTGTCATGGGTTCCTAAACATCATCAAAACCAATATGTAACAAGGGAATAATTATAGGATGACTTTTATATATTAAACTCTAAAAACAATGTTAAAAATGGTATAACTAACAATAAGTCTTGCATGCTTGCACAAAATATGAAGAAATAAATATGAAATGAAAATGAAAGATGTAAAATGAAAGTAATATGCTTACAAGCTACTATGATGAGGTGATTAGAACAAGGATTAACCTAAACACCCTAGGTTTTTATTTCAAAACCTTAATAAGAGTGTAATCTAGATTGTTTAAACTTGAGCTTTGGAAAAACTTTTGATGATCCCTTGTACACCCTTGAAGAACCGGTTATGATAGAGGAATAACAAGGAGAGAAGAAATTTTACTTAACTTGTGAAATATGAGAGTAAATGAGTGAAATGAATAAAGTAAGACTTTATGTAAGTGTATAGATCTATACATAAAAAAATCTACCAACTTTAAGATACATCCCCCCCCCTAGGCCGGTTTTGGGGGGATTGTGTCTCTATATATGTTTTTTTTTCTTTTCTTCATTGTATAAGTAATTGTGTAGGTAAAATGTATAAGTTGAATAAGTATAAGTTGTAACTTGTAGCTTTTATATACAATTGTGCATCTAAGGTAGTTTTAGCTCAAATAAATTTTAATGGATCCAAGTAAAATATATCGAGGTCATAAAAATTGTAAAAATACATTTCTTGAAAGATTTGAGTGATATAGTAATTATCGTGTCGTTTTTTAAGAAAAACGTCGTAATAATATAAATTTAACGATTTATATACAAAATAAATTTAAAACACTAGGTAACCTCAAAATATAGTTTTTATAAACTAAATGTAAGTATAAAAATATATCGGGATCATTTTTGGAAGTATCGGATTAAATGTTCAAAATAATAATTTACGCGATAACGTTTATTTAATATTAAAATTTACGCGTTTAATGTGAAATGAAAAATCATGAATGAACTAACATGATGAAAATGATGTTAATGAAATGTAGACTAAACTTAGTCTATATGAAATGTCCGTGATGATATGATCATGAATTCGCCGCTAAACCCTTAAGGTTACGCGAATTTGGAACACGCAAACCTAGTTTACGATAAATGATGAAATTGTGAAACTTGAGAAATGACCTGAAATTGCGAGTTGTCACATTACATACCTTGTAGAGTCAAAATAAATTACGACGTGTGTTCCATTAAACCAAGACCAAGACGAAGTAGGTTGAATTGTTCCCGCTTCAACGGTTTGGTGAGGACGTCGGCTATGTTATCTTCGGATGCTACCTTCTCAATAGAAATGTTCCCTTTTGAACATTGTCTCTTAAGAAGTGATGACGAATCTCTATATGCTTGGTGCGAGAATGCAATACCGGATTCTTGCTTAAGTCGATGGCACCTTTGTTATCACATAGAATGGCTATGTCGCTTAGATGAATGTCGTAGTCTACTAACGCTTGTTTCATCCATAGTGCTTGTTGGCATGCTTTGCCGGCGGAGACGTACTCGGATTCGGTTGTTGATATTGCTAGAGCCGTTTGTTTCTTAGAAAACCACGATGTTAAACAACATCCCATGAAAGTACACACCCCACTTGTACTTTTTCTATCAACGTAATCCCCTGCATGGTCAGAATCTGCATATACAATTGTTTCTACACCCGTGCCCTTAGGATACCATAATCCTAATTGTGTTGTACCCTTAATGTATCTAAAAATTCTTTTTGCGGCTTCTAGGTGTGAAGTTTTGGGGTTTTCTGGAAACCTAGCACATAGGCAGACACTAAACATGATATCCGGCCTACTTGCCGTGAGGTAGAGGAGACTACCTATCATGCCACGATATTTAGTATTATCTACGGATTCGCCGTCTTCATCTTTTGTTAGTTTGGTGTCGGATGACATGGGTGTCCTAATTGGTTTCGACTCTTCTAGACCAAATTTCTTTAACATCTCCTTGATGTATTTAGATTGATTGAAGAAGATACCATCTTCTACTTGTTTAATTTGTAGACCAAGAAAGAAGCTAAGTTCTCCCATCATACTCATCTCGAACTCGTCATGCATGATTTTATAGAAATCATCACACATGTCTTGACAAGTGGATCCGAATATAATATCATCTACGTATATTTGTACTATGATTATGTGTGACTCCTTTTTCTTAGTAAAGAGTGTGTTGTCAACTAACCCCATGGTATAGTTATGTTTAATTAAAAAGGACTTGAGTCTATCATACCAAGCTTTTGGAGCTTGTTTAAGACCATAAAGGGCTTTCTTTAATTTATAAACGTGTTTGGGTTTTTCAAAATCGATGAAGCCCGGAGGTTGAGCTACATATACTTCTTCATTAATAAGACCATTTAGAAAAGCGCTTTTGACATCCATTTGATAAAGCTTTAGATCATTAGCACAAGCATACGCAAGAAGTATTCTTATAGACTCTAATCTAGCCACGGGGGCATAGGTCTCATCAAAGTCTATTCCTTCTTGTTGGTTATACCCTTGGGCAACGAGTCTAGCCTTGTTCCTAGATACTAATCCGTTTGCATCTAATTTGTTTTTATACACCCATTTTGTTCCTATTATGGTTTGATTACTAGGTGGAGGGACAAGTGTCCAAACATCATTATAAACAAATTGATTTAATTCTTCTTGCATAGCCATTACCCAACTTTCATCTTTTATGGCTTCTTGTGTGTTTTTAGGTTCTATAGTTGAAACAAAACAAAATAAGCTACTTAGGTTTTGAACTTGAGACCTTAATGTTCGTTCGTTTAGCTTTCCTATGACCTTATCTACGGGGTGATCTTTGGACTCTTTAATGTTTGTGATTTCACTAATTGAAGGTTCATCTTCTTCGTTAATCTTTTTCTTAATTACAATAGCTTCACTTTCTATGATCTCGTCATCGACAAGAGGTGGAGAGGGTTTGGGTGGACTTTCATCAAATTTTATGTTTAATGACTCTTCTACCTTCATTGTTTCTTTGTTTAATATGACGTAGGCTTTGCTATTAGGCGAGTAACCTAAAAAGATACCTTCGGTTGATTTAGGATCAAATTTTGTAAGGTAATCTTTAGTGTTAAGAATGAAGCATTTGCTTCCAAAGACTCTAAAATGATTTAAAGTAGGCTTTTTGCCTCGGAGTAACTCATATGGAGTTTTACCTAAGATTGGTCTAATTAAGACTCGATTGAGTATGTATGTTGAGGTATCAACAGCATTACACCAAAATTTTTGAGGTATGGATTGTTCGTTAAGCATGGTTCTACTCATTTCTTGAAGGGTTCTATTCTTTCTTTCTACTACCCCATTCGATTGTGGAGTGCGTGGAGCCGAGAAGTTGTGAGTAATACCATTAGCGTCACAAAAAGCTCCGAATTGCACTTCATTATCGAATTCCCTACCATGATCCGTCCTAATAGACACTATGGGTTTTCCTAGTTGTCTTTGGATCTTTTTGCTTAATATTTCAAAATAGTTAAAGGTTTCCGTTTTGTTCTTTAAAAATTTTGTCCAAGTATACCTAGAGTAGTCATCCACTATTACCAAAGTATAGTAGTTGCCTCCATAACTTTGGATAGCGGATGGACCAAATAAATCCATATGTAGTAATTCTAGACACCTAGTTGTGGACACCATGTTTTTAGCTTTATGACTCGAGTGAGCTTGTTTTCCTATATTACAAGCATCACAAAAATGATGTTCATATTTTAACTTAGGTAGATCTCTTACTAGATCTTTGGATGATAGCGATTGAAGAAGTCGCATATTGGCATGACCCAATCTTCGATGCCATAAGGTCGAAGTATCATCCATAGAGGTAAGACATAGTTTTTCTTTAGGTTCATTACCGATTTTAATGACATAGACTCCATGTTTCCTAATTCCTCTTCCTATGGTTATGCCATTTTTAAGTATCTTACTACCGGTTTCGGTAAAAAGTACATTGCACTTTTTATCACATATTTGTCCTATACTTAAGAGATTAAAGTTTAGGTTTTCTACGTGACACACATCGTTAATGGTTAGAGATTTGTTAGAAACCGTACCTTTACCGATGATTCTACTTTTGCTATTACCAAACACCACATTACCTCCATTTACGGATTCATATGCGGAGAATAGATCCCTATTGCCGGTCATGTGCCTCGTGCACCCGCTATCCTTGACCCATTCATCGGGGTCTAGGTCGACCTTTAAGCACACCTAAAACAATAATAGACTCAAAAGTTTGGTCCCCATTTATTCATGGGTCCATTAGTGTTAAACATTCCATTCATGTTAGACATGTATGGATAAGATGAGTATGCATTCCATGGAGCAAAGTTTTGAAAAGAGAAACCGTTTTGCATGTTAGGGTTCCATCCCATTTGATGGTTACTTCTTGGATAAACGTTATTAGGTCTCCTAGATGCATTATGTTTTTGAAAAGATGGTGCTTTGTTTCTTGCAAAAGTAGGATTAATTTTTGGAGGTGGATGTCTAGTGGTGACATGAGTTGGTTTCTTCCTATTTACGATAACGAACTCGTTTCTAGATGATGAAGCTATGTTATTACCACTAGTTGTCACAGCAGATCCACGGATCCCAGTTTGTACACTAGCCGGTTCCCTTTTTAGGGGATCCGTGGGATCCGCCACAACAGTGGCTGGTTTTTCTAATTCTTTAACAAATTTTGTTTCTTTACTTTCACTAGTTGATGGATCAAGTTGATGTATGCCTAGACCTTTTTGGTTGTTGCCGGTTTTAACACCATCGAGTATTGTATCTAAGGTGTTTGTACTCATTCTAGCAATTTTAGAATCTAAATGATCAACTAGTGTTTGAAGTTGAACACAAAGTTCACATTCACCACTTGCTATTTTACCCTTTTCCAAACGTTTTAGTTTTGCTTTTAATTCTATGACTTCTTTATCTAAACGTTGGTTTTGACTCTTTAAAAGCTTGTTTTTGTTAATTAGTTTTAAGCTAATATTGCATAGTTTATCATATTCATTATGCAATGAGTCGTCATCAAGTGATGAACTACTATAGTATTCGTGACATACCTCGTCATTTGCCATGAGACAAATTTCTTCGTCCTCCTTGTCGCTCATTCCCCATGTGCCGCTCACGAATGCCTTTTGATCATCCCGTTTGGGACACTTACTAATAAAGTGGTTTGGGTCCCCGCATTTAAAGCAAGTACGATCATCCTTTGGCTTTTCGTCCTCTTTGTTTTTCCGAAAGCCTTTCTTATCGTCATACGGTTGTTTGACGTATCTACCCTTTCTTCTAAAGAACTTTTTAAAGTCCCTTACCGCCATAGCGTACTCTTCGTCGTCACTACTCGAAGATGAGCTCTCCTCATCGCTCGAAATCTTTTTGGCTTTAAGGGCAAGAGATTTGTGTTTCTCTTTCAGCTTTGAAGCTTCGGAATCTTTAGCAAGGACAAGCTCGTAGACTTTTAGGTTGCCTATGAGTTCATCGAGGGTGAGGATTGTCAAATCTTTTGACTCTTCGATTGCCGTCACCTTGGATCTCCACTTCGATGGAAGTGCCCTTAGATATCTCCTAACATGGTTACGGCTACAAAAGGATTCATCAAGTGCTTGTAAAGATGTAATAATAGTATTAAAGTTAGCAAATGAATGATCTATAGTTTCCTCATCCGATATTGAAAATTGTTCATATTGTTGAACAAATAGATCAATTTTATTATTTTTAACTTGTTGGTTGCCTTGATGAGTTACAACTAAAGAATTCCAAATTTCTTTAGAGGTTTTAAGCATGAAAATTCTTTCGAATTCCTTTTTCGGTAAAGCATTATATAAAACCATTTTTTCTTCACTATTTTTAGAAAGCTTTTTCTTCATTTCATCATTTAGTTTATCATGAGGTATGTGAACTAAATTTTCTTTATCATCATTTGAGGTAGCCTCAAAATCACCTTCAACAATAATGTACCAAAGATCAATATCTTTAGACTTCACATATGTTTCGAATCTATTTTTCCAATATATAAAACCATTAGTTTCAAGTAGTGGTGGTCGTTGCATAGATTGCCCTTCCTTATAATTTTCAGAACCCATACTGATCGAAAAGTTTTTAAAATACAATTTTATTTTAAAACTTTTATAAACTTAGCTCTTGATGCCAATTGTGGAAAACTAGAAGGGGGGGTTGAATAGTTTTGCCGATTTTAAGTTGATTTCAAAAACTTTAGATTCGATATTATGTGAAATCGTATGGATGTTGAGAACGTATAGATCTAATGATAATGTAAGTAAATAAACAAAGATAAGGGATAGAAGTGACACAACCGATTTATAGTGGTTCGGCTACAAGGACACCTTCCTTGCCCTACTCCACTCCCCGAGTCACCTACTCGAGAGTTCAAGCACTATGTCAACAAACTCCTTCACTTGGCGGAGAAGCCTTTACAACGTTGCTTACACTTTATCCGGTATAAAGCTAGATACCGAGTCCGTAGCACGGTGGACCAAACCAACACAACTATTACACAAAAAATATGTGAAATATCAAATACAAGATCTTCGCTACAGAAATCTTGCGGAGTGACAAATCAATCAAGGACCCCTTGCTTGGATGACTTGTAGAATGCTCGTGATCTCGCCTTAGAGAAGGACCTATATGAGAATCACAAATAGAAAGAAAAGAAGAACAACTCTCTAGATCAAGTGATCTATATGTTAGAAGAGAATGAGAGTGTATGAGAGATTTAGTAAGAAGAGGGGTGAGTTAGAATGAAGAAATGGCTCTCTATTTATAGGCAAATTTCCTCACTGTTCACACGGATCCCACGGATCCCTTCCACTTGGGATCCGGCTAGCAAAAAGCTAGGGATCCGTGGAACGCTCCTCTTTGCCCATGGGTTTTTTGGTTATGGGTCATGGGTTGGTCCATGGGTTATATCTAGATTCAATGTATCTAAGTATACATTGTATCAAGTCTCTTTGGGTATGGGTTAAGATCCATGGGTTGTGATTTTTACCCATCCTAATTAACTATTACAACAAATGCTTTTGTTACTATATTTTTGTATTTAAAAGATTATATGTAAATGCTTTACAAAAATAACATGTATCCTTATAATTATACTTAAGACAACATTATATATGTTATCAACAAAACACAAAAAGATCGCAAAATATTAATAAACGTTTTTACGGTTTATTTGTATTAACATAGACCTCATATAATCTAGGAACATAATAATGAAAGCGGAATATTCAAATAAGAATTAACATTATTATGAACAAGTTTTTTCTTTAATAACACTCCAAGCCCCAACTATTATTTGATCAGAATAATACGGTTACAACCAATCTGTAATAGGAATCAAGTGATTCTTGAGGCTAAACTAAATAAACCCTAGGCGTCCATTAGAGGAATTGACGCCTAGACACACACACACACCCCTTTAGTTGAAGAATTCTTCCTTTGTCACTTTAAGTCCTTCTTGTTTCATTCTTCTTGTTTTGTATCATCAAATCAATAAACCCAACACATTTGGTGGAACTCATCTTCCAACTTTTTAATCTCAGTGCGGGGACAATACTTCTTTAGCATTTTCTTCTTGAAGTCAGCCCAAGTGAGTTGATAAGCTGCTTCAACACCCATAGTTTAGGAAGAAAAATTCCACCAAGACAGGGCATCATCCAAAAGAGTCCTTGTAGCAAAAGTGACCTTGTAGTCATCACTACACCCGCTTCTCATGAATATTGTCTATGTGCGCTCAAACCAACGAGCCAAATCTGTTACTCCTTATGTTCCTTTGAAAAAGGTTGGCTTACAGTTCATGAAATCTTTGTAGGTGCACTTGCGAGCTGTAGCTGCCTCGCTTTCTCCGTTAGGCCTGCTGATGCTGCTAGAACGGGCCATTGCTGCTGCTTGTCTCTCGAGTACTGCATCAACACTGTCTGCAACTAGTTTTTGGATAGCAGCTTGGGACATGGCTGGTTCTGGAGTTCCAGTTGATCTTCTTGTACGAGGCATATTTCTATTAATACCACAAGAAAACATATGTATAGAATTTACAAAATGACCATGTTATGTTAGAATGTAACAAATAACAAGGTAAATGCGTAGAAATCATAACAATACTGCCACAACAACTAAATCCATGAGAATAATAAGATCATGACATGTCCGAATACTATCACACATGTAAAATGATCAACTCTGGTCCACATCAATCAATATCATAAAACAACATAATATCACAAATTCACAACCACATACAGTCATAAATAACTTGCAAATTTTTTCATATAAAAAATAGATATAAGCGTCATATTTATGCTACACACCCCGTGGTTAGGATATAGTACAAAATCTGATAGATAAGGATCTAATCTAATGGCTACCAGATGCTCCTCTGAGACGACTCTCAAGCTTTGTAATCATGCTGAGAAGGATCTGTATATACTCCTGGTATCGGGCCTGGATATCTACCACTACTGCCTCTAGTGTGGCAATCCTAGAGTAAGCCATCACTAAGTTGTCACTCTGCCTCATTAATGCTTGTGACATCATCAGATCGTTGTCATATAGCAAAGGTATGTGTTGACTAGTTTGTCTATGATGTTCCTCCATATTATATGCCCTTTCACGAGTCTCCTGCAACCCGATGCTTAAGGTATCTATCTCCTGCTGCATAGTTGCTTGCCTAGCAACTAACTCCTCAATTGTATCTTCAACTGACTCGATGCGCTCAAGAGGTAGCTCATCAAGATGACCTAAGGCAGTGTCGATCTGTTCCTCATGTCGTTCCATACGTGCCATGAGTGTAGGAATGGTAGGCGGTCGGTCCATTGCTGCTTTTTTCTCCCATCTCGAATACCCGTAGTGGTGTAGGGATATCTGGATAAGGTGATCGCAAAGAATCGTATATGGAAATAATGGTCCTTGCCTCCTCTCCGAGATCAAGAAATATGTAGCTGATGGCGGGGGCGGTGTAGGTTCTGAATTTGGCGGCAGTACATACGTGGGTAACATGTATGGATGTGGGTGTGGTGACGGTGAGGGCACGGGAAGTGTCCTTTTCCGTGTAGTCTCACGGGTTTTCCTGGGGCGAACCGGTGGTGTGTTTGGTGAGGGTGGAACTGGTGGTGTCGGTGATGGTATCTTGGTAGCACGTGATCGGATAGATTTTACTCTTTTCCGTGGTATGTTCATTCTGATCAGACCATTTGGGTGGTAGCTTTAGGCTTCCATGAATGGTTCGGGTTCATAAGGCTGTAAGACCCGAAACTTCCTACGTCTAACTAGTGAAGGTGGTGGTGATGGTGATTCGGAAGGTGAAGAAGAGTCTGCCTCAGATGGCTATGCATCTCCAAAAGTAGGATATCCCCTCCTAGCAAGCACATACGGATCGTCGGGAAACGGAGCGATATCAAGTACTACCGCGAAGTCCTCAGATGACTCCTCCGAAGGATCAGACTCCATATCTTCTGTAGCGCGTCTGGGTGCTGGTGAATGGACTGGCGTATACGTGGAAGGAAGAATATCTTCGAGCTCAGAATCCGATAAGATAATATATAAGAGATGAACTAAACCCAAAAACATTATTATTTCACTCATAATATCGCTGTAAATTAAAAAAATTCAAACATCGTAAATTAGTCGGCGAAAAAGTCAAAAAACAATTATTAAAAAAAGAAACTGACCAATACAGGTGAAATGTTGACCGTTAAATCTGACCCGTGAAATAAAGGATGTGAATAACAGAATTCTGTTATTAGTTATGATCTGTGAGATTTTATTTTATATTGTGAATTGGTTTTTGATTAAATTTGTTGTTGTTATTTTTTTTTGTGTTCATGTGATATGATGATTAAATCAAATTTCAATGTTCATCATGTATGTCCCCATTTCAAAAGGTTTGAAAATTATTTTTTATTAGTATTTCACTATTTCGATGATGTGAAATAATGTTTTCTTTTAGGCTTTGTACTTTATGTTTTTTTTATAAATGGTCTTTTGTCATCTATACTACATTATAAAACATTTGAGACTTGCTATAAAAGGAAGTTTTAAAATTCTAAGACAAAACATATTAATATAAAAAGAAATTTCAAAAATTAATGTAAAATTTAAAAATTTAAGTCTCATTTAAACCATATGTAACCCCCTCCAATACTGATATATTTTAATATAATTGTTTATTAAAAAACTCATTAAACTTATAACCAGTAATTTAATGCTAAAATTTAAAAAATAAAAGTGTTAAGTATTTACACTGTTAATAATTTAGACGTTCATACTTTTGAAAAACATATATCTGCTACGTTGTAAAGTATTTAGGACATGCTAAATAATGAACGTTTAAAATGAAAAATATTTGCTCGTCACAAAAATAGTCACCCGGTACCCGCCGCCGCATTGCTCGGGTACCCTTCTAGTCTATACTTATGTACTTTTGAATATGTACTCCTTGATCTCATATTTATAGTCCACATTTATTTTTTGGTTATCTCAAATTGATTGTTCATTTCTAAAAGTAAATTGAAAATTTATATTAAGTTTACCATATTACTCTCACTTAAGGTTATTATTACAAATTTTAGAGAAATTATAAATTAATTGGTTAAGGGTAAAACTGTCATTTTGCAAAAAGTAAAAAAGAAGTAATGATGATGGTTTTCTTAGACTGTGTGTTTTTTGCTTGTGGATAATAATTTTAAGACGGAAGAAGTAGTATTTATAGAGGTGGCAAATTTTGCAAAAGTATAAGTTGTTATGGACAATTTTTTAAAAGTTAGGGTGTTTTTAGATTGCATGTAGGGATGGCAAAAGCACCCGAAACCGACGGGGAAAATCAAAACCCGAACCTGTTGGGTCGGGTTCGGGTGCGGGTTTGGCAGGTTTGGATGCGGGTTTGGGTATTGATAAAAAAATTTAGCTGGATACAGGTTCGGGTACGGGTTCTGGTAATACCCGCCCGATTACCCGTACCCGTATCCGTTTACCCGAATCTATATCCACTTTATTGATATTATAATTAACTAGAATATATATATACATTATATATAATTTCTTCCACTATATTGTTTCATATAAGTATCTCTATTACATAACACATTTTATTTAGTACATGAATAATTCAAAAGCGTTAAATCTTTTGATACGATATTCATTTTCATTAAAAAATTGAATATATTAGGGTGTTTTCCTTTGTTCTGTCGGTTGATTTTAATGCGACTTAATTTTAATACCGTCATTTTGTCTATATAATAATCAATTAGGGATAACTGATACCCGCGGGAAAACCCGAAAAACCGATTGATAATATTAGTCGGGTATCCAGCGGGTATTGGGGCGGGTACGAGTACGGATATTATAAACGGGTTCGGGTACGGGTACACTAAAACCCGCCCCGACCCCGACCCGTTTGCCATCCCTAATTGCATGACATTCTTAATGGTTTAATTGGACAAAAATAATAGTAGCTTAATTATTAGCGAGCGTAACGGGCGGTAGACTCGAGCTAGTTCACATGTGCGATAAATCACCATACTGGTTTCCTATTTTGTTTCTATGTTATAGTTTATGTTTTTTTTTTGTTTTAATTTTTCTTTTGTTTAATCAATGTTTTTAAACTTTGTAAAGCATATATATAGACATAGAATCTTTTTTGCACATTTTAATTTTTATAACTTATTTTTTGTTGCGTAAATTTAGCAATATAGTTTAGTTTATTAGTTATTCTTAATCAATGAACATGAGATATTTTTTTTAAACGACGCCTAATTTTTAAGGTCGTTCATTGTGTCTCATGCCCGTTTAGCTTGTGCCCATTTGACTTCTTTGCTTGTTTAGCCTAGGGGTGTTCACGGATCGAGTAATATCCATAGTAACCAAAAAGCGAAACTGAACCGAACCGAATTCATAACCGAACCGAATTGGTCAAAACCGAACCGAACCGAACTAAATATTCAGTTAGCGATTTGGATATGGTTTGGCAATGAAAACCAAAAACCGAACCGAAAACCGAATTCATATAAATATATTTTTTTAAAGTATTTATATGAAAAAACAAATCACTAAAACTCTTTCTTAGTATAAATATAACATTATTTAAGTTTGAAAAAAATTTGTGGTAAAAATATATACTAGTTACATGAAAAATAATTATATAATTCGGGTTATTTGGTTCGGTTTTCGGTTATAGGAATTTGGTTTCGGTTATTCGGTTCGGTTGAACTAAATTTGAATTCGGTTCGGTTCAGTTTATGACCTAAAACTTTATTTAACCAAACTAATCGAATCAAATAATCCGATAACCGAACCGATGCTCCTAAAGCCCGAGCTTGTTTGGCCCATGGCCCGAGCCCACCTGACCCACCAATTTACAGGTTGGCCCTTTGTTTACATGTTCCTCGTTCACATGTGTTTCATTCACGTTTGTTGTTTTGGTAACTTGTGTTTTTTACTACCGAAATACTCCAAAGCGCTTTCAGTACGATAAATGTCTGATATATAAAATACAAACAAGGTTTTAACTGATATGGCCCTTGTTTACTTGTTACTTGTTCACGTGTATTTGAAACACTAACAATCGATATACAACGAGTATTCTTGATCGTGCTTTACAGCGAAGCATGATTGCTAACAACTAACATATGATATTTGTCAAACAAAATATATTCCTATGATGCATAAGTTTATAGTTTTGGTTTATAAATGAATAATGATTCAAAGTTAAAGTTTTGCAAATTTGATCTAAGCATGTAATAAACATATTGTAGCACATTTTCAAAATATGCACTAAAATACTAAAAAGTTAAAAAAATAAGAATATATAACTTCATGAAATTTTAATCACGTTGGCATGATCTTGTTATGATTAAGCAAAAAGTTTATTTTAATTATTTGTTGATATGCATTAATACTTACTTTTGCCATCATAAATTATATGTTTACTTTTCAGAAAAGGATCCTCTCAAGTTGGTGGGACAACTTGACTCAAGTTAGAGGAGTTTTAACAATCGGATTAAAATAAAAGGTCAAGATTACAAGTGAAACCAAGATTACAAGTGAAACCATATCATCTTAACCTTTGATTTTAATATGATGATTGAAGATTCTCTAACTTGAGTCAAGTTACTTGAAATGATCCTCTCCCTTACATTTCTAGTTTGTTTTGTTTGAAGTATCAATATTTAAATTTTAAATTTTAACCAATCAAAATACATTTGATTAGTAGATATTGAATGCTTTCACTATTTTTAAATTCTGTTCAATATGAAAAATGAACATATAATTGAGTGTCATATTTGATTTGATACGTGGTTTTGATATCATGGTATTGATTCATTAACAAAAAAAGTTGTTTGATATATAGAGTTTGGTTTCAAGTAATGTAGAGTTTTCATATCAAATAACTTTCTTTGTTAGTGAATCCATTCTCTGATATCAAAACTCACATACCATTAGTCAAGTTACGGGTTTTTAAGCGATACATCATTAATATTGTTAGTGTATTTAAAAAATGCACAAAATGAAAACTCCCATCATGTATAATGTTTGTATGGGATTGATTAGAGTTCTCTCATATAGAACATATAAAACATTAGAACACTTGGCACATATGATTTAGTTATGTTGCCTTATTAGTAGTGTCATGGAAACCCGGATTGCATCCGTACAAGAGGGTAAAGGCCGCCATGAGTACTCGCCACCTATAAAGGGAATTCTGTATTAGTAGCAAGGCGATTAGATATCGTATCATAGTAGAAAGATGATAAGATATTGCACCACCAGTAGTGAAGGAATAATGTGCAAAAATAATATATTTAGTTATATATTTAATTATATATAAGTGAATCACGTCCAGTTGTTAGGTCACTAGTTTTACAAACACAAGCTTATAAGAAAGAGATGAGGCGATTGAACAAGATCTAACACACACAAACAATAATAATACGGTTAGGCGTAAGGAGTATGTGAAAGAAAGAAAACTTGAACAACCAACCTTCAAATGAAGGTTTACATGAGGTATTTATAGGAGGAAAGCTAGGGCAACACTCCTAGTTTCCATCCTTTCTTAAATGGGCTTGGGCCTAAGCTCATGGGCCTTCTACATAAGCTTAAGGCTAATAACAAACATAAAGGCCATAATAAAACTAACTAATACATATTAATTACTAACACTTGATTATGGTTTAGGAGTGATTCCAACACCAGTAATTAAGGCATAAAGGTTCACACTCGTGCATCACAAGCGGAAGTAATATTTATTATAGTAGTGTTAAATATTGATGGTAGAGAGAATTAAATTAAAAGCAAATTACTTAAATGGACCACTTACATAACCAATTTACAAATACAAACATTTTCCTAACAGTTTACCAAAATGAACTATATCTGTCACTCTCAACATAAGGGCCCAAAATGTAACTATTTTATGGATATATGTGACTTAATATAATATATTGGTAAAGTAAATGAACTTTTTGCAATGGCAGAGTTAATAGCACATGTACAAACTTCTTTTGCATTTTTCTCATTGGATAGATCATGCAACATCCACGTGACCTCCTTTCATGTACAAACTTCACCTTGCGCTCATTGAATAAAGATTGTTTAATAGCATAGGTACAAACTTCACCTCGCCCAGACATTCTCAGGCACGCCTAGCCTCTCGCCCAGGCACCCTAGCTCCACGCCCAACCCAGGCTGTCACGCCCAGCTCCATGCCCTGGCCACGCCCAACTCAACCTCTCGCCCAGGGAACGCCCAGAACACGCCCTCACTTCTTACTGGTTTGTATCACGCCCAAACTCACGCCCAGAAAATTGGTTATACACGTGTACGGTTTAAAACATATTCCGGTAGAAATCTAACGTATAACATTGAAAAGTTCATTTTCGAAAAATATATAGGCGATGTTCATTTTCGAAATCTAACGCAGAAAGTGTTCGTTTAAGAAATTTTCTCTTAAATTAATTGTGTCAACTTAGAAAGTTATAAAGATTATAACTTGAAGTGTAAACATATAAAGAGATTGAGGGTGCAAGTGAAACTAGAAGGTTTCCTTGGAGGACAAGAAAATGTAGCCTATATAAACAAAGGCACATTCATAAGTTTCATACAATTCACAAAACAAACACACAACCCTAAATCCCTCTCTTACTCTTCCCTCTCTCGTGCGCCGACCGACAAAGAGCCAAGGACGATCGTTTAATTAGCATTAAATTCTCCCTAAAAGAAATAACCAAGACTAACGTTCGGTTACAAACTCTTTTAATTAGCATTAAATTTTCGGTTATACTAATTTTCGAACATAAAAAAGTACCACATATGAATAATCAATTTATATGGTGATGATGAATGCAAACTCTGTTGAAGTGACGAGAAAGGGAGATGGTTGGCTCGAGATGGTGAAGTCAAGCCACATAGAAGTTAGTGATAGTGAGAAGGTAAAAACAATAATAAGATATGAGTTGAGTTTAATATAAACTTCATGTTCTTTAAAGACTCAAAATATAAACAAATCTTGACCACTCATTTTTTCATCAAAAAAAAAAAAATCACTTTTCACATTTTTTGAAAATAAAATATATCGCAAACAGTAAATTGTTAAGCGACAAAAAAATGCACCATCGCGATGAGATTTTTTTTTATCTTTCAGTAGATGAGCACTTCAATATACTTTCAACGAATTTTTTTCGAGCTTTATTTTAGTTTTAAAATTTGCATCTTGAAAACTCACATGTGAATTGTTATGTTAGAAATCACCCATGATTTCAGAAATCATATGTGATTTCATAAAATCAAATGTGATTTTATAAAATCACATGTGATATTAAAATAACAAATCACATGTGATTTTTTCAAGGTGAAAATTTCAACATTCATTAAAAAAAAATATCAAAATTATGAAGTGCCCCTTTATAGAAAGATGATTTACTTTTTGTCGTGAGGGTATGATTCTTTTTTTGTAAATGGTTTGTGAGATATTTGATTTTCTTTTAAACGGATGAAAACGGGTTTTTTTTGTTGTTTTGATTAAAAGAAAGGGTAAAAGACAGAAAATAGCAACGTACTTTTCAAATTTTACAGAGTTGAAACACTTACTTTTTTATTATCAACGATTCCTATCAAACTTTTAAAAAGTGTTCTGACTTGAACAAAAACTTGTATTATTTTCCACCTGTAGCTCCACGTGTATAAATTAAATGTATATTATCCTAGTCATAAAAAAAATAAAAACACGTCACTTCCCGCTTATAAAGAAACGTTAATTTTACCCCCAATTCATTATCCCGTCCTTTTCCCTCTTTATTAAATCCTAACCCTAATTTGTATTCTCAAATAAACACACTAAAATTCATGAAATTGGTTTGAACAAACAAGCGAGATGACTAAAGGTATGCCGTAGTCAATGTTTAATTTTAATTTATAAGTGTATTTTTGTAAGACCCTAATTTGTTTTGAAACCCTAATTTTCAGGTGAACCGAAGAAGAAAAAATCAAAGAATGGTGTTTTCACCATTTATGTTAGGTACGATGGCATGTTTACTGGTGGACCTTTGAGATACTCACAAGGTGATTTGAAAGAAATATCAGATGTGGATTTTGAAGGTATGTCCTATGAAAACCTTGTTGAAATACTGAAGAGGTTATTTCCAAGAAGTCATTTTTATAGGTTGTATTATTGTAAAACGAAAACCCCATTGAAGTTAGGTATAAGGGAACTTAAGTCTGATAATGATGTTTCTGAAATGTTGAAAGCTGGTTATGAGAATGGGTTTAAGATGGATATTTACCTTGAACACTATGATTATGATGTTTTAGATTTACTTGAGATGGAAGATAAGGATGAAAATGTAGAGGATAGTGATGATAACTATTCTAGTGATGACTGTGAGGAAGTAGATTATGTTGACTTTCAGAATGAGGTTGATGATGTAGTAATTAAGGATTTTAGTACAAAAGATTCTTTTCTAAATAAGCTTTCTGGTGATAAGGGTTTATTTAGGAGGTATGTTCACAGACAAGTCCCTGTAAGTCAACAAGAAGCAGAAGAAGATCCTGACCAACACACTATAGACCCTGTTTTTAAGGTTAAAAAAGGTGTAGTTTATCCAAGTTTTAACCCTGATATACCTTGGAATAAGATGGAACCAATCTTAGGTATGAGGTATGAGGACTCCCAACAGCTAAAATTTGCTTTGACCAACTATGGTGTAGCAAATGGATATCAGTTATGGTACATGAAGAATGATTGGAGGTCTGTTTTGGTATACTGTGGTAGGAATGTTGATGAGGGTAGATGTGCAGGTAAAAAAGGTAACAAAGATAGGTTGATGGCAAATGAGAAAAAAGCTCTGTTAAAAAAAGGTGAAAATGATTGTGGAGAGGGGACAAGTAAAGGAGGGAACAAGAAGGTAAAAAAGAAATCAGTGAAGAAGAAACCATTGAAGAAGAGGGTTAGGGTTGAGAATGATTGTGGAGAGGGGACAAGTAAAGGAGGGAACAAGAAGGTTTCAGCTCTCAAGAAGGGTAATTGCTGTCCTTTTAGACTATATGCTTCATGGATGTCTAATGAACACTCATTTCAAATTAAGTCCCTTATACCTGATCATAAATGCTCAAGGAATTACAACTTGGGTGCTCTTGTGAACTATAAGTGGATTGCAGGCCAATATGCAAAAGAAATCATAGCTGATCCTGATATTCCTTACAGAAAAATGAAAGATGACATTAGAGAGAAATTTATGATACATGTCAGTTTAGGTCAGTGCAAAAGGGCAAAGCAGAGGGCATTATATGATCATGAAGGTGGTCTAATAGAGCACTACAGTAGGCTATATGAGTATAGGAATGCTATTTTAGAAACCAACCCTGGGTCTACATGTAGGTTGGATGTGGATGAGTCTTCTAATGGCAGTGTGTTTTTCAAAAGGATGTATATTTGTTTCAAAGGGGTAAAAGATGGATGGTTAGCAGGTTGTAGGAAGGTAATTGGGCTTGATGGGTGTTTCTTGAAACATACATGTAGGGGTGAATTACTCACAGCTATGGGAAGGGATGCAAACAATCAAATGTATCCCATTGCATGGGCTGTGGTGAGGGTAGAAAATGCAGAGAATTGGGGTTGGTTTATGTCTCTACTAACAGATGATCTTTCTTTGAATGATGGCCAAGGCATTACAATAATATCAGATTCTCACAAGGTAATATTTATCTACGCTACAGTTTAATTACAATTACAATTACAATTATTGTTAATTACATTCTCATAAAAGTATGTTTTAATATGAATCAGGGTTTGCTTGATGCTGTGAGTGATTGGTTGCCACAAGCTGAGCATAGAAAGTGCACTAGGCATTTGTATGCTAACTTCAAAAAGAAATTTACTGGTGTTCATTATCAAAGATTGTTCTGGACTGCTGCATCAAGTACATTAGAACAACAATTTGAGTTCTACATGGAGCAAATAAAACAGATTGATCAAAATGCTTATGATTATCTGATTAAAAGAAACCCCAACTCCTGGAGTAGAGCATTCTTTCAATTGGACAGAAAATGTGCAGCATTTGAGAATGGAATCTCAGAGAGTTTTAACAGAGCAATTATGGGGCCAAGGTCAAAACCTATAATTACTATGTTGGAAGACATTAGGCTTTACATAATGCAAAGGTTGGTGGCCATGAATAAGAAAGCATTCTCTTTGGAAGACAGCATCACACCAAGTATAAGGAAAACACTGGAAAAGTTGGAGGATCAACAAAGGTATATAGTAACATAGTAATATAGTTATCACTTTCAATCACACTATATCTGTTTTAATTATTGTTGTATTTCTCAGGCATTGGCATGTATATCCCAGTGGTTTCCAAATACTTGAAGTCAGGAAAGGAGATGAGAGTTATGCTGTTAATCTACTAAACAAGGTATGTTCTTGTAAGCACTGGGAATTATGTGGGGTACCTTGTGTTCATGCTGTAGCAGGCTACATGCATTTGAGCAAAGAACCTGATATAGGTGTTAGTGGTTGGTACAGTCAAGATACTTGGTTTAGTGCATACCAGTTTTCAATTAACCCAGTTTGGGGATCCAATAATTGGAAAAGGACTAATGATGCACCACCATTACCCCCACTAGTTAGAAAGATGCCTGGTAGACCACAAAAGGCAAGAATCAAAGCACCAAATGAAAGTAACTCTAATCAAGTTAGTAGGGTGGGCAGAACTATGACTTGTACTAATTGTTGGCAAAAGGGCCATAACAAGGCAGGCTGTAAAAATGCCCCACAACCTAAACCTGAGACTGTGAAAAAACAACCAGGAAGAAAAAGAGATACTGGAACAGGTCAATGTGCATCTAGAGCTGGTAGGGGTGGTATAGGTAGCAGAGGTGGTAGGGTGGTAGGGGTGTTGGAACAAGTGGGAGTGGTAGGGGTGTTGGCACAAGTGGGAGTGCTAGGGGTGTTGGTACAAGTGGGAGTGCTAGTGGTGTTGGTACAAGTGGGAGTGCTAGTGGTGTTGCTGCAACTGGGAATGAAGATGATAATTTAACAGAAGATCAGGTATTTCTTTTAACATCCATGATACTAATGAATATGCACATGTTAATCAGCCTTTTTAGTAATTATTTACATGTCATACAGAGATACCAAATGCAATTGGATGAACAAGCATTTAAAGAATGTATGGAAGAACAATTTCAAATGGAGAAAGAGGTGGCTGAGAAAAAAAGACAAGAAGAATTTTTAGAAAAAAAGCAGTTGTTTGATGAGCATGGAATAGACATGGACATGGACATGGAAGAAGGACCTTATAACAGAGTCATTCCACAGCAACTTGTTCTTGCAAACAATCATCCAACCCAAGAATCTGTGATACATGATGCACAAGATCCACCAACATCACCAGCAGCATCAGTTGATACAACCCCTTCAACACCAAAGGATACACCAAAGAAGACCAGGAACATGAACAAGTGGCTCCAGAAATCATTTGTCAATGGTCAAAGGATTTATCACAAGAATCGTGGCAGATCTGAAAGAATCAAAAAAATGCAGATGAGCAAAGCATATCAGTTTGACCAAGAGGGAACTGGTTCTACTCCTGATAAAGCATTTGGAGTATCTGATTCTGAATAACTATGTTTTCATTGTCTGTAATGTATATTTAAGAACCTAAACTGCATATTTGTTGGTGGACCAAAAAAACAATGCCAGTTGTGCTGGACACAAAAGCATGTGCTCACATGCTTTGTGGAATCTTTTGTAATGACCATGTGGGTTGCTTTTGACCATCTTGAAACAATCAATATATGCAGTATTTTAGTGTCATTTGATGCTTCTCTTTTATGCTTTTCTCTTTATCCATATGCAATATTTTAGTCTCATTTGGTTCTCTTTATCACATGCAGTATTTTGTGCTCAATTGGTTCTCTTTATTGCCATTGCAACACATTATAGACACTGCTTATGTTTTATGCTTTTGCACTTGAATATGTACAATGTCATTGCAAAACATCATGGATAGCAACTTATATGATATATCAACAACTGATGTATAGCAAAACATTACATTTCATTACAAGATGATCTTTCTTTGAATGCTTTTGACCATCTTAAAACATTACATTTCATTACATACCCCAATTGTCATTGACCTTACCTTACCCTTACCCTATTACTAAACTGATCTGCTACAACCAAAACCTTACTAAACTGATCTTCTACAACCAAAAGACAGCAAACCTTACCTTACCTATTACATTAAAACATAAACCAAGCCATTACAATCATGACCACAATTGACTTCCAAATTAAACAACTTTTTTGACTTTTCTTCAAATGAACCTTTATTTGCTCCATTTCAACAGCAAGAACATGAACTTTTTCTTGGCTGCTTACTTCATTTTGCACTTTAACCCTTTGATTTGGAGTCAAAGCCTTATACATCTCATACAAGTGACCTTTGTACCAATCATTATCTAACTCAGGATCATACCAATCCCATTTTGTACAATTCCTTACACCTGTTTTCTGCAAATAAGAATATATAAGCTTACCATAAAAGAGTTGAACAGGGAAGAATCAAGCTACTTACATATCTGTTAGGGCAACAAACAAAACGCCTAGCAGGGTTTGATGGGGTCCAAGAGGTGAGAGACATGACAGGAAGCTCGCAATAGCACTCATTTGGAAGGTTACCATGCTTTGAAACATTGGAAGAAGATGACGACATCAAGCAATTAGGGTATAAATTAGGGTTTATGAATTGGGGATTTGTTTTTAAGAAATAGGGATGGTGTTTCAATTAGGTTAAAAACTGGAAATGAAGAGGGTAAAGTGTTTATAGTCAAACGGGTCGGTTTATTAGAGGAGGGTTTAATCTTACGTGGCATTTATTAATAATTAAAATAAATAAAAATAACACGTGGAATATACATATGGAAAGTTGTTGATATCAGGACAAAGAAAATAAGTTTAGATGGCTTAAATGTTGATAAAAAAGTAAGTGTTTCAACTCTGTAAAATTTGGAAAGTACGTTGCTATTTTCTGTCTTTTACCCTAAAAGAAATGAATGACAATAATTAATTCATTAGGTCTTTAAAAAACTTGAGGTGTACATTGAATTTTTCTGGTATTTTGTATCGCTAAAAAGTGATGTTTTTGCTATCCCCTTTCTATTATTACCTAAGTATCAACTACTATTTTTGTTTGTTTTCTGCTTGTACATATTGTTTAGAGTTTTCTCAATGATGTCAGGACTCAAGATAACATTGTATTCCTCTAGTAAACATCGTGATGGATCAAATCTTCATGGGCTCAAAAACGATATTCTGGGTCTAATTGCTTTTAAGTCTTGTTGGATTCCGAGATGTAGTTCAAAAGTTGGTAACCGATTCCTGGTAGCTTTGGTACGTACATAATCATATTAACCACTAATTCTTATGGGCCTATTAGAATACTAAAACTCATGTAGGTCCAACAACTCCACATTGTAAATTCTACAAGTACAAATGGGCTTTAATCTTTTTTCTAATGTTAAACACAACCCAGTTGGCCAGTTGTATGATATTTATAGACCAAAAATCACAATGCTAGAAATAAAGCTAACATTTATATGTTGACAAATGACATATTTGTAAGGCCAAGTTGAAGAGTAAGATTTTGTGCATTCATGTGTACAAAGATGAATGGATTGAACATATGTTTAAGTCACTTTTTCACTACTCTTAATCTCTTATGTTATATAGACCATAACTTTGTTATACTAAAGTTGATCATTAGTTGCTAACTTGCTAACAAAATCAAACAAAATGAGAAACTTTTTTGCTAGCAACGCAACCTAGCGTCGGTGTCTAATTGAGATGCATCGATTAAGTATTCTACTCTACACTCCTTTACATTTTGTCATATATTAGTAGCTTTGTTTTATAACTTTTGCTTTACATACCATTTACGACCTTTTTGAAGTAGATTGTTGACTTGATAATAAAATATTGAATTCTTTGACTTATACAGAATTCATTCAGTAGTCTGATCCTATAAATTCATATTAGGTGTGGTCAATTTTAGCTTTTGAAAATAAGTGTAGTACTGTGGTCCATGCCTCGTCTATCTAGGCTCTATAAAATACCCAGTAATCCAGTATGCCTGACTCATATAAGTCATAAGTTCTAGCTAGGCCCAGTTAAATTATTTTGTATTTTTATTTTACGTTTTAGACTTTTAGTTTGATTGTTATAGAATTTCATATATATCTTTTTTTTTTCCATTAAAATTACATATATATCCGGCCTAACATAAAAATTGTATATATATCAACCTTAAAACTTAAAATTACATATATATATATCCGACCAAACTTCAAAATTTCATATATCTCTAATCTAAAACTTAAAATTATCAGATATGTCCAAATACCCAATTTATATATAATAAAACCATAAAAAATATATTAAATATTATTTGATTTTTAAAATGACCATTATACCTTTATTTCTTTTTTCATTATAATTACACATAGGGGTGTTAATCGGGTTGTGTTGGTCAGGTTCCGGTCAATTCAGATCAAGGCTAAAAAAACATACCCGAACCCAACTAACCAATGTTCTAAATAGAGTTGGGTTCGGGTATGGTTTTTAGCCTTGACCTGAATTAATCTGAACCCGACCAACCTGACCCGACTAACACCCCTATGTGTGATTATAATAAAAAGGGAAAACAAGGGTATATTGGTTATTTTAAAATCAAATGATATTTAGTATGTATTTTAAGGTTTTAATTGACATATATGATAAATTTAAGTTTTAGATTGAATATATATAAAATTTTTAAGTTATGTTGGATGTATATGTAATTTTAAGTTTTAGATTGGATATATATGTAATTCTGATACAAAATAGGGATATATCCAATACCTTTTTTATTTTTCTAGTTTTTATTATTTATTATTTTTATTATAAAACTAAAAAAAAAACGAAATAGAAAATAGAAAGTTTGACAAGTAAAAAGTATTAAAAGATGAAACAATAACTAATAAAAAACTAAAATGAGTGAGAGGTAAAGTGGGCCGAAAAAGTATGCATAACAACACCCTTATATTTATCTCGTCGTTACAGATATTTTGGTATAATGCTTAAATCAACTACATCAAATGACTTAAAATTTCTTAAAAAAATTCCACTTCACTAAGAAATGTATGAACAAGTTGTTTCACTTGTTTGAATAATATTTTTTTTTCTTCATTTTTCCTCTTTTCTTTTTTGCCCTTCTTATAAGAAAAAAAAAATTATGATGGGTAATGTTTTGATTGGGTAGCTTGGATACTTGGATATATTGAGTTCTTACATTATGCTCTAACACCTTTAAACTTATATTTTAAAGTGCAAGGATATTATTAGCCAGTAGGCAAATGAACTAACGAGCACCGAAGAGCTCAAAGGACGAGCCCAAAAAGATATATACAAAGACAATTCAAGAAAAATGCAAAACTAGGAAAGACCTAAAACATTCGTCTGACTAATGAACTCACAAATCCCACGAGCGAGAACCTAAGAGAGCATGATTAAAAATCCATAAAAGGGATAACCTTCGTACATAAGAGAAAACGTCTTCATGACTGAAGTCACCTCTTCAATGGATGTCGAGTGAATGATTTTATTTCTCCATGCCCAAACATGCCAAATGACAGTCATACTGTCACACCCCTAAAATATCGCAGCGGAAGATAAGCGGGGCATGACTTCATAGCACAAAGTCACAAAATATAAAGAACGACCTCTACGTGAGTCGTTTAAAATACATCATTTGATTTCATTAAATGGACAAAGTTTTCAACAAAACAAGGTCACGAGTTTCAAACAAATAAAAGATAGTTTTGAAATAAAATCAAACGTTTTAAAATTCATGGAGTAAATTTTCAATGTAATGCAACCGCCAACGGGTGACTCTAGTACGAACTTCATAGTGCTGGCAAAAACAATGCAAGTTACGGACATGAGAAATACATGCTAAAACGTCAAGATAAAGTTGGTGAGTTCATAGGTTTAATGTTAAGTATAATAGTATCATGGACCACAAGATTTTAGGCGGCTATTGTAGCACATACAATATCGGGAAAAGTATTACTATTCCACTAAGCTCATAACTCCGAATCTTTAATCGTTTCTAGTTCGGTGCCCCTGCAAGTGTTCCTTTCCGTAAACACTCAAGTTCCTCAAATAATTATGCGTTTGTTTGACATACCAATCAAGTATGGCAACTACCCAACGGGGTATCAACCCAATAAATCTATACACAACATTTGCGCTTACTACGTAATTAACGGTTCATAATAGTTGGGACTTAATGGAAAGTTGTGTAACTTACGCAACACATAAATGTTTTAGGTACTTGTGTCCATAATTAAGACGAGCAATGTATTCTCACCCCAAAATATTTCAAAACGAGTAGTAAACAAGTAAAAGTGGGGCTATGAAACTCACTTCAACAAGTAGTACAACGAGAAATATTACGCAAGTTCAACGAAACATAAGTCGTAACAGCGACCTAAATAAATAAGATGCCTTAGGAATGATACGATATGTTCGATATGCAAATGAGTTTTATAAAGTTTTATCACCCATATAAACTTGTAGAGTTGTAGTGAGGTTTTACAACGTTTTCATACATGAAAGACATTTAGAAATACCAAGTAAACGTTTCCTTTTAACAAAGTTCTAAAATAGTTGTTGTCCGGAATTAATTAATGACTTCAAATGGGTGTAACTCACTCGTTTCTTGGTCAATTTTGCTCATTCAAAGCCTAGAATGAAGATAAAGATGTCTACTTTGAAGAAAACTTAGCATCATGCGGTGAAATTAAGTTTTGAATACCCAAAAAGGCCTTAAAAGTTGTTGTCCACAATTAACAGTTTTATTCAAAAAATTTGCCCGATTTCGCGAGGCTATAACTCATTTGTTTTTCAACCACTTTTCAAAATTCAGGTTCATGGAGTTAGGTATATGTCTTATATTTCCAAAAAGTCTAATTAGAGCTTTTAATTTGGAGTTTAAGTCTTTGAAACGTGTGTAAAAAGACATGTCTTCCACCAACTTAAGCTGTTGGGTAACTCGTTGTTGGGTCTGACAAACCGACCCAATTGTCTGTGACAAATATTTAAATATTAAATAGCCTAATACGGCTTCTGAAGGTCAGAAAGAACCAATCATATAATAATGGTCAGAAGGTATGTCACCGGATAGACTATCTAAGTGATTCTGATATATGTCTTGTGACATACTCTCTAATGGTTATCAGAGAACTTGACTCTCTGGTTATTATTCAGAATACGGACTCACTGATGTCATTGAGTATTGTATAAAGCTCAAATGCCGGTTGGTTTCAGGGACGTCGAAGACCATCTGAAGAAAACAATGTCACAAACTGATGCAGGGTCAGGGAGTGATATTACAAGGAGCTAGAAGCAACACCAGAAGTTCTAGGATCTAACAAGCGTATCTAGGACTCTAAAGACTTAGTTGAATTACAACCTCAATCAACTGAAAGCATGGGCAGGAAAATTCCTCAAGAAGATAAGATCAAGTACATGTCGATAAGATCAAGTACTTGTCGATAAGATCAAGTAGTTGTCAAATCGGGAAACGCTGAAAATAAGCTTCAGACTAGCCTACTAGGCACATGCCTATCTATAGTAATCTCGACAACTTGCTATTTAACCCAAATGCAAACCCTAATTCCCTCCCTATAAGTATGAAAGGTTGTAAACAGATTAAGCAGATGACTCAACACAAAAATAACACAAGTTATTAGTTAGAATCCTCCTGTCCAAGGGACAACAATGCAAATCAAGCTGCCTCTTGTTGTACGAGTTTGGAGAGTATTTGTCATCAACAAGGATAGTTTTTCATATGGCTATCCCTTGTAAATCTTTGATTCATTTCTAATAAGATTTATAAAACGTTGAAAAAAGACAAATGGTCTTATTAGCAAGTCTGCGTCATTTCAAAGCAAATCCTATCACTTTCATGTTATTGATGCTCATCAACCACCCTAACATGAGGAAGTTTTTGTTCATCATGTTCTTAGTTTGCGCCCCAGGATGAAGGGACCCCAACACTTATCGGGTGAAAATGTTTAGAAATACGAATAAATTTCCAAAAATTAGAAATTTGCATAGAAACCTTTCTAAGACCTTATATTACAATGTGGTGAAAAGAGATTTGCCAAAAGGGTTCCCTAAAGTGGTTAAAACTAGCTAACAAGAGATGTCATTTTCTGGGTAGATTTAAGGTTAATTACAGCCAAGGTTGTAAAAATCGCTAGGCGCTAGTGAGGCGGTCGGATATGGCCTAACGATTAACCGGTTAGGCGGGGATTAATCGGATTGGAATTTTTATGCCCAAAATTGTAATTTTAGATATTATACTATATTATATGTATGAGATAAGCATAGTGCATCAAATTTCAAATATTTTATGTGTTCAAATATAAACATAATACATAATTCTTCAAAGTCAAAGTCAAACATAGATATTTGTCGGGTTGTTGACCATTTTTAAGAGATCTTTAACCGATTAATCGGTTTGTTGACTGACTGTTAAGCGATTTTCCGATTTTTAAGCCATTTTGTTGACCGATTTTTAAGCGATATTGTTCGATTAATTCGATTAGACCGATTTTGTTCATTTTTGTCCAATTAATCAGTTTGTAGACCGATTTTTAAGCGATCTTTGACCAAACCGATTAAATAGGCCGATTATGATAAATCAAGGCGCTTAGTGAGCGATCAGCGATTATGCTGAGATTAATCGGCCGCCTGGGCCGATTTTTACAACAGAGATTACAGCTAAGTTTAAAACAACTTCCAACACTACAAACCTAACAAGGTGATATGAAATGATGCTTAATAAGTTAATATGAATAAAAAAGAGCTATATAAGTTGCTTACAAATATTGGTGGAGATTGGTAACTCACTACAAACCCTAGAAAACCCTAACTTTCAACTTTCTAACCCTATCTTTACAAACCCTTTTTATATAAACTTTTAACCAAACTAACCCAACACCAAAATACCCTTTCTTATCCTCCTTTTGGCTGTCGAAATTATGTAGGTAGATTGAGTTTGTTTGAAAGTGTGAGAAAAATGTTACCAAATGGCTCCCTTTTATAGCTAAACTTAAGGTAAGGTAAGGTGATTCTTTGATGACACAAGAGTGTGTATGATCAAAAGGGGCAAAGAGAGTTACATGACTCTTTTTTGGCGTGCATGGGAGAGGACCAATGAGGGGGGAGTCTTCAAGGTTTGGTAGCTTTTGAGGTGTTGCAAGGTTAAGGAAATATGTAACTTATCAATTCAAAAGCAAGTGTTGGTGTGTCATCTTATGTGGCCGGTTTTGGGGAGGGATTATTCAAATTTTGAAGTGTATAAGTGTGTATATAAGTGTATAATATAAAGGTGGTCAGTTTGGCTAGGTATTGCATGCATACATGAGACTTAATGTGAGTCTTAGATGATTTACGTAAAACTTATGAAACCAAATGCAAATGGCTTATAAAACATGCTCATGAGAGTCATAACACACTTGATAAACATAGAGTAAACTTAGTTTAGTAACGGAATGCTTTCAAAGTTGTTTCTCGTTATACGTGGGTTAACCTAACGATTATACGTAAAGTCAAGTAATCATGTGTTTAGTATAAAACGTTCAAGTTTAGGTTTTAGTATTGACCTAAAAATGTCAATTGTCACACATACAAACTGCATGGAAAATTTTAGACACCCTTTTATCTTCGGAAAAACTAGGAATTCCTTTCTAAATAACATCCAGACATGGATTGAAAGAACCCAGAGCCTTTCACCAACTCCAAAACTTCATTTAAAACAATCATGATGTTTGGGTATGTGAGAAAGCAATGGTTCGTAGATTCCATGTGTTCTTCACAAAAAACACAACAAGGGTTTTGAAAATGAATACCTCGATGCGCAAAATTAGCTCAAGTGGGGGAGACGATCTAATAAAAACCGTCAAGCACATATATTTACTTTACGAGGGACTCATGAGTTCCAAGAAAACAACCGATCAACATCACTAACATCAAAAGCAAGTAACATCTTTTGGATAGCATGTGAAAGAGATTTTACCGTGAACTCGCCTGAGGCTTCCAAAGACCAAACCCATTTGTCGTCATGTAAGGGATCTAAAATGAGACAATTTAGAAGGCTTGTATGTAAGGAAACCTCTCCCTCAGATCTACCATTTGGTTGTCGTCGCCATGCCCATATAGGCTCCCAAATACCATCTATTAAAGACCAACTATCCGCTATCACGTCTCAAGGGAGAATAAGTGAGGAAAACGGAATCTTAAAGGCCCACACTCGTCCAGTTATCAGACCGGAAGGATGTATTCTTTCTACTATTAACTTTTCTTACCATCAGATAATTAAACGAGGGATCAAGACGGCCAAAACCCAAGCAACAGTCAACAATGTTCTTCCACGTACATTTTTTTTACCTTGAAGAACAACGTGAATCAAAGCCGCCATTTGATCCATGAATCTCGATGATAACTTTTCTCCAAAGAGAATCCGTCTTGATGATAACTTTTCTAACACCTTTAAACTTAGTCATATTAGAGCATGTTCAATCATAACACCATAACACCAATAACATCGTCCACGTCAGCGCCACATCAGCTTTAACATTTAACATTAACATCCCCAAAAAACACCCACAACAATAACATCCCAATAACATCAATAACATTCCCAACAATTTACAAAAACAACCCCTCATTTAGGGGCATAAATGAAAAAAGAAAAGAAAAAAAAGAGTAAATAACGGGCGTTACCTACATAACGTGGAGGGATTAACACCGAAATAACGCGACGGTTCCAACGGTATAACGACATTAACGGCGTTATTTGTTGCTCTAACGGCGTTATGCCGTGATAATTGTGTTTGCTCTTACATGTAAAGCTTTACAACACCGTTAATTGAGCACAGGAGCACCGAGCATGCATGTTTAATGTCTAGAAGGCTAGTAAAACATTTTTTGAAGTACAAGTTATTAAGATATATACGTTGACGTATGTGTCCGGACGAACTGACATCCGGTCAAACCCATAATCCGGACGATCATTCTAACGTCCGGTCAAGAATGACGACCACCGACCATGTCAGCAGATTTTGGGGGATTTCCTACCACGTGGCCTACTAGGTAGAGTGGCTATAGGCCTGCGAGCAGGTAACATAGGCCTGCGGAATAGTAGCTGAACAGTAATAGAATAGTAGCATGAATAGGAAGTTGGGGTAATATAAATACCCCAACACATTTAATACCTTGTATTAAGTTTTCACCTACATTCTTACCTCATTTATCTCATTTATCACTGCATTTGTTACCCTTTACTCATCCTCACGCCGGAGCTTGGTCTCGGGATAACACCCGAGGCGAGGCTAACGCGTCTGTACATTGTGCAGGAAATCTTCAACCCTTCAGCTGGACCTTGGAACCAGCCGGACAAGAAATTACTTCAACAAATTGGCGCCATCCGTGGGACCCTGATTCATTCTACCAGAGAATCGAATGACAGGTCCGGAGTTACCGCCTCCGCCCGAACCTACCTCCCCGCCGGAACATATAGGCGGGAGCGGGGTCTTCATTACTCAAACCTCCGGAATGCCAGAACAAATACAAGCCCAGATGGCGTCCTTAGAGGCTCTCTTTAGAAAGTACAATGCAACGAGGACCGGTGTTATCAAACCGGTTCGACTCACTTTCACAGACGAAGATGAGCAGGAGGAAGACGCCACACCAAACCCCAAAGATGATCTCAGCAAACCTCATAAGGAATTGGCCCGGTCACCCTTTACAAGGAGGATAGTAGAGTTCGCTGGCCCCAAGTGCATCATGCCTACTAACTTAAAGCTGTATGACGGTTCGGCTGATCCCGATGATCACATCAACCGCTTCGTTGGAGCAGCAAATCAAGGAGAATGGCCAATGCCGGTGTGGTGCCGGATGTTCCAACAGACCATGGATGGAGCGGCACAAGGGTGGTTCAGCAATTTGGAACCGGGGAGCATTGACAGTTGGGACGAGCTAAGAGATCAATTCACTACAAGGTTTGCTCTGCGACAAAAGAACCTGAAGGATCCCACAAAAATCACCCGGATTGTTAGGCAGGCAAATGAAACACTACCGGTATTCAAAGAGCGATGGACCGATGAGGCTAGCCGGACTTGTCTAAAAAGTTTTCTGATCAAGTCCCGAAATCCGTGAAAGAAATGATGACTAGGGTAGATGATTATATTCGAGCAGAAGAGGCTTATAAAAACACCGAGTTGCCGAAGGGAGAAACAGGCGAACTATCCCGGAGAGGAAACCTCCAGTTCCCGAGAGATAGAAATCTCAGGGGACCGGACAGGAGAAGGAATGATAGGAGAGTCTGGGAAAGAGGCGATTCCAGACACAAAGAGGTATTCTCTCCATACGTTGCCCCGAAAGTGGACGCTCGACCCCGCAACGATTTCCGACGCAATGATTTTAGCAAGCCTAATAGTCACAGAACCATGCTCTCTGTCCTATCTAAGCAGCCGAAGGAAATATTAGCTACCGAACACCATTTGCACCTGCCCCCACCACCAGCATTGCAGGGAAAACCGAGCAAGGAGAATGAGGACAGATTCTGTGAGTACCATGGAGAAAAAGGCCACTTGACCAACGATTCTTACCACCTAAAAAAGCAATTAGAAACGGCCCTGGAATCGGGAAAGCTGGATCATCTAGTGAAAAACGTCCAGGAAAGGGGACGGGAAAGGCCGAGAGGCAACAACGGGAAAGGAAAAGTGATCAACATGGTTAACTATTTTCTCGAAGACCGCAAGAGGAAAGCTCGGTACTACGACGAGGATTGGATGAACGTCCCCATAACCTTCCCACGCATAGCCACGGAGGACCTATCGGAAGAACCATTGATTCTGGAGGCGGAAATCGAAGGATATTTTGTTCGGAGGGTGTTTGTTGACGGGGGTGCATCAGTCCAGGTGATGTACGAGCATTGTTTTAATAACCTTAGCCCATCCATTCAGTCTAGGTTACAAGAAAGTAGTGCACCGCTAGTGGGATTCTACGGAGAAGTTATCCAACCCTTGGGGAAGATTGAACTGGAAGTACGCTTCGGAGATTATGGTTTATTCAGGACGGTCATGATGAAATTCACAGTGGTGCTATCGCCTTCACCTTACAATGTAATTCTGGGACGTACGGGTCTAAGGGAGTTAAGAGCCGTGCCCTCGACCATCCACGCCATGATGAAGTTTCCCACTCCCGGAGGCATCGCCACCTTGACCACCAAGAGGGCGGTAGTCATGGAGTGCAGGAGATTGGAGGAAAGGCAAGAGCCCAGGAACAATTTCTCTCCAGAATATAAGGCAGAGACAACAGGCCGAGAGACTCAAGGGCTAGGGCTGACGGAAGATATTCTGGTTAACGCGGCCTACCCTGAGCAACGCGTGACGATAGGGACCGGTTTCTCCCGGGAGTGTAGGAGGCAGCTCATCGAAATCCTGAGAAAAAATAAAGAGGTATTTGCTTGGGAGCCGACGGACATGACCGGGGTGCCAAGACGTTTCATCCAACACTCCCTTAATGTGAACGTCTCGGACACACCGATCGCCCAAAAAAGAAGGATGTTTTCCCGAGAGAAAAACCAAGTGATTACAAGAGAAGTTGAAGAATGGATTAAGGCTGGAATAGTTCGTCCGGTCAGATACCCTACGTGGATTTCCAATCCGGTACTTGTAAAGAAATGTGACGGAAGTTGGCGAATGTGCATTGATTTCAAAAATCTGAATTCTTCCTGCCCAAAAGATTACTATCCCTTACCAGAAATCGATTGGAAGATCGAATCCGTTATGGGATACAAGTATAAATGTTTTCTAGATGGCTACAAAGGATACCACCAGGTTCAGATGAACAGAGATGACGAGGAGAAAACTGCGTTCTATACGAAACAAGGGACGTACTGTTACACCAAAATGCCATTCGGATTGAAGAATGCAGGGGCAACATATCAGCGCTTGGTAGACTCTGCATTCCAATCACAGATAGGTAGAAATTTGGAGGCATATGTCGATGATATGGTTATAAAAAGTCGGACGGAGAGAGAGATGATAGCCGACATAGCGGAGACATTTGATAACCTCAGAAGGATTAACATGAAGCTGAACCCGCGGAAATGTTCGTTCGGTGTGGAGGAAGGAAAATTCCTCGGGTACATGGTGACATCCGAAGGCATAAGGGCGAATCCCCGAAAGACGAAGGCCATCATGGAGATGAAGTCTCCAGGAACGTTGAAAGAAATGCAAAGTCTGAGTGGGAAACTAGCGGCCCTGAATAGATTCTTGTCAAATTCAGCAGAGAGGTCCTTGCCTTTCTTCGAAACTTTAAAGAACATCACAAAGGAGAATAAGGATGAATATCGTTTGACGAAGGAAGCTGAAGCAGCTTTCCAAGAGATGAAAAACCTGATATTAGAATTGCCTTCGTTAACCACTCCAAGGCCGAAGGAACAATTGTCCATATACTTAGCAGCATCAAAGGGAGCCGTTAGTGCTGTCCTAGTGGTAGAAAGGGACGGGAGGCAGTTGCCGGTACATTACGTAAGCCAAACCTTGCACGAGGCGGAAAGGAATTATGCTCCGATGGAAAAGTTAGCTTTATGTCTGCTACATGCATCACGAAGGTTACGAAGATATTTCGAGGCCCATCCCATTCGGGTCATCACCGACCAACCCGTTAAACAGATATTGTACAAGCCTGAAGTTTCAGGAAAACTTGCGAAGTACGCCGTAGAGCTAGGGGCTTATAACATCATATATGCTCCTAGAAATGCGGTTAAAGGTCAAGTGTTGGCAGACTTTCTCACGGAGGTACAAGTTGAATTCGGACATCCCGGCCGTCAGGGAAAAGATAGGGGCATAATGGAAGTAGGAGAGGAAGGAGAATGGCTGTTATATACCGACGGTGCGTCCAATAGCAAGGGATCCGGCGCATGTTTAGTCCTCATCAGTCCGGAGAAGGAAGAGCTTACTTATGCTCTACGGCTCAACTTTCCCAGCACCAATAATGAGGCCGAGTATGAGGCTCTGCTAGCCGGACTCCGGATCGCAAGAAAGCTCAAAATCAGGAGTCTGAATGTGCGAGTTGATTCCAAACTAGTTGCTAGCCAGATCAACGGAGAATTTACGGCTACCAAAGAAAGCATGCAAAAATACTTGGCTCAGGCGAAGGAGCACATAGCAGGATTCCAAGGCTTCAAAATCTGCAATATTCCAAGGGCTCAAAACCAAAAGGCAGATATATTGAGCAAGTTAGCATCAGTAGCTTTTGACCACTTCACTAAAAAGGTGTTAGTAGAAGTCCTGGAAAAACCTTCGGGGGAGGAACGGAGGATTAACACCGTGGTGGAAGAAGAGACAGATAACTGGATGACACCGATCATCAGATGTTTGGAAGAAGGAGTTTGGCCGGAAGATCCCAACGAGGCTAGGAGTCTACGGATGAAAATTCCGCAGTACACTATGGAAGGAGGAGTCTTGTTCAAAAAAGGTTACCTAGTGCCAATGTTGAGGTGTGTAGGTCCGTTGCAAGCAAATTATATAATACGGGAGGTGCACGAGGGATGCATTCCGGACCAAGAACCGTAGTAGCAAAGCTCATGAGGCAAGGATATTATTGGTCCACTATGCACCGAGACGCACGGGAAGAAATTAGGAAGTGTGACTCTTGTCAGATACATGCTCCGGTACCCAAGCTCCCTAAAACATTACTGACCTCCATCATGGCCCCATGGCCTTTCTACCAATGGGGAATGGATGTGTTAGGCCCTGATTCGCTCCCGAACAGTTAAGTTTTCTCACTCAAGCCGGCCACTTGTGAATGGCCGACCGTAAGAAACTTAAAACGGTTCAGAAACAAACTCAATGAAGATCTGGGGAGTATAGTGTTTCCCCGGGTCGTTATGTCCCAGCGAGCTATGCAATGGATCACCAAACGTATAGTGATCGAGAGATTTGAACGGAAAAGGTTTTGATGAATGATTATAACTACAGAAAAAGTACATAAACTACAAGGGCTTAAATGTAAATTAAAGGAAATTAAAAAGATAAAAAATATTAAATAAACGCTATCACTATTTTTAAAATGATTTTTTTGTTTTTATGTTTTTATAAAACTTAATTAAAAACTACGTAACGTACAAATGAAAAAGTGAAACTGAAGCAGTATTAATCCTAAAACTATGAAAATGACATTTTTATAAACCTAATGATAAAAGAAAATATTTAGAAAAAGAAAATTATTTTTATAACTATTTATCTAATTATTATTAATTAAAAACTATTTTTAACTATTAAATAATTACCTAAAACACAAGAAAATATGAAATAAAGTTAGAAAAATAAAATTAAGACTTAGAAAAATCTAAAATATCAAAAGAGAATTTTCAAAACTATTTTTGTATTTTTCTGATTATTTTTCTATTTTCTATGAATTAAAAACTATTTAAAACTACTTAAATTACTTAAAAATACAAATTTAACTAAGAAAAATTTGGAAAAATATTTTTTTGTCTTTTTATATTTATCTTAACTTAAGAAAAATGAAAACTTATTTTTTTGAACCTTTTCTTAATTAATTGGATTAAATGCTAATTAAAAATGCTTAAAAACTAATTTAAATTAAGAAAAATAGCAAACAAACTTAGAAAAATCTGAAAAATCCAAGATAGGCTTAAAATAATATTAGGAATCTAGGAAAAATGGAAAAACAGGTGCTTGTGTGAAGGAAATTAAAACTGATGTGATAAGTGCTTATAAATAAGCACTTATTTTAAGCAAATAAGCACCAAAAGGCATAAACTGATCACAGAAGCTTAAACAAGCTAAAATCACTTAAAAACAACTTATCTCAACTGTTCTTATCCACAGAAACTCAAGTTGCTATGATTTGATTGATTGAGCAAAAGTGATGAAAACAGTTTTTGATAGGCAATTTTAAGCTTAAGTATAAGCTACACAATAAGCTGCAAATGAAAAACAGAAGAAGGATCCTAAAGAAGACCTGGGTGAGAGCTTGTAGACCAAAAAACAGACTTAGATAAGCTCTTATGAGCCCAATGCAAGCTCTGCAAGAACTGCATAATCCCTGTGCAGACTCAGTGCCCTGCACAGGGCATTTAGTCCCATTTTGACAAGCTTATTTGGGGTTTATAAAAAATTTGTAAAAATCTAGAAAAATGGTAATAATAAAATAGACCAAGGGAGGTTTTTGAAACCACAATTTTCACTGAAATTGACTCAGAAATGAGTCCAAGAAAAATCTCCCTAGTTGAGCATAAACTGACTATTTCAATATTTTGACTTTTTAACAAAACTGAAATGTTGACCAACTTGAGATTTGAAGCTAATTTTTGGACTGATTATGATCTTAATAGATGAAATAAGACTACTGCACTCTATTCCTATGTATTTTAAACACAAAATGAGCTTTTGACTTTGCAAAATCCCAACAGACAAGCTGTAAGGACAGAAGAATTGTAATTTTGACTATTGAGCTTTTGCAGGCACAAGTTATGACTGGAATGGTTCTAAGGACCTATACCAAGACTGAGTATACAATTTTCAAACACCAACAAAGGCTCAAGCTCAGCTAAATGCACTGATCCAAACACACTTTTGCAACTGATTTGCAAATTAACATGAGCTAATCTCTGAACTAGCATACACACTGGATTAAACTGAGCTTACTTAATCTAAGAACAACTAGATAAACACATTTAAGCTATCTATAACTACAGTTACAAGTACAAACACAATCTGCAACATGAAATGAAAGTGAAAAGGAGACAGATACTCACCACTGTCCCGCTGGTGTTGCAGGCCAAACCAAACCCAAAACTACTCTAACCTAATCTATTTAAACCCAAATTCACCACTGCATCAACCCAAATCAGCTTCCATTTCAAATTGAGCCCCAGTTTGACTTTTGTTGACTATAAATGAGAATTGTTTGAAACTGTTTCCCAGGCTAATCAGAAGCTATAATAAGCTTAAATTAACTTGTTTGGATGAGAAAAGAAGCTATTGGAAGCTTTAATATAGGAACATGAAATTGAAATTCTCAACAGTAAACACAAGAACAAGGATTTTAACCAAACTTTGAAATTGATTCTTGAAAACAGATTACAAAGATAAATTAACTTGAGTTTGAATCATAGAAACAAAAGATTACATATTTTAAGCTAAACTAATACATTGATAAGAAAAACGACATTAAGAAAATTTAAAACTAACTTCTACTACTTTATCTTGCTTCTCATTGCTTCTTTTTATACACCAAGCATCATCTCTCACCTCTCTCTTCAAATCCCAGCATTAATATGGGCCATTGGATGGCTTAGGATCATTTTGGCCATTGGATGGCTTTTGGCGCCAAAAACTGTTTTAACAGCTGGAGGGTTGAGTGTTAGGTTAGAGGTGCATTAAATGCATTCTTGGAGTGGGGTGAGGTGGAGGGTAGGGGTAGGGATATGATGGTGGGTGGAGTGTGAGCAGAAGGAGTTGCAGGCAGTGATGATGGAGGTGATATCTCGTGAGGGAGGGAAAGGTTAAGTCAAATGGTTTGACTGGTAATATTAAAAGGGGAGGTCCAAAGTTAGGGGGTCCAAAAGGCTAAAATGGCAGGGGTCAATTTGTATTGTGACAAGGGTCCAATAGGTTTAGGCTTAATAATAACAAGGGCCTTTGTTCTAAATTCTGAAATTCAAGGGACCATTGCTGCCATTTCATCAAAGTTGCTCCAAGGACTAAAAGTGACAAGTGTCAATAGTACAAGGACCAAAGCTGACATTTTCAAATTTCCAGGGACCATTTTTGCCAATTTTTAAACTTGAAGGACCAATTTTGTAATTTCTCAAAACTTTTGATATTTTTCACCAAAGGACTAATTTTGACAAGTTATGATTTTAAAAGGACCTTTGGTGATTTTACTTTTGAAATTTAGTGCTTAGGGACTGTTTCTGACAACTTTTGAAACTTGGGGGACTGAAACTGCCAATTATGAAAATTTAGCTCATTTTTCATCTGATTTTAAACATTTTGTATCTGAAACACATAAAATGCAATTTTGAGATATTTTCAGTATTTTGATGCATTTCTGAGCATTTTTAAACGTTTTGCAGTTCAGATTCGACCAAAAATGATGAGTATTTACACACTCATCAATCCCCCACACTAAACTATTGCTAGTCCCTAGCAATCTTTTGAGAAAAACTTAATGGATTTGAATCTCTTTACCAAAAGCCATTACTTCTGGAGTAGCCAAATGTTTCAGTTCAAGTAAGAACCATGGTACACCGATAACCATGTGATTTTGAGCAAACCACCAGCTTCCAACGGATTTGATTTGTCTTTACCAGAAGCCGTTTGCTTCTGGACTAGCCAACTCTTAGATAAATTATCAATATTATCTTTGGTGAGCTGATTACCAATTATGGTTTTTCCACTGCCTTTACCACAAGCCATAAACTTGCGGGCTAGCCAACTCTTCACTTTTTAGGATATGGTGAGCTGAATACCATACAATTTTGGGCAAATTGCAAGCCGTCAACGGATTTGAGATATCTTTACCAAGAGCCGTTTGCTCCTGGATTAGCCAATCCTTTTGTTTATTAGACAAGGCGGACTGATAACCAAATGAGTCAGTGTAGAACACTTACTCCAAAAAAAAATTTTGGCCAAAAACGGGGGAATTGGTATAATTATATGATAAAATTCGTGAGAATTCCCCCCCACACTTAGAAATGAATATTGCCCTCAATATTCAAAGTACCGGCGGTTATTCCGAAACAAAGAACGTAAAAGGGAAATACTACGGCCATTATTTAGAAAGATTTTTTTTTTTTTTTTTTTTTTTTTTTTTTTTAGAAAACTTATATACACAACATGTGGGGCAACCCCCCCACACTAGGGTGGTAGAAAGATAGAAAGAAGTCAGAAATATGGGTGAAAACCCATATGGCATGCTACTGTTTTTGATTCCCGAGTCGCTAGCTTGACTCGACCCCGTATTCATTTGTTCATGGGGAAAGTAACGTGGAAGAGACAATCTCCATCGGACTTTCGTTCAAGATGTTTGGACAAACATTTGAAGCACTAGAAAGTTCCACACCGATGAGATATATTCCCGGTTCAAGATAATGGTACATGGAAATGCCGGGATCAAAGATAATGTCTTCATTCCCGAAGGAGTGAAGAACAGGAGAAGTGACAGAATATATGAAGAAAAGAAAGAAAATCATGATAGAAATCATGACTAACTCTTCATCCTCAATAGGAGAATTCATAGTTTCATGAATCTCATCAGTTAAGCTTGCTTGATCAAGACATATTATGGGTGTGTCTAGATCAAAGTAGAAATTATCATACTCCGGCGGAGATATGATATGAGTGAGTTCATCTGAGAACTCCTTGAAGGTGAATGAATCATATTCAGAATTGATATGAGTGGGTTCACTGGTGAACTCCTCCAATGTAAATGATTCATAATCGGGGAGAGAATTATGAGAATGAAAAGTGGTACTGCCACTAATCTTCTCTCCCATATTATCAAAACAGAAGGCTTTCATTTCCGGATTAGAATCATCGGAAAGAATGTCACTACCCTTAATGGGGATAGGAGATGAAATTGGTTTCTCTTTGAAAGCCTCGATTTTAGAAATGAGAAGACTGACATTTAGTAATGTTGCACGAAGTGCTTCATCTTTGATTTCAGTGTCAGTAACTTCATCATTCTCTTCTTCTAAGCTAACAAGCTCAGAAGGTAAATCTTCCACATAAACGATGTCTCCATAAGATAACGAATCATCATCATCAGAATCGGAGAACATCTCAACATGATCTTTTGGGAAGACAAGAGGGGTAGGGATATCACACAAATGCTCGAGAATTCCCTGTGACTCTCTTGGGATTGGGACAAGGTTCTCAACACTAGACTTTATGAATTCGTCCGATTCCTTTTCAGGAACAGTGTCAAGATGCTCGTCCCCCATGTTTAGAGAGTGAGTGGGAATATCGAGTGTGATAGCAGTTGTTTGAGAATGAATCTCAACTGCTGGGATATCAACTGACTGAGGGAGTTGAGAAATATTATTTTTAAAAGGATAAAAACTCTCCTCGTCATCATCATATAAAGCTGCCTTAAGAAATTGGGAACGCCTTAGAGCTGCATGCTCTAGGACTAATAATTCTTCCCTAGATTTACGGGCCTCTCGTTCTTCTCGTTCTTTGGCCAGCAATTCTCCTATGGTCTTTTCACCACTCACTTGATTCTTAAAGTTATTAATCATATCATCAAGTGTTTTCATTGTGGTTTCAAAATCTTGGGAGATTTCTTGAGATAACGGCTCAGGTGGAGTTTGAACCGTATGGTGCTGTGGAGGTTGGAAATTGTCAAACCTGAGAGAGTCATGATTGTTACAAGGAAATGGATTCCCTATTTGACAATCAGAGCTGAAGTGGGGACCTCCACAGTACTCACAACAGTAAAACTGTTGAGTCAGGACTGGTGGATCATATGGATTTTGGTCATAACTAAAGCTCTGAGCATTACCGGAAAACTGTTCATAGACAAACGTGTTTCCAGATTGACACTCAAATCCTTGGTGAGGACCTCCACAAAATTCACAGCAGTGATGTTGATTATATGAAGATAAGTCGGGCTGTGGTGGGTAATTGGAAAAGTTTGAGGGGTCGTTAAATGAGTTCGGATTAGGATCATAATCAAATGAATTCCTCGAACCACAAAACAAACAACTCCCGTTATGAATATCATTACCACATTGTACACACGTACACCAACGACAGGGTGAACCAAAAAGAGGCTCACCACAACCGACACAAGGAATAAACGATTGCATTTGAGAGTAATGAGAAAGAATCGGTTCATTCAAAGAATCAACAAAACCAACATGGTGATCCGAATGACTATCAAGTCTCGAAGAACATTTTGAAAAATCAGGAGGTGGGACAAGTGGTGTGCTCTGAGAGCTAGCAATTTCCACCACTTCCGTTATGGTCTCCGGTTCTTGAACGGGTTCATCGGGTTGTGGCGGATGGTCGGAAAAACTTGGAGAATCATCGAGAGAGTTATCAGATAATTCGCACCAATAACAATATTTTCTTGCACCCATCCTTCCACATCGCTTGCATAAACAATCCGGATTCTGACAATAGAGTTGATCCTCTTCCATACGGCTTTTGCAGTGGAAACAACGAGGATAATCGATCGTCGCCATGAGAATTAAACATGTAGAGGGTTAAAGAAATAGAATTAAACGGTTTTGAGGTTAAAGAAGAGTAGAATCAAACGGTACGAGGGGGTAAGAGAAATAGAATCATACGGATAAGAGGAATGAGAAGAGTATTTTTGTATTTTTATAAGAAAATATAAATATATGTAGATGGATGGTATGAACAAAGAGTGAATATTCAAATCACTAATCTGCTAAGCGTAAGACAATCAGCACAGCTCCCCGGCAGCGGTGCCAAAAATTTGATTCGCTCCCGAACAGTCAAGTTTTCTCACTCAAGCCGGCCACTTGTGAATGGCCGACCGTAAGAAACTTAAAACGGTTCAGAAACAAACTCAATGAAGATCTGGGGAGTATAGTGTTTCCCCGGGTCGTTATGTCCCAGCGAGCTATGCAATGGATCACCAAACGTATAGTGATCGAGAGATTTGAACGGAAAAGGTTTTGATGAATGATTATAACTACAGAAAAAGTACATAAACTACAAGGGCTTAAATGCAAATTAAAGGAAATTAAAAAGATAAAAAATATTAAATAAACGCTATCACTATTTTTAAAATGATGTTTTTGTTTTTATGTTTTTATAAAACTTAATTAAAAACTACGTAACGTACAAATGAAAAAGTGAAACTGAAGCAGTATTAATCCTAAAACTATGAAAATGACATTTTTACAAACCTAATGATAAAAGAAAATATTTAGAAAAAGAAAATTATTTTTATAACTATTTATCTAATTATTATTAATTAAAAACTATTTTTAACTATTAAATAATTACCTAAAACACAAGAAAATATGAAATAAAGTTAGAAAAATAAAATTAAGACTTAGAAAAATCTAAAATATCAAAAGAGAATTTTCAAAACTATTTTTGTATTTTTCTGATTATTTTTCTATTTTCTATGAATTAAAAACTATTTAAAACTACTTAAATTACTTAAAAATACAAATTTAACTAAGAAAAATTTGGAAAAATATTTTTTTGTCTTTTTATATTTATCTTAACTTAAGAAAAATGAAAACTTATTTTTTTGAACCTTTTCTTAATTAATTGGATTAAATGCTAATTAAAAATGCTTAAAAACTAATTTAAATTAAGAAAAATAGCAAACAAACTTAGAAAAATCTGAAAAATCCAAGATAGGCTTAAAATAATATTAGGAATCTAGGAAAAATGGAAAAACAGGTGCTTGTGTGAAGGAAATTAAAACTGACGTGATAAGTGCTTATAAATAAGCACTTATTTTAAGCAAATAAGCACCAAAAGGCATAAACTGATCACAGAAGCTTAAACAAGCTAAAATCACTTAAAAACAACTTATCTCAACTGTTCTTATCCACAGAAACTCAAGTTGCTATGATTTGATTGATTGAGCAAAAGTGATGAAAACAGTTTTTGATAGGCAATTTTAAGCTTAAGTATAAGCTACACAATAAGCTGCAAATGAAAAACAGAAGAAGGATCCTAAAGAAGACCTGGGTGAGAGCTTGTAGACCAAAAAACAGACTTAGATAAGCTCTTATGAGCCCAATGCAAGCTCTGCAAGAACTGCATAATCCCTGTGCAGACTTAGTGCCCTGCACAGGGCATTTAGTCCCATTTTGACAAGCTTATTTGGGGTTTATAAAAAATTTGTAAAAATCTAGAAAAATGGTAATAATAAAATAGACCAAGGGAGGTTTTTGAAACCACAATTTTCACTGAAATTGACTCAGAAATGAGTCCAAGAAAAATCTCCCTAGTTGAGCATAAACTGACTATTTCAATATTTTGACTTTTTAACAAAACTGAAATGTTGACCAACTTGAGATTTGAAGCTAATTTTTGGACTGATTATGATCTTAATAGATGAAATAAGACTACTGCACTCTATTCCTATGTATTTTAAACACAAAATGAGCTTTTGACTTTGCAAAATCCCAACAGAAAAGCTGTAAGGACAGAAGAATTGTAATTTTGACTATTGAGCTTTTGCAGGCACAAGTTATGACTGGAATGGTTCTAAGGACCTATACCAAGACTGAGTATACAATTTTCAAACACCAACAAAGGCTCAAGCTCAGCTAAATGCACTGATCCAAACACACTTTTGCAACTGATTTGCAAATTAACATGAGCTAATCTCTGAACTAGCATACACACTGGATTAAACTGAGCTTACTTAATCTAAGAACAACTAGATAAACACATTTAAGCTATCTATAACTACAGTTACAAGTACAAACACAATCTGCAACATGAAATGAAAGTGAAAAGGAGACAGATACTCACCACTGTCCCGCTGGTGTTGCAGGCCAAACCAAACCCAAAACTACTCTAACCTAATCTATTTAAACCCAAATTCACCACTGCATCAACCCAAATCAGCTTCCATTTCAAATTGAGCCCCAGTTTGACTTTTGTTGACTATAAATGAGAATTGTTTGAAACTGTTTCCCAGGCTAATCAGAAGCTATAATAAGCTTAAATTAACTTGTTTGAATGAGAAAAGAAGCTATTGGAAGCTTTAATATAGGAACATGAAATTGAAATTCTCAACAGTAAACACAAGAACAAGGATTTTAACCAAACTTTGAAATTGATTCTTGAAAACAGATTACAAAGATAAATTAACTTGAGTTTGAATCATAGAAACAAAAGATTACATATTTTAAGCTAAAGTAATACATTGATAAGAAAAACGACATTAAGAAAATTTAAAACTAACTTCTACTACTTTATCTTGCTTCTCATTGCTTCTTTTTATACACCAAGCATCATTTCTCACCTCTCTCTTCAAATCCCAGCATTAATATGGGCCATTGGATGGCTTAGGATCATTTTGGCCATTGGATGGCTTTTGGCGCCAAAAACTGTTTTAACAGCTGGAGGGTTGAGTGTTAGGTTAGAGGTGCATTAAATGCATTCTTGGAGTGGGGTGAGGTGGAGGGTAGGGGTAGGGATATGATGGTGGGTGGAGTGTGAGCAGAAGGAGTTGCAGGCAGTGATGATGGAGGTGGTATCTCGTGAGGGAGGGAAAGGTGAAGTCAAATGGTTTGACTGGTAATATTAAAAGGGGAGGTCCAAAGTTAGGGGGTCCAAAAGGCTAAAATGGCAGGGGTCAATTTGTATTGTGACAAGGGTCCAATAGGTTTAGGCTTAATAATAACAAGGGCCTTTGTTGTAAATTCTGAAATTCAAGGGACCATTGCTGCCATTTCATCAAAGTTACTCCAAGGACTAAAAGTGACAAGTGTCAATAGTACAACGACCAAAGCTGGCATTTTCAAATTTCCAGGGACCATTTTTGCCAATTTTTAAACTTGAAGGACCAATTTTGTAATTTCTCAAAACTTTTGATATTTTTCACCAAAGGACTAATTTTGACAAGTTATGATTTTAAAAGGACCTTTGGTGATTTTACTTTTGAAATTTAGTGCTCAGGGACTGTTTCTGACAACTTTTGAAACTTGGGGGGACTGAAACTGCCAATTATGAAAATTTAGCTCATTTTTCATATGATTTTAAACATTTTGCATCTGAAACACATAAAATGCAATTTTGAGATATTTTCAGTATTTTGATGCATTTCTGAGCATTTTTAAACGTTTTGCAGTTCAGATTCGACAAAAAATGATGAGTATTTACACACTCATCAGGCCCCTTCCCGGAGGCCCTAGGCCGCTTCAAATATGTGATCGTGGCAATCGACTACTTTACAAAATGGATAGAGGCGAAGCCGCTGGTAAAAACGACGGGAAAAGACGTTATAAAGTTTGTCTATGAAAATATTGTATGCAGGTATGGTCTGCCGGGGAACATAGTCACCGATAATGGGACTAACTTTGTCAACGACCCGTTTAAAAAATGGTGTGAGGGCTTAAAAATCAAACAGATAAATACGGTCGTTGCACATCCGCAAGCCAATGGATTGGTGGAACGAGCCAAGAAAAGTTTGATGGAAGGAATAAAGACAAGATTAGGGCGAGAAAGAACCGGATGGCTGGACGAGCTGCCTAACGTTTTATGGGCGCATCGAACCACACTCAAAACAAGCAATGGTGAGACCCCGTTCAGTCTAACGTACGGAAGTGAGGCCGTGATACCGGCGGAAATAGGGATGCCTACACACTGAACGATGATGTTCTGAGAAGATCAAAACGAAGAGGAACAACGTTTGAACTTAGACCTACTACAAGAAAGAAGGGAAAACGGTGCCATACGAGAAGCTAAGTACAAAACGCAAGTCGAGCAGTATTATAACCGGAGGGTCAGACCCATGAACTTCAAGGTAGGAGATTTTGTGTACCGAAGGAATGAAGCGAGCAGGGTGGAAAACCAAGGAAAACTGGGACCCAATTGGGAAGGGCCCTACCGGGTGATAGGAGCAAATCAGAATGGCTCTTATAAGCTACAAACAATGGAGGAGAAGGAGGTCCCTCGGACCTGGCATGCCATAAACCTCAAAAACTGTTTCTTATAATTGTTATTGTGATAAGAATCCTATGATCACTGTATAACCCAACTTATCTATGTATGTTAGCTCAATGATGAAAGTTTTCCTACGATAAGGAAAACAATTTTGCGTAATAAACAATGTGTTACATAGCTCGTCCGGTGGCTGGCCCCCGCCGAGTACGATTGCTAGATAGTTACCCGGGTAATACCACCGGATGCCTGAAAACCTTGCTCGGACGCCCAAGTAATGGATGCCCAAAAAGTAAAAAATAATACTATGGACGCCTGGTGGAATGCCCACTCAGATGCTCGAGCATCCTGATGAGTGTCTAAATACTCATCATTTTTGTACAATATAAACTGCAAAATCATCTGAAAACACTCAGAAACACATCAAAATGATCAAAATATCACAAATCAGTGTTTTATGTGTTTTAAATGCAAAAATATCAAAATCAGATGAAAAACATATCAAATTTGCAAAAATTGCAGTTTTAGTCCCCCAAGTTTCAAAAATTGTCAAAAATAGTCCTTGAGTCAAAATTTCAAAAGAAAAGTCACCAAAGGTCCTTTTAAAATCATAAGTTGTCAAATTTAGTCCTTTGGTGAAAAATATAAAAAGTTTTGAGAAAATTACAAAATGGTCCTTCAAGTTTGAAATTTGGCAGAAATGGCCCCCGGAAAATTGGAAAATGACAGATTTGGTCCCTGTACTTTTGAAACTTGTCATTAATGGTCCTTGGAACAACTTTTCAAGATTGGCAGATTAGGCCCCTCAGTTTTCAGAAGTTACACTTTAGGTCCTTATATTTAAAACCTTTTAAAACCAATTTTGGACCCTTTACCTATCTTTGGACCCCTGTCAATTGGCATTGTGACCCCCCTTTGTTATTAACTCCCTCAGTCAAAGAAAGTCAAACCAGGCAATAAACGCGCCCAAAAAACCAGTTTTACTGTAGACTTCCCTCTCCACAGCTGTAACACCAAATACCAGAGCAGTTTTCCATAATTTTCAACATCCCACTTGCCTAACCTCACCTTCTCCATATCCTGTCCCCCCTCCACATCCACATACTCCAAACTCCATTTATTGTCTCAAACCTGCTAAAGGAAAAAATGGCGCCAAAATAACACTTGGACGGCTTTGATGGTTCTATGCAATCCAATGGGTGGAATTTGGTGGGAATCAGTCAGAGACATGTGGGAAGATGTTTGGCATATAAAAGAGAGCAAGAGAGAGGCTAGGGAAGGTAGTTAGTATATATAAAAAATTTCCTTATGTCGCTTTTATAATTAATGTATTAGTTTAATCTTAAATCTGTAATTTTGTGTTCCCAAGTAATAAACTCAAGTTATAATGGTAGTGTAATCAAATTTCAATAAGTGATTCCAATGTTTTGTTTAATTTCACATTTTAGCATCACTGTTGAATTTTTCCATTTCAAATTCTGAGACAAAAGCTTCAACTAGCTTACTTCTCTGCTCTAATAAGCTTAAATGGGCTTCTTATAGCTTTGTATAAGTTTAATTTCAAGTTTCAAACTGTTTTGGTTCTTGGTCAACAAAAAGTCAATATGGGTGAATTTGGCAGTGGTGATGGATTCTGGTGTTGCAGGCTTGGATTTGGGTTAAAATAGATTAGATTAAGAGTGTTTTGTGTTTGGTTTTAGCCTGCATATCAGCTGGAGTTCATGTGAGTTATTTTCTCATTTTCATATTTCAAGTCATATTGCAATTTTAGCTTGAATCTGTTTCAGTGGTCATCTCTAGTTCTAACATGTTAATTTAGTTGTATTATGGTCATGAAAGTGCAGTTTGATCATTGGAATTAGTTAAATCAGTTGTTTGTTTCATTAAATTTGCTTAACAGTTGCAATAGGTGTGTTTGGAACAAGTGTTAATCTGGCCTTGTAGGGTGGTTTAGTGGTAAGCTACTGCATAACAGTCTTATATAGGTACATTTAGGATCAATTGAGTCACTCACTTGCACATCCAATCAGTAGAAGTCAAAATGTTCTTCCAAACATATTAACAGGTCCACTGTTGGAATTTGAGATTTGCAGGCAATGGTTTTGTGTTTAGAAGTCATAGATAAAGCTTGCATCAGTGTTATTTCATCCATATATATCATTTCCAGTTCATAAATCAAGATCAAACCTCAAGAAAGTCAACTTTTTAGTTTTTGTTAAAAAGTCAAAGTTTGCAAAGTGAGTTTTTGGGCCAACTAGAGTGATTTTTGTTGAACTCATTTCTGAGTCTTTATCTATAAAACTTGTTGATTTAGAAAGTGCTTCTGGTCTATTTTATCATGGTCATTTTTACCAAATTTTGTAAATATTCCTTAAGCCTCAAAAGGGCTTGTCATTATGGGTTCAAGTGCCCTGTGCAGAGCACAGGGCCTGCACAGGTTTTATACATTTATTGCAAGGGTTGCAGCCTGCTCATTTGAGCTTCACTAGGTCTAATTTTTGGTTTAAACAATCTTAGCCAGGTCTTTTTCATGTTCCCACTTCTGTTTTCCATGTTAAGCTAGTATGGTAGTTTGTGCATAAGCTTAAAGTAGGTACCCTTTTCCTGTTTTAGCTTATTGGATCATATCATCAAATCATTGCAACTAGCTTATCAGAGGTTATAGCCTGTTGATTGTTGTTACATTTGGTCCTTTTTAGCTTATTGTAGCTTCTTTATCAGTTTGGTGGCTTTTGAACTCCATTTGCTTATTGAAGTGCTTATTTCAATAAGCACTTCCTCATCAGATCCTTAATCCTCCAAACAAGCCCCTGTTTTTCTATTTTTCATAGCTTCTATATAATATTATAGACTTTTCATGAAATTTTCAGATTTTTCTAAGGTGTTTTACTATTTTTCTTAATTTAAATTAGTTTTTAAGCACTTTTAAATAGCATTTAATATAAAAAATTAGAAAAAGGTTATAAAAAATAATTTTTCATTTTTCTTAAGTTTAGATAAATATAAATAGCCTAAAAAGTATTTTTCTATAATTTTCTTAGCTTAAAAAGTATTTTCTAGCATTTTAATTAGTTTTAAATAGTTTTAAATTAGTAATAAATAATTAAAAAGTCTAAAAAATATATTTTCTGTTTTAAAATTAGTTTTATCATATTTTAGATTTTTCTAAGTCTTAATTTTATTTTTCTAGTCTTATTTCATATTTTCTTTTATTTTAGAGTATTATTAAATAGTTTAAAATAGTTTTTAATTAATAATAATTATATAAATAGTTTTAAAAATAATTTTATTTTTCTAATAATTTTCTTATATCATAAGGTTTGTAAAAATGTATTTTTCATATTTTTAGGATTTATATTGTGTAAGTTTCACTTTTTATTTTGTACGTTTACGTTATTTTTATTTAAACGTAAGTTTTAAATTTTAGGTTTTAAACGTTCATCACTTTAAAAATAGTGATAACGTTTATTTAATAGATTTTATCTTTTATTTCTTTTAATTTGCATTTAAGTCGCTTTTATTTATAACCTTTTTCTGTAGTGTAATATTCAATCCTAATCCTTTCTGATCGCTATCATTAGTGATCATTCTATTGTCTGAATCAGTGTTTGCACACCATTGAGTCTCCGTGGGACATAACGACCCGGGAATCCCCTGTATTCTCTGATCTTCATTGTATTTGTGTTTAAGCTGTTATAAGTCTGTTAGACTTGACGGTTTGGCACAGATCAAAATTTTGGCGCCGCTGCCGGGGAGGCTTTAGCGTGTGTTATCCTTTTTCAGGAATTCTTGCACATATACCATCTTTTGTAAAAAGTTTTTTGTAAAGTTTTCAAAAATCCAAAAAGTTCATTAACACTTTTCCTGAAGTGTTATCAACGCCAAAAATATTTTCATTCTTTGTTTTTATAGCATGTTTTTCAAAAATCCAAAAATATCCATCCCTTATCCTCCAATCTGTTTGATTCTACACTTCTTTATCCTCAAACTTGTTTAATTCTTCATTCCTTATCTTCTTTAACCGTTTAATTCTCCATTCCTTATCCTCTTATCCGTTTAATTCTTTATGTCATGGTATTTGACATGTTCCTGGTGTGGAGGTCCATTTAATGGTGGAAATTGTCGGCGATGTACCAATGTGGGTTTCGGAGACAAGTTTGTCGGTAATCCCGATCCCATTTCAAATAATGAAACACCCGATTTTTCCTACCTACCTCCACAACCCCAGTACGAATCCTACTCATGCGAGTTTTGTGGGAATGATTCTCATTACGGTTTTGATTGTCCACCACGGGTCCCGCTTGTCTATGAGCCGGAACCGTGTTACAATCAGAACTTTGGTGAAAGTTATTTTCCCAATTATCTCTGTTGTGAGAATTGCGGGGGTCCTCATGAGACTTTTGAATGTCAACCGATGAATCAAAATTTTCAAAATTCCAATTCTCCCGGTTTTGACAATTTCCAACCCCCACAGTATCCCATCAGTCATCAGACTTCTGAGCCTTCACAGCATTTCACTGATCACGAGGAGTGTTATCTTCCGCAAAGTTCTGAAGAAATACGCATTCGAAAGAAGCTACAAATGAAAAGAATGTTGTGTAAGCTTCAGCAGATGAATATAAGAATCAGATATGATGACGATGATGATGAGGATTCTATTCAAGTAAAGGAATATTATGAGAGCTTGTCAACTGAAATCACACCCGAAGCTTCCATTGACTCTCTCATAATGGGGGACGAGCCTTCTAGCACTATTCCAGAAATGGAACCGTCTAGTGTTGAGAGCCTTGTTCCAACCCCAAGTGAGTCCGAGGTTATCTCCGGTAATATGTGTGATGAGCCTCTTGATGATAATTCTTCTCCTCCTCTTGACATTCCATATGATCATGTCGAGATGTTCTCCGATTCCGATAACGATTGTACTTCGTTTGACGATTCTTTATCCTATGGAGACATCGATTATGTCGAGGAGCTACCTTCTGAGCTAGTTAGCTTAGAGGAAGTGAGAGATTATGATGATCTGGAAATTGAGGACGAGATACTTCGTGAACAATTGTTCAATATAAATCTCCTCGTTTCTAAGATCGAATCATTCTGTGCTAAGTCAGCTTCATCTCCTATCCCCGTTGTGGATAGTGACTCTACATTGGACAAGCCCGAGCTTGAGGCTTTTTCCAATGATTCTCTTCATGAAGAGTTCTCCGGTGAACTCTTTCATGACATATCTCCTCCGGAATATGATCATTTCCATTTTGATCTTGAGGATGATATTGGCTCGGAGGAAGGTGTACTCTATCATAAGAGTTTGCTTATTGATGATACTACCTTCACCCTTCCTCCCGGCATGTCTGCATTTGAGGATGAAGAATGGATCCTAATTGTTATAAACATCTTCCTTCCATTCCTCACTTATGATGTGTCTTCCTCTCTTCTTCACTCCTTCGGGAGTGAGGACACTATCTTTGATCCCGGCATTTTCAATTATCATTTTTGAGCCGGGTCTGTCTCTTTCTCTCTATATCTCATCGGTGTGGAACTTTCACATACTTCAATGTTTATCCAAACATCTTGAATGAAAGTCCGATGGAGATTGTATCTTCCACTTGCTTCCCCATGAACCAATGAATTCGGGGTCGAGTCAAGCTAGCGACTCGGTAATCAAAAACAGTAGCATGCCATATGGGTTTTCACCCATATTTCTGTCTTCTCACCTCTTTCTACCACCCTAGTGTGGGGGGGTTGCCCACATGTTATATATAAATTTCTCATTAAAAAAAAATAAAATAAAATAAAAATAAAATAAAATAAAAAAAATAAAAATCTCTCTCTTTATAAATAATGGCCGTAGTATTTCCCTTTTACGTTCTTTGTTTCGGCATAACCGCCGGTACTTTGAATATTGAGGGCAATATTCATTTCTAAGTGTGGGGGGGAATTCTCACGAATTTCATGTATTATTTACCCAATTCCCCCGTTTTTGGCCAAATTTTTTTTTTTGGAGTAAGTGTTTTACACTTACTCAATTGGTTATCAGTCCACCATGTTTGATAAACTAAAGGATTGGCTAATCCAGGAGCAAACGGCTCTTGGTAAAGATTTCTCAAATCCGTTTATATGGCTTGCAATTTGCCCAAAATTGTATGGTTCTCAACTCACCATATCCTAAAAAGTGAAGAGTTGGCTAGCCCGCAAGGTTATGGCTTGTGGTAAAGGCTGTGGAAAATCCATAATTGGTAATCGACTCACCAAAGATAATTCTGATAATTTATCTAAGAGTTGGCTAGTCCAGAAGGGTACGGCTTCTGGTAAAGACAAAATCAAATCCGTTGAAAGCTGGTGGTTTGCTCAAAATCACATGGTTATCGGTGTACCATGGTTCTTACTTGAACTAAAACATTTGGCTACTCCAGAAGTAATGGCTTTTGGTAAAGAGTTTAAAATCCATTATGTTTTCTCAAATTATTGCTAGGGACTAGCAATATCTTAGTGTGGGGGATTGATGAGTGTCTAAATACTCATCATTTTTGTACAATATAAACTGCAAAATCATCTGAAAACACTCAGAAACACATCAAAATGATCAAAATATCACAAATCAGTGTTTTATGTGTTTTAAATGCAAAAATATCAAAATCAGATGAAAAACATATCAAATTTGCAAAAATTGCAGTTTTAGTCCCCCAAGTTTCAAAAATTGTCAAAAATAGTCCCTGAGTCAAAATTTCAAAAGAAAAGTCACCAAATGTCCTTTTAAAATCATAAGTTGTCAAATTTAGTCCTTTGGTGAAAAATATAAAAAGTTTTGAGAAAATTACAAAATGGTCCTTCAAGTTTGAAATTTGGCAGAAATGGCCCTCGGAAAATTGGAAAATGACAGATTTGGTCCCTGTACTTTTGAAACTTGTCATTAATGGTCCTTGGAACAACTTTTCAAGATTGGCAGATTAGGCCCCTCAGTTTTCAGAAGTTACACTTTAGGTCCTTATATTTAAAACCTTTTAAAACCAATTTTGGACCCTTTACCTATCTTTGGACCCCTGTCAATTGGCATTGTGACCCCCCTTTGTTATTAACTCCCTCAGTCAAAGAAAGTCAAACCAGGCAATAAACGCGCCCAAAAAACCAGTTTTACTGTAGACTTCCCTCTCCACAGCTGTAACACCAAATACCAGAGCAGTTTTCCATAATTTTCAACATCCCACTTGCCTAACCTCACCTTCTCCATATCCTGTCCCCCCTCCACATCCACATACTCCAAACTCCATTTATTGTCTCAAACCTGCTAAAGGAAAAAATGGCGCCAAAATAACACTTGGACGGCTTTGATGGTTCTATGCAATCCAATGGGTGGAATTTGGTGGGAATCAGTCAGAGACATGTGGGAAGATGTTTGGCATATAAAAGAGAGCAAGAGAGAGGCTAGGGAAGGTAGTTAGTATATATAAAAAATTTCCTTATGTCGCTTTTATAATTAATGTATTAGTTTAATCTTAAATCTGTAATTTTGTGTTCCCAAGTAATAAACTCAAGTTATAATGGTAGTGTAATCAAATTTCAATAAGTGATTCCAATGTTTTGTTTAATTTCACATTTTAGCATCACTGTTGAATTTTTCCATTTCAAATTCTGAGACAAAAGCTTCAACTAGCTTACTTCTCTGCTCTAATAAGCTTAAATGGGCTTCTTATAGCTTTGTATAAGTTTAATTTCAAGTTTCAAACTGTTTTGGTTCTTGGTCAACAAAAAGTCAATATGGGTGAATTTGGCAGTGGTGATGGATTCTGGTGTTGCAGGCTTGGATTTGGGTTAAAATAGATTAGATTAAGAGTGTTTTGTGTTTGGTTTTAGCCTGCATATCAGCTGGAGTTCATGTGAGTTATTTTCTCATTTTCATATTTCAAGTCATATTGCAATTTTAGCTTGAATCTGTTTCAGTGGTCATCTCTAGTTCTAACATGTTAATTTAGTTGTATTATGGTCATGAAAGTCCAGTTTGATCATTGGAATTAGTTAAATCAGTTGTTTGTTTCATTAAATTTGCTTAACAGTTGCAATAGGTGTGTTTGGAACAAGTGTTAATCTGGCCTTGTAGGGTGGTTTAGTGGTAAGCTACTGCATAACAGTCTTATATAGGTACATTTAGGATCAATTGAGTCACTCACTTGCACATCCAATCAGTAGAAGTCAAAATGTTCTTCCAAACATATTAACAGGTCCACTGTTGGAATTTGAGATTTGCAGGCAATGGTTTTGTGTTTAGAAGTCATAGATAAAGCTTGCATCAGTGTTATTTCATCCATATATATCATTTCCAGTTCATAAATCAAGATCAAACCTCAAGAAAGTCAACTTTTTAGTTTTTGTTAAAAAGTCAAAGTTTGCAAAGTGAGTTTTTGGGCCAACTAGAGTGATTTTTGTTGAACTCATTTCTGAGTCTTTATCTATAAAACTTGTTGATTTAGAAAGTGCTTCTGGTCTATTTTATCATGGTCATTTTTACCAAATTTTGTAAATATTCCTTAAGCCTCAAAAGGGCTTGTCATTATGGGTTCAAGTGCCCTGTGCAGAGCACAGGGCCTGCACAGGTTTTATACATTTATTGCAAGGGTTGCAGCCTGCTCATTTGAGCTTCACTAGGTCTAATTTTTGGTTTAAACAATCTTAGCCAGGTCTTTTTCATGTTCCCACTTCTGTTTTCCATGTTAAGCTAGTATGGTAGTTTGTGCATAAGCTTAAAGTAGGTACCCTTTTCCTGTTTTAGCTTATTGGATCATATCATCAAATCATTGCAACTAGCTTATCAGAGGTTATAGCCTGTTGATTGTTGTTACATTTGGTCCTTTTTAGCTTATTGTAGCTTCTTTATCAGTTTGGTGGCTTTTGAACTCCATTTGCTTATTGAAGTGCTTATTTCAATAAGCACTTCCTCATCAGATCCTTAATCCTCCAAACAAGCCCCTGTTTTTCTATTTTTCATAGCTTCTATATAATATTATAGACTTTTCATGAAATTTTCAGATTTTTCTAAGGTGTTTTACTATTTTTCTTAATTTAAATTAGTTTTTAAGCACTTTTAAATAGCATTTAATATAAAAAATTAGAAAAAGGTTCTAAAAAATAATTTTTCATTTTTCTTAAGTTTAGATAAATATAAATAGCCTAAAAAGTATTTTTCTATAATTTTCTTAGCTTAAAAAGTATTTTCTAGCATTTTAATTAGTTTTAAATAGTTTTAAATTAGTAATAAATAATTAAAAAGTCTAAAAAATATATTTTCTGTTTTAAAATTAGTTTTATCATATTTTAGATTTTTCTAAGTCTTAATTTTATTTTTCTAGTCTTATTTCATATTTTCTTTTATTTTAGAGTATTATTAAATAGTTTAAAATAGTTTTTAATTAATAATAATTATATAAATAGTTTTAAAAATAATTTTATTTTTCTAATAATTTTCTTATATCATTAATTTTGTAAAAATGTATTTTTCATATTTTTAGGATTTATATTGTGTAAGTTTCACTTTTTATTTTGTACGTTTACGTTATTTTTATTTAAACGTAAGTTTTAAATTTTAGGTTTTAAACGTTCATCACTTTAAAAATAGTGATAGCGTTTATTTAATATATTTTATCTTTTATTTCTTTTAATTTGCATTTAAGTCGCTTTTATTTATAACCTTTTTCTGTAGTGTAATATTCAATCCTAATCCTTTCTGATCGTTATCATTAGTGATCATTCTATTGTCTGAATCAGTGTTTGCACACCATTGAGTCTCCGTGGGACATAACGACCCGGGAATCCCCTGTATTCTCTGATCTTCATTGTATTTGTGTTTAAGCTGTTATAAGTCTGTTAGACTTGACGGTTTGGCACAGATCACATCCCTGCCGGATGCCCGAATAATGGATGCCCTAAAAATATGTAAGGTTGCCCGGATACACGGATGCCCGTCCTACGCGGCCGGATGCCCTTTAGAAAACCTAAAGGAGGTTGGTCGATAATAAAAAAAGTAAAGGACCACAGCAACGTGCATATACACAACACATACAAAATGTTGTCCAAATAAAAATGCTTGGTTCTATCTCAAAAAATGACGAACATGAGCCACAAAAGATAAGTTGTTAAAATTATTACAATCATAGTTGTTTGAATCATTGTTCACAAATACACATCACAAGTCTAGCTTCAAATATTGGCCGCTGGATTTTCAGTGGCTGGGGTACTTGCCGGAGTAGTAAGGACTGGAGGCTGGGAAGATGGGCCGGCTGGATCCTTGCAAGGAGGGCCGTCGGGCTCCATGTTCAGCAGATCCCCTAGGGGTAGCCGATAAGACTCCGACAGCTTCTTTATATATGGGTACTCGGCCGCGAAGAGCTTATTGTATTCGGCCTTCCACAGCTTCGGAGCGTCCCTGTTGACATTGGCAATACCCTTTAGAGCCTCGTCAATCTCCTCCTCTTTCCTACCAACACTAGCCCCGGTCACGAACCCCGCTTGATATGTCAGGCTATAAACTTTAGCCATCCCCTTTTTGTACTCCACACTGTTGAGTAGCCGACGGACCGCGCTAAGTAGAAGGGTACGGATGGCATTTTGCTTCACTACCTCCGCTTGAGCCAACTCGGCCGCCAAGTTTCCCTTTTCCACCTGAAGTGACTCTAAGGATTGGTTTTTAACACTCAGCTCATGTTCAAGTTTCCTGATCCTTTCGGCTTGGGCCGCAGAGGTTACTCTCCATTCCTCTCTCTCTCGGGTCACCCTATCCACCTCATCCTCCAGGTTCTTCCCCTTATCTAGGCTAGCTTGATGCTCGGTTTCGAGTTTCTTCTGCTCCTCGGACAACCTCTTATTCTCGCCCTCGGCGACAGCCAATCTATCAGCCAACCCCAGACAACCCTGGTGAGTCTGAGTGAGCTCCCACAACGTGGACGACATGCCATTGAACCTCTTCAGCAACTCGCCTTGGGCTATCACACTCTTGCCAAACTCTTCATAGGCCCGGCGAGTAAGCTCAATGTTGTTTATATGTTCTAGAGCTTCTTGCTCGGCAGGAGTGGGAAGATGGTCAATAAGCTCCTTGCAGGACCGGTAGGAGTTTATCCGAACGTTATCCCGAAGGGCCCAGTTGGGGATAAAGACGTTCGTGGCTTCATCTGCACAACGAGTAAAGAGATTTAGGAAAAACAATCGACGCATAAAAAGGAACATGACAAGTCGAAGGCCAGAATATACCCCGAATCAAGGTTGATCTTATCAACCCGCTGAGGGCCATGAGAATGGTGAGCCGAAAAACCTGAAAGACATGACATAATGACATAATGAGTAAGGAGAAGATTGTAAAAATGAACTACCAAGAAATCTATACGTACCTTCGGAACTATGACGAGGAGAGCTAAATGGCGGTGTTTGGCCACCTTCGTTGACGGGGGGGGGGGGGGGGGGGGGGGGGGGGCGAACATCCGCTGCAAACGTCCGCCCCCGCCAGCAGCATTATCTCCCATTCCTTCATCAGCAGTATTACCCACTCCGACCTCGGCCGCAATATTCGGGACCCCCTGCTCAGCATCAGCGTTCACAACCATCTCCGGATGAACTTGGTTAATGGGGTCTGGGCTATCAATGGGTTCACCAGAAGAGATGTGCTCAACAAACCGGCGACGTTGCTTCTTCTTTTTGCCCTGCGCCTTGGAGGTTCCCTCTCCCGCGGCTCTTTTCCTCTCTTGCCGGGCCAGAGCTTCCCTCTCTTTTTTCTCCCTGAGTGCAACAACGTCGGGATCCGCTTCCTCTGCCTTCTTGGCTAAGGCATATTTGGGAGGAATGGCTTCCCCCACTAGCAAAGGGTCGGTGGTTCTTTTGGGAACCTCCCTGTTCGGGTCAACCGCCGGACCTTTACTCACAACCGTCCCCTCCCAGTCCGGAAGCTCAAGATATTCAGACACATTAACAACTGAAAGAAAGAAAACGACAACAAAAGTAAGTTGGTTAGAAACTTTAAAGGGCAGATCCGAGGAGACGAACGTCAATCCCAAGATGACAAGCTAAACGAGTAATTACCATGACCCCGGGCATCTTTTAGAATGGGCTCGAACTCAGGATTCTTGAAAACCGAGGAGAGATGGCACATCCATAAAAGACTCACCGTCGGACTGCGCAACTTAATAAGATTCTGGCTAAGTCTCGTGGCGTCCTCTGGCGAAAAGCCGGCGGGAAAGGTGTCTGTGATTTTTGAATCTTTGTGTCTCCACGCCATAGCAATAGGGATGACCCGCCTGTCGATCAAGAAAAACTTTTCCTTCCAATGTTTCAGACCGGACATAACCTCCTGGAAACACTTATATGAACCCTTACCCGTCCGGTTCTCAAAGGAAAACCAATGTCCTTGTTTACACAGCCTGTAAAACGCCCGGAAGAGGGAAACCCTGGGCTGTATGTTGAGGCTATAACACCTAATCTCGAAAAGTATCACCCGGTTCAGTCCTAGCGGGACTAGCTGAGAAATGTGCACCCTAAAGTGTTTGATCACATTCAGCAGAAAAGTTGAGAAAGGAATTCTAACACCCCCTATTTCTAACTGCTTAGGATAAATACCTATCTTATCCTCCGGCAACTGATCCATAGTCATATCATCCGGTGGTAACACCGGACGTAGATCATTGGGAATACCGTACTCGGCTACTATATTGTCTAACTCAGATTGTGTTAACTTAGAAGTGTATATGTGCATGTCAAACTTAGGAACTACTGGTTGAACAGTCTCTTCATTGGTTTCTTCCGTCTGACGGACGGACGTGTTTTCTATGACTGGAATATTCCCCTCGGTTCCAATATCGGCCATTTCTAAAAGACGCCGAAGACAATTTACAGATATTTACAGAAAAAGGGCAAGACAAACCTTAAGAGAAGAGAAGAGGACGTCCGGCGATACGGAAGCAACTTGTGTGTGTGTGAAATGTAAAAACCAAATGAGGTAAAAAGGGGGCATATATATACTGAGGCAAACCCTAGCTGACTGTGAAAATGTCTAATCAGTCAGAAGTAGGGGTGACGTGGACTTACGCGGGCCGTCCACGACAGAAGGTAAAACGACAGTGAGCGCGGGAAAAGCCCAAAAGACCACTGAGCCCACATAACCAGCCCATTCTTGTAAGGTCCAACCATTGGGATTGACCCTATATGAACTTTTTTCTCTCCTTAGCAGGCTAAATAATATTAAGTGTTGCATCATCGGCTCTTCGCCAACAATACAACACTGGGGGGACATGTTGACGTATGTGTCCGGACGAACTGACATCCGGTCAAACCCATAATCCGGACGATCATTCTAACGTCCGGTCAAGAATGACGACCACCGACCATGTCAGCAGATTTTGGGGGATTTCCTACCACGTGGCCTACTAGGTAGAGTGGCTATAGGCCTGCGAGCAGGTAACATAGGCCTGCGGAATAGTAGCTGAACAGTAATAGAATAGTAGCATGAATAGGAAGTTGGGGTAGTATAAATACCCCAACACATTTAATACCTTGTATTAAGTTTTCACCTACATTCTTACCTCATTTATCTCATTTATCACTTCATTTATTACCCTTTACTCATCCTCACGCCGGAGCTTGGTCTCGGGATAACACCCGAGGCGAGGCTAACACGTCTGTACATTGTGCAGGAAATCTTCAACCCTTCAGCTGAACGTTGGAACCAGCCGGACAAGAAATTACTTCAACAATATACATCACGTTATTATTATGCCATGGTTTTTAAATGTTGCATGTAACACCCGAAAGAATCTAGAATTTGTAATATTCTACATGTGTTATAGTTGTTAAACTTAGAGCTTCCATTGAATTGATTCAGGTATTCTTAAATATCTTTGTAGCTAGCCATTTATATTGCATGTTGGGATACTTTACAAGTTTATAGTTTATACCAAGAAATTTGAATTCCTAATCTCATGAAATTTGGTGTTACTAGTGACATTTTGTGAAGCCACACATATATGCTCTTTTTTTTCATAATGCAAATATTCTTCATAACGTACTGCATGGATATATAGCTAATAACAAGTTAACAACATTGAACTAATATTGTTCATAACGTACTAATACTACCTTATTTAGTCTTCGCGTTAACATGCTAAAGTAACACTACTTAAACTAAAATCATATTTAAGTTCGATCTAAACAACGATAACTAACTGCGTAAATTCTTAATTGTCTTGCTTGCCGAATTTCTGACCAAGGAGCAAGTTATACTCCTCCTGCAATTGCTGGTATTTTTCAATTAAGTCCTTAGTGGCGTCATGCTTATCCTTTGAAACAGAGTTCATGCTTTCATCAAGTCGACTTTTCACGCTTTTGATCTGATCCTTGAGAGCGCTTATCTTCGCCAATTTAGCGTCGTATTCATTTTGTAAAGTTTCCAGCTTTGAAGACGTTGCATTTTCTTGTTATGGCACAATAAACAAATAAGTACATAAATATGTTCTCTTAGTAACCACAAAGTGATGTTGAATCAGTCGATCTTGCATAATATAGTGTTCTTTTACGATCAGTTAATATGTAACTGAGATGGTTAAAAAGTCATTAACTCAGTCAAACTTTACTACATTACCTTATTTTAAGAGTTTTGCTAAGCATAAAATACATGCATGTTCATTACCTTATTTTAAGAGTTTGGCTTCTTGTAACTACTTCTATGCTTAAAACTATACCCAACAAGATTTTTGAGTGTTTGCATTTGTGGGTCACTAAAGTAGCTTGTAAAGTCAAAAACCTATTTAGATGATAAATTGTAAACATGAGTTTAATCTATTCATAGTTGAATGCACAAGAACTTCTCTGATCGAGTTTAACGAACTCAAGATTTTAATGTTAGCATAATTATTTATTTTTCTAAAAAAAATTCACCACACATTTATAATTCTTATTCTTAGCAAAACCACTACTTTTATATCATACACAATACATATATAGGAAAGTAAACATACCAGAAGGAATGTTTTTGTTATCTTCCATGGCTTCCAATCCTGGCATAAGCATTAAAGAGAGAAGAAATAAACAATCAACATATATATACCTTTACGTCGATCGTAATCTTCATTCTATAACTAAGGTCTAATGACATATATACCAAACTTTCATTGATACAAAACTTTGGTTAACAGTGAATTTAACGTTGAACAAAGTACAAAATTAAAGTTTAGAGAAAGTCATATTTAAAATGCAAAAGATATGCATCTAAAAATACCTGATATAGCAGAAGTTGATATGCTTACAAAAGTGAATGCTCAATCTCTTTATCTGTGACGACTTTAAAAATTCTTTGAGTTTGCACTTTACACTGACCTTGCATAACAAGTAGCCTTTAAATAATGGGTCCTGGTAGATACCAAACGTACACGTATCCACTTTTATTTACGTATTTAACTATAGGTATGGTATTTTCTAATTACTACATATTGTAGGTATTAGAAAGTCTTCCTAAGTTCAAACAAAGTAATTAGTTAAAATATTTTGGCTCCCGGGACAAAAAAATTATAATTACGTGAACTTCGTATTTAATTACTTAAAAGTCCATATGTTTCAAAATAAGTGTGCAATACTGCAATTTGTTATGATTTTCTTTAACATATGCCTTTAAGCACACGTTAGCTATGTATTGTTGTTTACTGGAGTACAACATTATTTTGTCTTCTTTATGGTTAACACGAACGTACACGTATAAAAATAAAGTATTAATGTCACGTTTATAATGGTAGAAAAATAGTTTAAGCATATTGGAAATAATAAAACCTTCATGCTCATAAGTTTGTTGGTGAAAACATTACATGCATACAAATGTCATGATATTGAATAGGAAATGCATGCATATAAATATCTAGATAGTAATCAAGACAGATTAACAAGAGGTTCATGCAAAATTATAGGGTACTAGAAACTTAAAAATCTAGTAAAGTTCTTCACACTAAAGAAACGTTAAATATAAGCAATTTATTGACATTTGAATATGAGTATATTTTATCAGTACTTCATATTTAAAAGAAACGTTAAATTAGCCGTTTAACATTTTAAACGGCTAATTTGTTGTTTCTATGAGTTCAAATCAAGATCACATAGCTCAATCAACACCAAGTGTGTCATGTAACATGCTAACCAAAGGTACTCTGTGCTAAGACTTCATCACATGTATGTTAGAAGGCTATGTATCATTCAAAAATAAAATAGTTTGATCAAGGTCAATCTCAAGATCACATGTGATGACCATCCTAAAAAAAACTAAACTACAAGACACCTGATACAAAGATTCAATATGGATAATAGGTATGATGATGATGAAAGAAACTTGCTTTTTGTAGACAATAAAACTATAGGCATTGGAATTGAAAGAAAAGTGTGTTGTTCCATTGATGAAACTTGTGGTGGACTCACATCACATGAATCCAAGTTGTACAAGTTGATTATTGGGAAGAATCAGAATAAAATCCATGATGCGTGTAAACATATACATGAACAATAGTCACATTGTGCACACAAGGTGATGCAATTTGACCCATTCCTACAAGATAAAAAGTTGATTTGAGATCAATGCAATATAATAATCTCATTGTTGACTGCTAATTAGTAATGACGGTTTTGTAGAACTTAAGAACTATTATCAAACAAAACTTTTTGTAAGTTACTAGAAACGTTTTTGAAAACCTCGTCTCAATCTATTATATAGCGTAATCTTGTGGCCGATTTAGAATTTATAAAAAGGAACTGCGCTTGTTTTAAAACATCAAATGGTATCCATATGCATATATTATGCGTCAAGTATACGTCTGGTGACGAAATTAGAGAGATATTGTGATATGAGCCAGATATTTTTGTTCACGCGTTACAGCAGGTGCAAAAACATTCATTTTGCAACAACGAAATAAAGTTTGAACAATAATAAGGAAATAAAGTTTGCAACAAGGTGATCGTCTTGGACCACTGCTTTTTGCCTTAAAATTACATTCTTTGAAATGCAAGATTAGAGACTCCTTTAGACTTTCCTTTCAGGCTCGGTATTTGGATGATGGCACTATTATTGAAGATACTTTGGTTGTGGGTAAGGTTTTAGAGCTAATTATGGAGGATGGACCTCGTTACGGCTTGCATCTCAACGTTAATAAAACTAAGGTTTTTCGGCCAAAGGAAGACCCCAGAAGCAGGCTTGCGGGTGATTTCCCGCCTAATAATTTTCAACCCTTGCATTGTTAAATAATTAGGTGAGCCTGCTAGTTTGGATTTTGATTTTAGTAGCAAGCTTGTGATGAAGAGAATTGCCAAAACCATTAAGCTTATGGGTGCATTTTTTAAGATTAATGACCATCAATGTGAGTAGTTGCTCCTTCGTAGTTCTGCGAGGATATCTAAACTATATTTTGCTATGCGTACATGCTCTCCCCGTGTCTTTGAGTGTGTTCAGTGTTATTTTAATGTGACTTTTCGTTCTATTGAGGAGCGTATTGTCACTGCTTCCAGAACTAAATTTAGTGATTGGCAATAGAGGTTTGTCACCGTACCCTTTTTCGTTCGGGTGGCTTCGTGTCTACTCTGCATGTAATGTCTTAAACTATGCATTTCTTGCGTCTAGGCTCCAATTTGCTAGCTTGCAGACTACGATGCTCCAACATTTTGGTATTGTAACTTTTGGGCCTACCTTTGATAATGCCTTGTGTGCTTTAAATTCGAAAATGAAGATTGACCTTTTAAGTAATCCAAGTGAGATCGATGCCCCCAATTCATGAAGAAACTGGCAGATATATATTTCACACGTGTTACTCAAACTGTTGAATCTACTTTTTCCCTATCTACTCACCAGACAACGTATAGAAATCTCAAATGGAGGACCACACTTCTGACCGTTTAGGGTGCTTCCGATCTCTAGATTGGGAAAAACTATAAATGGTAGGACTTACCGGTTTGTTTTATGATATGGGTTAGGTGTTCCCCTATTCTCTGGTTCGATGATGTGCTCAACTTGTTCCATGGTCTTTACGGTGATATTTATAGGATCATGTTGTATCGTGTGCTAGTATTATTGGGATTACACATCGGCATAAAGTGGTGTGTGATAGCCTTGTGGACATCCGTTTTCGGTCGGGGATTTCAACTCGTAAAGAAGTTAATATCGGGCTTGGTGGATGACGGGACAAACTCTTACGTCCATATGATATGTTGGTCTACTAGTGGGACGGATGGCTTGATGTATGTCTGATAAGGATTTATTTGGTACCTTTTTAAGGGGTCATTTAAGCCCGAAATCGTACGAATATGATCAAATATTTCCCTAAGTCGTTTCTTTTTGCATTTTAGGTACTTGGGACAAAAAAATATGGAAATCGGTACATTTATGGCTTATTTGGACAAAAAAAGTGAAGAAAACAATGAAGTCGCAAATTTTTGTCAGATAAGGAAGTCTGACGGTGTCACACATCACAAAGTGACGCCGTCACTTGTTACTGAAGATGGATTTTTGGTGGAAAATTAACAAGCGATGCCTTAATGAAATCTGAAGACATTACAACCTGACGGCGTCAGGTGTAATTTGAAGTTGAGAGTCACGTACAAAGCTAACAAGAGACGGACCAGATCATTTACAAGGGGACGGCGTCAGGCATCACATGATGGCTTCAGAGATCCAAAGCGACGACGTCATAACGGCGACTTGCACAAGACAAAACCTTAATGACGGCGAGCTAACGACGTCACAACCTATAAGGTGACGTCGTCACAAGTGTAATACTGTATATATTTTCGCATGCTTTCCATTATTTGTGTAACACTTTGAAGAGGCTAAACCCTAGACGAATTTTATAGCTTTTGTGAAGGTTTTTTAGCCATTTTGGCTCATGTTTAATTGAAGATAAGTAATCCCTCTTTAATCATTCAATATGTCTGATGAGTGTGTAAATACTCATCATTTTTGGGTCAATCTGAACTGCAAAACGTTTAAAAATGCTCAGAAATGCATCAAAATACTGAAAATATTCCAAAATTGCATTTTATATGTTTCAGATGCAAAATGTTTAAAATCAGATGAAAAATGAGCAAAGTTTGTATAATTGGCAGTTTCAGTCCCCCAAGTTTCTAAAATTGTCAAAAATAGTCCCTGAGTCATAATTTCAAAAGTAAAATCACCAAAGGTCCTTTTAAAATCAAAACTTGTCAAAATTAGTCCTTTGGTGAAAAATATCAAAAGTTTGAGAAAATTACAAAAGTGGTCCTTCAAGTTTGAAAATTGGCATAAATGGTCCCTGGAAAATCTGAAAATGGCAACTTTGGTCCTTGTAATATTAACACTTGTCAATTTCAGTCCTTGGAGCAACTTTGAGATATTGGCAGCCTAGGTCCCTACATTTTCAGAAATTGCAACAAAGACCCTTGAGTATTAAACCTTTCCTACACCTTTGGCCCTTGTCAATTCTCCTTTAGACCCTTGCCTACCCAAATTGGACCCCTGTCAAATAACCTTTGGACCCTCCCTATTATTAAAAGCCCAGTCAAACCACATTTGACCATCCCTTTCCCTCTCTCCCTCACGAGACTCCAACCACCATCATCACAAACCTGCTTCTCCTCTGCTAACACTCCATCCACTCCACCATCATCATTTTCACCCCCTCCAAACACAACAGGCCAAAGAAGCATTAAATGCCTTATACCAATCCCACTCAATCCCACAAGCTGTTAAAATGGTTTTGGCGCCAAAAGTACTTGAACGGCCAAGATTAAATTTACCAATCCAAGGGCCTCAATTGTTAGTGGGATATGTCCAGAGAGATGAGAGAGACACTTTGGGTGTATAAAAAGACCAAGAGAAGCAACAAGGAAGGGAGTTAGTTTTAGTTTTTAAAAAATGTATGTCGACTTTTAAATTGTCATGTCTTAAATAGTTTGTAGCTGTATTTTCAAGTTTATTTGTATCAATTATAAGTACTTTAGTGTATTACAACTTATTTCATCTATCAATTTAAGTTCATGTTCAGTTTCATTTTTTTTTGTCCACTGTTGAAATTATTAGTTTCCAAATCCTATGTACAAGCTTCCAATAACTTATTTCTTAGCTCAAAAATGATCATTCAAGCTTATTTAAGCTTTCCATAAGCTTACATTTCAGTCTCAATCACTTTTGGACTATGGTCAATTAAAGTCAACTATTGGTGCAAGTTGGAATTGGAAATGAAAATGGGTGTTGCTGTGGTGATAATGGGTTGGATTTAGTTAGGTTAGAGTAGTGTTAATTCTGGTTTTAGCCTGCAACCAGCTGGATCAGTTGTGAGTAGCTTTCTCACTTTTCAATTTTTAGTCTATATTGCATTTTATGCTTGCATGCTTATCTGTAGTCACCAGTAGTTATAATGTGTTTATATAGTTGTAATTAGGTCTAGTAGACTTAGTATAATCAAGAAATCATGTTGGTTCAGTAATTTGTTAAATTTTTAGTTCACAACAGTTGTTTAAAAGGGTGTTTGGTTGAATGCTTGAATCTGTGTTAGAGGTTAGTAACATGGATTAGACTAGTTGCTGTAGGTTTGAGATGGTCATTTGATCTCACATCTGTCTTTGTTTGGGAGCCTTTTGCATCTATAGTCAAAATTGCATTGTATCTGTCCTTACTCTCAATACTGTTGGAATCAGTTTATGAAATCATTGCATATAGGTTTAATACCAGTAGAGGTAGCTTGCTTAAGTTTATTCACATCTTATTTCATCCATATCAGCTCTACATTTGCATTCAAATTTCATTCTAGTCAACCTAGTCATTGTTTTTAAAAAAGTCAAAACTGTCCAAACAGCAGGTCTGAATCAGTTTCTACAGATCTTGCAGCTATTGCATAATGTTCATTTTAGCTAGTTAGGGTCTGCTTTTTGGTCCACTTGCAGTATTCTAGGTGGTCTTCAAGACTACATTTCTGTTTTTAGCTTAAGCTTGTCTGATAAGCTCATAGATTAGCTCAAACAGTAGGGGTCAGTTTATTATTCTGTGCATCAGTAGCCTGTCATTGTTTTGCCATTTTTGATTTGCTCTCTAGCTTCCTTATTACCAGTCCTCATTAGCTGTAAATTTGTACAAGTGATCTATGCTAGGTTGGCTTGAGAGCCATGCTCTTAGTTTTCACTTTGGCTTATTTGATTAGCAGTTGCAGTGGTAGAAAGTATGGTCCCATATCTGTTTTGCTTATAATTTCAGTTAGCTATAATCCTTGGTAATCTGATCATTAAGTGTTAGGAGTAGTTGAATATAGCTGCTTTGGAGTAGAATTAGTGTTATTAAGCTTCTGTTATCATTTGGTTCACTGTAGAGCTTATTTGCTTATTTCCATTTGCTTATTCTATAATCAGTTACATAGCAGCTCTGATTTCCTCCACTTAAGCCCTAGTTTTTATATTTTTCTCTGCTTTAGAATAATATTTTAGATTTTCCCTGAAATTTTCATAATTTTTAGACACTGTTTAGTATTTTTCTTATTTAAATTCAGTTTTTAATCATTTTTAATTAGCTTTTATTGCAATTAATTGAGAAAAAGTTCCAAAAAATAATTTTTCAATTTTATTAGATCAAGATAAATATAAAAAGCATAAAAAATATTTTTCCTTATTTTTCACCTTTTATTTTGTATTTTTCACATATTAAATTAGATTTAAATAGTATTAAATTCATAGAAAATAGGAAATTAATCAGAAAAATACAAAAATAGTTTTGAAAAGTCTCTTATGTTATTTTAGATTTTTGAAAAGTAATTTCATAATTTTCCCCTTTGTTTTGATAATTTTTAGATAATTAGTTTTATTTTTAAAGTTATAAATTAGTTTTTAATTAGAATAAAATCAAGAAAATTCCTAAAAAATAGTTTTTAATTAATAATAATTAGATAATTAGTTATAAAAATAATTTTCTTTTTCTTAAAATTTTCTTATATCATTAGGTTTGTAAAAATATCATTTTCATATTTTTAGGGTTAATATTGCTTTAGTTTCACTTTTTAATTTGTACGTCGCGTAGATTTTAATTTCAGTTTTGTAAAAACATAAAAACAAAAACATCATTTTAATTATAGTGATAGCGTTTATTTAATAGATTTTATCTTTTTAACTTTCTTTAATTTGCATTTAAGCCGTTGTAATTTGTTGGCTTTTCCTGTAGTTATAATAATCCAAATTCTCCTTTCCCGTTCAAATCTCGCGATCACTATACGTTTGATAATCCATTGCACAGCTCGCTGGGACATAACGACCCGGGGAAACACTATACTCCTCAGATCTTCATTGAGTTCGTTCCTGAGCCGTTTTAAGCTTGTTACGGTCTGCCATTCACAAGTGGCAGACTTGAGTGATAAAGCTTGACTGTTTTGGGAGCGCATCAATGTCTATGTGTTGTTTGATTATATGCTTTTCTTTTCTTCACTTTAACATGTTAGGCTAGATTTATTAGTGTTTGCTTAGATCTAATGAAACCTTGTTATTAATTATTGATTGTCGTCTCTTGATGAATCGGTTGCTTCGCGTTATGGGTAAGAAAACTAGCTTAATTCTTATATGTAACTAGCTTGTCCATCTTATTAAACGCAACCTTAGAGTGCACTGGTGGTTTTTCTCGTTGTATTTATTTCATGAATTGCGGCTTGTAAATCATATGAGACTTAATAGACTTTAAGCTTCTTAGGGGAGACTTATACGTTCATAAAGTTAGGGCATTTGACACTTCTCTACAACTAATAAAAAAGAATACGTTCATAGAGTTAGGGCTTTTGCTTAGATCTAATGAAACCTTGTTATTAATTATTGATTCTCGTCTCTTGTTGAATTGGTTACTTCGCGTTAAGGTAAGAAAACTAGATTAATTCTTATATGTAACTAGCTTGTCCATCTTATTAAACGCAACCCTAGAGTGCACTGGTGGTTTTTCTCGTTGTATTTATTGCATGAATTGCGGCTTGTAGATCCTAGGAGACTTAATAGACTTTAAGCTTTTTATGGGAGATTTATACGTTCATAGAGTTAGGGCATTTGACACCTCCCTACGACTAATAAAAAGGAATACAACGCTCCAATTAAAACAAGGGTGTGACAATTCAATTAATCAATAAGAGATAACAAGGGAGTACAAAAATCTAAGTAAACACATTTTCCTATCATAAGAGTTACCACCAATTTACTTTTCTTGCATTTAACTTATGTTATTTAGTTTTGTTTTAGCTAATTAGTAGTTAAACTACCACTATTCAAAAACCCCGAGATTTTAATTTGCTTTCTAAAAAATATAAAATTACAAAAAGACTCATCCCTCACCTTTAGACCTATCTCGACATACACTTCAGCCTTCACAATACTATTCTCCTAGAGAACGATCAACCCCCGTGTCCTACCTATACTACACTAAAACGATTAGGTACACTGCATAGGAGGATTGTAAAACTTCTTGAGGTCTTACAAAACCCCCATCAATGTGTAGATATGACAGGGCATCGCTCTTGACGCAAACTGGTATGGTTAATTTTGTGTCTGCTCGTGCGGTGATTGAGGCCCCACAACGTAAATGCGTCAAGTACGAGGCTGAGTGCGTAGATATTTGATATGGTTTTCTCCCATTCTCGTCATCTTCTTTTGGGGAACTTGAGAAGGATGCAGTGGCCTTACAGAAGCATATTCGAAATTTTCGCATGGCTCAAGACATTGGAGCACGTGTTGTTGTTAATATTTTTTAATAAAATTAGCTTTGCAATAGATAGATCAGTGGAGACTCATATAGTATATCAGCTTCTCACTAATTTTTTATAAATCTCTTTAAGTTTTAATAAAGTGATAATAATAATAATAATAATAATAATAATAATAATAATAATAATAATGATAATAATAAAGTGATGATTTATAAAAAAATAAAATAAAATAAATAATAATAATAATAATAATAATAATAATAATAATAATAATAATAATAATAATAATAATAATAATAATAATAATAATAATAATAATGATGATGTTGGTTTTACTGACCAGGTCTTAATATTTATAGTGTCTTGCTATACCTATGGTCTACCATAGTGCACTAACGGGCAGTGTACCCGGTCGCGTGTAGTGGAGTAAATGGTAAAGCCGAGGTCGTCCCAAGAGCTATGTGTGTTGGATTATTACTAAGTCTAGTGTCACAGAATAATACTGGTTTCGATAGGGATTTAATTAATTAAACTACTAATGCAGAATAAAATAAAAGAAGATAAATGGATAAAGGGAAATCAATAGAGGAATAGTGGTGCTAACCTAGTCAATCCTCCTAGCTAGTTATGTCTACGTCTATCTACTTCCAATTACTTCAGGTGGGGTCAAATTCAAGAGGACAACATTTGGTCAATTCGCCCTAACCTATCAGCATAGATGCCAACACAGGAGAAATCAGGCGCACCGTCATAATTCATGTTGTTCCTGGTCCCCTAAGCCAAGTCATTAAGTACCACTACATGCTAGATTCATAATAGTGAGTGCCCGGCCGTTAGGAACTTAGACACTACAACCCCCAATTCTTAAGTTCATCCAAACGATAGGTGATCAGTTGGTCAAATCGCACAAGTAAAAAGGGTCGCCAGTTGGTCATATCTTACCCTTCCCGTCTCAGTCCGCTCACCTAGGGTCAGTTGGTCATATCTCCTAGGAAATTGGCCTCTACCGCCATTCAAAACTACCGAACCAAGGGTGACTACCAATGAACTATGCATGCATACACTTAGAAATAATTGTACGGAAGTAAAGGTAAACGCAAACAAAACAATTAAGGAATCATAACTAGGCTAGCACCAAAGGGTGCTTAGCCGCTCATATTAATCATGCAAATCAATTCAATATTCAAAGGTACGAAATACATGAATTGAAAGTAAAAGAAATATAAAACGCTAATGCTTATCGTAATGGAGTGACTTCTCCCTTGGAAACAGCTCCGTATGCTCCCCTATACCTGCCTTGAGCTTTTTCCCACGTTCTCAGAGTGTTGTGTATGGAATGGGATGATTAGAAATGCTGGAATTCGTGAGGTATTTATAGGCCAGATCTGGGTTACGGCGTAACCAATATAGGAGTTACGCCGTAACCTTCTATTTCTTCGTAAATGCACTAGATCTGCTAGTTACGGCATAACCTTATTAGTGGTTACGCCGTAGTCTTCAATAAACTCGGTTACGTCGTAAGTGATGCAGTAGTTATGGCGTAAGTATCAGCGGCGTGGAACCTCATTTGACCTAATGGAGTTACGTCGTAACCTTTGGGAAGAGTTACGTCGTAACCTCTTGATAAGCTGGTATTTTGGGTCACGCAATAGTTACGGCGTAATGTGAGAGAGGAGTTACGCCGTAACTTCTTCAAAATAGCATACTGTGATAAATCTTTAGTTATGTTTCCATTTCCCCGTCTCTTTAGCTCCAATGCTCGTAATTTACCTGAAAGTGGAAAACAATTGAAAACAAGCGTAAATCCATATAAATGATATAAATAACGAGCATTATCGGGGGAAATTGACACTTAATATTCAGGACTATTTGATGTTATCAAATATCCCCCCACTTGAACTCTACTTGCCCTCAAGTAGACCTTATTAGATAGATTCCTAAAAAGATATCTCCCAAAATCTGGAAAATATGAGTTTACAAATCCCTTATGCTAGAATAAAACAAAGCCGAACACCTCACGAAAGGGGAACAAACACTCAAATCTCTCAACTATTCTAAGTGTCAATTTCGGGGTGATCACTCAATCGCACAGTCATAGCATGTATTCTATCATAAGCTTGGCGGTTACACAAATCTCCACCACTTGAGTTAAGGGCTAAACAATTCTCGAAGGCAATATGGGTAGACATGACAAAGGTTAAGGGGTGACTCGTCATTACTAACATGTCATGGTGAAGTGGACAAAATCAATGATACATGACCAAATCCATGGCCAAGACACCAAATATTGCTCGCTGCATCACCTAGACACGCTTAATGATTAAAGGGTAGGATAAGACATGGGATATATAATTGGTGTAAAATAAAAAACAAGCAGGTAGTCTAAATCTATAACCAAGTCATCACCACTTACCGTCCGCCCAAAATTCAAGCTTAGAAGTCTAGAAATCGGATCATGAAATGCAAGGTAGATGTGTCATTAGAGGACGTCGTGATGGGCACACTACCTTTTCTTCTTCTGTTGGCATAACTACCAACTCCAATCTTCAAATGTGACCGAGGTGGCCTCCTCGATACTAATCAATAAAGCTCATACTATAGTGCTTATAACATCTCATTTTACAATATCATAACTCAATCAACTTTTTTTTTTCGAATCATTTTTTTTCAACATAACATAATAACATAACATCCCCCCCCCCACTTGAGATGAACAAAGAGAATTCGGGGGGTCTTCAATGATCTTCATAAATGTTGTCGATGAAAGCGTAATTTCCAAACCTTTCCACTCGAACCTTTAACTTAGGAAAATGATGACTTCCCAATCACAAATAAAGACTACAGGATAGGCTAAGGTGTAAAGGTGTAACGAAACAATATATTGGGTTGACAAAATGAAAGGAATGGCTCAGAAGGGTGTATCTAGGGGTATCTTGCACTAAAGGTGAGTGCAACAAAAGGGTTTCACATGGGGGTCGAAAAGTCGAGGTGACTAATTGATAGACTCACAATGGTAGGCTGTTTGGGTGATAATCCTATAATATTTCCATCTAAAACTGAAAAGTCCAAATACATCGAGCTAACTCAACATACCTCCTCTATGGTCTCGAAATGATGCAAAGGCCAAGTTCTAAAGTTTACAAGCTACCGGCACACTCATAATTTGGTGGATTTGGGGTAAAATATTGGAAATGGATAAGGCTAATCTCACCATGTAATGTCAAGGGTTGTATGTGCTAGGCTAAGGTCTAATCTAGTTAGGTTAGGAAAAACATGTCAAAATTTTAAAAATGACATAATTTTTCAAAATAAACTAGAAAAATGAGGGCGAAATAAAGTTCAAAAGATAATTCTACTCCCGTCCCCCCACTTGAATTGTAAAAAGTCCCTTTTGTACTAGGCATTAAAATAAAGGTGAAGAGAAAGGTAGAATTAGAGCGAGAACTTCTCTGAAATTTGCTCCATAAAGAAGAAGGCCCACGAAAAAGAATCGTGCCTTCGTTTAAGCGTCATGAACAAACTTCAATCCCTGAAATCATAATACCGACAAGCATAATTCTAAAAAGAAAAAAATGAAAAACGAAAAAAAAACCTAACTCACTTTCGTAGGAATCACGGTTGCATTTAGCCTATGCAACAAGCTTTTTAAACCACTTGGTGTCCCAAGTGGACGAGTGAAGTCTCGTGAGGGTTTACAGGGAACACACCCACAAAGTTCATTTAAAAACTAATACAAGGTTAATGTGTTTTAAAATGAAAGAATTAAATCAGAGGAAAGTTACGTCGTAACTCCTATGAGGGAGTTACGCCGTAACTGGCAAAACCTGGCATGAGCTGTAAAGCGAGTAGTTACGGCGTAACCACTGAGATGGTATTACGCCGTAATTGGTAATGCGTCAAGAATTCTGCTGCTCAAATGTTGGTTACGGCGTAATCACCAAGATGAGTTACGTCGTAACTCTGTTCAGATCAGCAACTGCAGCAGCAATTAGTTCCTCGTTTCCGGCAAAAAATGGTTAGAAAACACAAAACCCAACAGAAAGGAAATAAAAACAAAAGAAAGGGATAATTCGGGTTGTCTCCCGAAAGAGCACTTTTCTTTATTAACGAGTCTTTAAGTTAGACTCAGAGCCGTAGGGCCACTAGATCGGTGCGAAGAACTCATCTCCCGATAGCTTGCTAACTTCCTGCCTATAATAAATCTTTGTGCGGTGTCCATTTACCTTGAAATACACTCCTTCCTTGTTATGAACTTCAATAGTCCCGTAAGGGAATACCTTACTTACTGTGTAGGGGCCAACCCAACGAGATCTCATTTTTCCAGGGAATAATTTGAGTCTTGAGTTAAAATCGAGAACTTCTTGTCCTACCTCGAATATTTTATCCTTGATTCGCTTATCGTGCCATCTTTTGGTCCTGTCTTTGTATGCTTTGGCATGATCATATGCTTCGTCTCGTAACTAAACTAAACGGCTTATTTGGAAAAATCGGTGCTCCTTGATTATATCAGCCTCCAAGTTAGCATTCTTGAGAGCCCAATATGCCTTATGTTCCAACTCTACGGGAAGATGACATGCTTTTCCGTAAACAATCTTAAAAGGGGTGCTACCAATAGGAGTTTTGAAGGCTGTTCTGAATGCCCATAAGGCCTCATCGAGTTTGTCGGACCAATTTTTTCTGTTACTGTTGACGGATTTCTCTAAAATTCGCTTGAGTGCCTTGTTGGTGTTTTCAATTTGCCCATTGGTTTGTGGGTGATAAGGTGTAGACATTCGGTGGAGTACCCCATATCTATTCAGAACTTTCTCCATAATATCATTACAAAAGTGTGTCCCTCGATCACTAATGATGGTCTTAGGGATCCTAAACCTGGAGAATAATTTTTTCAAAAAACGAATGACACTCCTAGCGTCACAAGTTTGCAGGGCTTCGGCTTCAACCCATTTCGAAAAGTAATCGACACCTACAAGGATATAACTTTTATTTTTCGATGGAGTGAAAGGTCCCATAAAATCGATCCCCCAAACATCAAAAACCTCACATACCATAATGTTGTTGAGTGGCATCTGATTCCGAGAAGAGATGTTCCCTGCCCTATGACAAGCGTCACAATCCCTAACATGCTTTGTGGCGTCTTTGAAAATGCTAGGCCAAAAGAATCCGGCCTCATAAACCTTTCGAGCAGTATTGTTTGCTCCATAGTGTCCTCCTGCAGGTCCGTTGTGGCAATGTTCCAGAATCTGTTTTTGCTCTTCCCCAAATACGCATCTTCGAATAATACCATCAGGGCATGATTTAAAAAGGAACGGATCATCCCAGAAGTAATACTTAAGATCTGAGAAGAACTTTTTCTTTTGATCGTAGGTTTTGTTGCTTGGTAATACTCTTGCTGCTAGGTAATTAGCGAAATCTGCGTACCATGGTTCGAAACTGGAATCTTTAATTCTAACTGCCATGAGATGTTCGTCGGGGAAGGAGTCCCGGATAGTTTCTTTGTCAAGTTCCTCGAGCTCAGGGTTTTCTAATCGTGAAAGGTGATCAGCTGCTAAATTTTCTGCTCCTTTCTTATCCTTGATTTCAACTTTAAATTCTTGCAACAGCAGTACCCATCTTATCAATCTTGGTTTAGCATCCTGTTTATTAAATAAGTACTTCAAAGCAGAATGGTCAGTGTAGACAACAGTTTTCGACATTACAAAATAAGATCTGAATTTATCAAAGGCATAGACTACAGCCAGGAGTTCCTTTTCAGTGGTTGTGTAATGCTCTTGTGCCTCATTAAAGGTTTTACTAGCATAATAAATGGGTTTAAATTTTTTATCCACCCTTTTTCCTAAAACAACACCCACAGCATAATTACTAGCATCGCACATGAGTTCAGAATCTCTCCCCCAATCAGGAGCAATAATAACCGGGGCAGTAGTCAGTTTTTCTTTTAAAATGTCAAAAGCTTTTTTGCAATCATCGTTAAAATCAAATTTAGCATCTTTCATGAGGAGTTGGGTCATAGGTTTGGCAGTTTTTGAAAAATCTTTTATAAATCGTCTATAAAATCCTGCATGCCCAAGAAAACTCCTAATGCCTTTTAGGTTGGTCGGATAAGGCAGTCGAGAAATAATGTCAACCTTAGCTTTATCAACTTCTATCCCAGTTTGGGAAATTTTATGCCCCAAAACAATCCCTTCTTTAACTATAAAATGACATTTTTCCCAGTTAAGGACAAGGTTGGTTTCTTCACACCTGGCAAGCATTTTAGATAGATTATTAAGACAAGATGAGAAAGAGTTACCAAAAACCGAGAAGTCGTCCATAAAGACTTCCATAAAATCTTGACACATATCTGAGAATATAGCAGTCATGCACCGTTGGAATGTGGCGGGAACATTACATAGTCCAAAAGGCATCCTTCGGTAGGCGAATGTTCCGTAAGGGCAGGTGAAAGTTGTCTTCTCTTGATCCTCAGAAGCAATAGGAATTTGAAAGTAACCTGAGAATCCATCGAGGAAGCAGTAATACTCATGTCTAGAGAGTCTTTCTAGCATCTGATCGATAAATGGAAGGGGGAAGTGATCCTTTCGTGTTGCATCATTTAATTTTCTGTAATCAATGCACACCCTCCAGCCAATAACTGTCCTAGTTGGTATCAGCTCATTATCTTCGTTGGTGACCACTGTCATTCCTCCTTTCTTTGGCACAACATGAATGGGACTAACCCAAGGGCTATCAGAAATAGCGTAAATTAGACCCGCATCCAGGAGCTTAATGATTTCGTCTTTTACAACGTCTTGTACTTTAGGGTTTAATCTCCTTTGTGGTTGCACTACAGGTTTAAAATCATCTTCCATAAGTATCTTGTGGGAGCAGTATGAAGGGTTAATTCCTTTAATGTCAGAGACTTTCCATGCAATTGCTCCCTTGTGCTTGCTTAAAACCTGTAGTAATGACTCCTTTTCTTCGTCAGATAACAGAGAGGAAATCACAACAGGATAATTACGATCCCCATTGATAAATGCATATTCTAAATGAGGAGGTAACTCCTTAAGTTTTGGGGGAGTATCAGCTTCTTCCGGGTATTTGCTGAACATAACGTTTGATTCTTTGCGGTCAGTTCCTCTGTTTCGCTTTCTTCATCGCTAGATGTCCCATCATTATCTTCGAATTTTAATGATCTCAAAGGGTCGAGAAGAAAGCATTCATGGGCATATTTCTGAGTGTTAGCTTCGATAAGGTCGAGATCATCAAGGTTGTCATCAGTGAAAGAAGCATATCTCATTGACTTTTCAAGGTCGAAGGTAATCTTATCATTTCCAATCTCCAACGAAATCTTCTTGTTAAAGAAATCAATCATAGCATGTGCGGTTGCAAGAAAGGGTCTTCCGAGCAAAATAGGGATATCATCTTCTTCCATATCAAGGACCACGAAGTCGACCGAGAAGACAAATTTATCGATCTTGACAAGAACATTTTCAGCGATTCCTTTAGGATATTGAGTAGTTTTATTAGCCAGCTCAATACACATTCTAGTTGGTTTCAGCTCCCCCAACTCCAGACGTGAATAAAGAGAGAATGGCATAAGATTAATGCTTGCCCCAAGATCGGCAAGGGCCTTGTTGAATAAAATTCCCCCGATAGTACAAGGTAAGGTGAAAATCCCTGGATCTTCTTCTTTGAGAGGCATATCTTTTAAAAGAGCAGCAGAGCATCTTTGATTTAAAGTTATCTGCGTCCGATCAGAAAGTCTTCTATGGGTAAGGATATCCTTCATAAATTTGGCATATTTCGGCATTTGCTCCAAAGCTTCAACGAGAGGAATATTAATGCTGAGTTGTTGTAATTTCTCCATGAATTTCTGAAATAGCACTCGTTCTTGTTCCTTCTTAATTCTTCCCGGAAATGGAATTGGTGGGATGTATGGACGGAATTTTTTGACAGAAGGTTGAGCTTCCTCGGTTTCTTTATTGTTATCTTGAGGCGTTTCATTAGTCAGAGCATTCGAGTTTGAAGGGTAAGCTGGTTCTTTATAGTTTAATCCACTTCTGGTTGTAATAGCATGAGCCAGATCTCGAGGATTTGGTTATGTTGTGCTAGGTAAGTCACCTTCATCTCTTACTCTGATAGATTCTGCGAGTTTTCCCACTTGATTTTCAAGTCTTCTTATAGCAGCTGCTTGTGTTCTTAGTGCTTTTTCGTAATCTCGCTTGAGATTCCAAACCAATTTTTCGTTCTCTTCTTGTTTTCTGCTGGATTCTTTAACAAGCATCTTCACAACCTTTTCAAGATCCGTCACTCTCCCATCAATGGGTTTATCAAACTTGTGTTTTACCATCTTGACTTCTTCAGTCAGGGATTGCATATCAACTTCAAATTCCTCCAGATTCTTTATCACTGATTGTATCTCGATAGGATCTTCATCCCGATCTTCATTCCATGATGACGAGTGGAGCGCAACTTCCTCAACTCTTGTCCATCCTTTATCAACAGTCATCAACGGGATAGGTTCTTTTGAGTCTAACAATTGCCGAGTCTTTATGTTCAACCCGTTGTAGAATATTTGCAGTTGCTCGTGTTTGTTGAGTTTATGCTCGGGCACTTTAGGATGGCTTCGTTAAATCTTTCCCAAGCTGTAAATAGTGGTTCATCATAGAGTTGGCTAAACCTCCTACTTTCATCAACTTGTTGAAGGATTTTTGCAAGGGTTCGGTATTCCTTAAGAAAGGCCTTCTTAAATGCATTCCACGTTGTGATAAATCCTGATGGAAGTTTCTTTAACCAATCTCTAGCTCTTCCTTTTAGGGTGAAAGGGAAAGCCCTCATCATAACATGATCTCTGGAGACCCCAGGTGCATGGAATAAATCAGCGATCTCACATACCTTCGCGATGTGCTCGTGTGCTTCTTCGTCTTTGGTTCCATAAAAGCAGCATCTTTTCAGTTCATCAAGACAGAGTCCCCAAAATTCGAATTTAATATTTTCTTCAAGAGCTGGAATGGTGATCCCCTATTTACTTTTAGAGGTGGTGAGATAATCATTCATAGTAAGAACCATAATATCAAAACAAAACTTTTTAAGGACTTAAATAAAAATCCTAATATAACTCCCTGGCAGCGGCGCCAAAAACTTAATGCAGGTTTTACTGACCAGGTCTTAATATTTATAGTGTCTCGTTATACCTATGGTCTACCCTAGTGCACTAACGGGCAGTGTACCCGGTCGCGTGTAGTGTAGTAAATGGTAAAGCCGAGGTCATCCCAAGAGCTTTGTGTGTTGGATTATTACTAAGTCTAGTGTCACAGAATAATAATGGTTTCAATAGGGATTTAATTAATTAAACTACTAATGTAGAATAAAATAAAAGCAGATAAATGGATAAAGGGAAATCAATAGAGGAATAGTGGTGCTAACCTAGTCAATCCTCCTAGCTAGTTATGTCTACGTCTACCTACTTCCAATTACTTCAGGTGGGGTCAAATTCGAGAAGACATCATTTGGTCAATTCGCCCTAACCTATCAGCAAAGATGCCACCATAGGAGAAGTCAAGCGCACCGTCATAAGTCCTGTTGTTCCTGGTCCCCTAAGCCAAGTCATTAAGTACCGCTACATGCTAGATTCATAATAGTGAGTGCCCGACCGTTAGGAACTTAGACACTACACCCCCCAATTCTTAAGTTCATCCAAACGATAGGTGATCAGTTGGTCAAATCGCACAAGTAGAAAGGGTCATCAGTTGGTCATATCTTACCCTTCCCGTCTCAGTCCGCTCACCTAGGGTCAGTTGGTCATATCTCGTAGGCAATTGGCCTCTACCGCCATTCAAAACTACCGAACCAAGGGTGACTACCAATGAACTATGCATGCATACACTTAGAAATAATTGTACGGAAGTAAAGGTAAATGCAAACAAAACAATTAAGGAATCATAACTAGGCTAGCACCAAAGGGTGCTTAGCCGCTCATATTAATCATGTAAATCAATTCAATATTCAAAGTTACGAAATACATGAATTGAAAGTAAAAGAAATATAAAACGCTAATGTTTATCGTAATGGAGTGACTTCTCCCTTGGAAACAGCTCCGTATGCTCCCCTAGACCTGCCTTGAGCTTTTTCCTACGTTCTCAGAGTGTTGTGTGTGGAATGGGATGATTAGAAATGCTGGAATTTGTGGGGTATTTATAGGCCAGATCTGGGTTACGGCGTAACCAATATAGGAGTTACGCCGTAACCTTCTATTTCTTCGTAAATGCACTAGATCTGCTAGTTACGGCGTAACCTTATTAGTGGTTACGCTGTAGTCTTCAATAAACTCGGTTACGTCGTATGTGATGCAGTAGTTACGGCGTAAGTATCAGCGGCGTGGAACCTCATTTGACCTAATGGAGTTACGTCGTAACCTTTGGGAAGAGTTACGCTGTAACCTCTTGATAAGCTGGTATTCTGGGTCACGCAATAGTTACGGCGTAATGTGAGAGAGGAGTTACGCCGTAACTTCTTCAAAATAGCATGCTGTGATAAATCTTTAGTTAATATTCAGGATTATTTGATGTTTTTTTTTAATAGGATTGGTTTTGTTATTGCTAGAGGTGTGGGGGCCCAGTTGGTTTCTCGGCTTCCCACCAATTTCTTGTAAATCCTATGAGTTTTTAATAAAAATAAAAAAAATAAAAAAAAATAAAAAATAAAATAATAATAATAATAATAATAATAATAATAATAATAATAATAATTTTTTGTACAAGTTCTTTTCATTTGCTTTTTCTACATTCGGGGAGATGGACGCGGAAATTTTGGATACACTTTCACGTATCAAGACTGTTGTTGTTAGTCACTTGAATAATGTCAAGATGGTGCTTTCATTTTTCATAGACTAAGTTTTTGTATTTAGAAAGAAGTGGGAGCCCAACTAGTGTCTCGGCTCCCCACTAATTTCTTGTAAATCATTTTGTTTTCTAATGAAGTGATGTTTTATAAATAATAATAATAATAATAATAATAATAATAATAATAATAATAAGAATAATTCCTTTGGTTTTCTAATGAAGTGATGTTTATAATAAAAAATAAATAATAATAATAATAATTTGGATATGGGTTTCTTCCATTCTCATTCTCTTTTTTTTGGGAACTTGAGAAAGATGCTCCTATTACTATATTTAGTAGGATTAACTTTGCTATAGCTAAAGGAGTGGGGGCTCAGCTAGTATCGCGGCTCCCCACTAATTTCTTGTAAACCCTGTTTTTTTTTTTTTTTTTTTTTTTTTTTTTTTTTTAATAAAGTGATGTTTTTTATAATAATAATAAGGGTGAAGGCTGAATATACGTAACAAACTTTTTCAAATTAACCAATATACGTAAAATACTTATTTTATTATCAACATACGTAATATACTTTCAAATGCTTACCAATATACGTAATATTGACAGATTACCACTTTAAAAAGTTACAGTATTGGTCCCTGTCGTTTGCATTGGACTTTCACCGTTAGTCCTTTGACATTTTTTAACTTAAAAAAGTTACAGTAATGGTCCATGTAGTTTTCTTTGACTAACAACGTTAGTCCTTTAACTTTCATCTTTTTTATATACGTTTTTATACATGTTTTTTACACACGTTTTTATATACGTTTTTTACACGTTTTTATATACGTTTTTTACACGTTTTTATACACGCTTTTTACACACGTTTTTAAATACATTTTTATGCATGTTTTTTACAAGTTTTACACAAGTTTTTATGCACGTTTTTTATACACGTTTTCATGCACGTTTTTGTACACGTTTTTTATACACGTTTTCATGCACGTTTTTGTACACGTTTTTTACAAGTTTTTATGCACGTTTTTATACATGTTTTTACACGTTTATTACACACATTTTTGTATACGTTTTTTACACGTTTTTATACACGTATTACACACGTTTTTATATACGTTTTTTACACGTTTTTATACACGCTTTTTACACACGTTTTTAAATAAATTTTTATACACGTTTTTTACAAGTTTTTATACAAGTTTTTATGCACGTTTTATACACGGTATTATATACGTTTTCTTACACGTTTTTATACACGGTTATACACGTTTTTATACACATTATTTACACACGTTTTTATATACACTTTTTTACACGATTTTATGCACGTTTTTATACACGATTTTATATATTTTTTTACATGTTTTTTAACACAGTTTTATATACGTTTTTAAAAATATTTTTTAAACGTGTATAAAAATGTGTATAAAAACGTGCATAAAATGTGTATAAAAAATTGCAAAAAACGTGTATAAAAACGTGCATAAAAGCGTGTAAAAAACGTATATAAAAACGCGTGGAAAAAACGTGTATAAAAATGTGCAAAAAAACGTATTTAAAAACGTGTAAAAAACGTATATAAAAATGTGTGTAAAAACATGTATAAAAACGTGTATAAAAATGTGTGTGAAAACGTGTATAGAAACGTATATAAAACGTGTATTAAAGCATGAAAAAAACATGTATAAAAATATGTCTAAAAACGTGTGTAAAAAACGTGTATAAAAGCGTGTATAAAAATGTGCATAAAAACGTATTTAAAAATGTGTATAAAACCATTTATAAAAAAGATGAAAGTTAAAAGACTAACGGTGAAAGTGAAAGCAAACCACAAGGACCATTACTGTAACTTTTTTAAGTTAAAAAATTTCAAAGGACCAACGGTGAAAGTTAACGCAAACGACAAGGACCATTATTGTAACTTTAAAAACTTGTAACCTGTCAATATTACTTATATTAGTAAGTATTTGAAAGTATATTACGTATATTGATAATAAAATAAGTATGTTACGTATATTTGTTAATTTGAGAAAAGTTTGTTACGTATATTCGCCTTCACCCTAATAATAATAAAAATAATAATAATAATAAATCTCTTTAAATTTTAGTAGGATTCGCTTTGCTATAGTTAGAGGAGTGGGCTCAACTTTCCACTAATTTCTTGTAAATTCCATGATTTTTTAATAGAATGATATTTAAAATAATAATAAAAAAAATTAATAATAATAATAATAATAATAAATTATTATTATTATTATTATTATTATTATTATTATTATTATTATTATTATAACTTAACCTGAAGAGTCATTAGTTTTTCAGGTCGGAAAATGAAATATACAACTTAATAATAATAATAATAATAATAATAATAATAATAATAATAATAATAATAATAATAATAATAATAAAGATTTAAATTTGATAGAAAGTAAATAATTACTAATTTTATAATAAAATATATTTTAACTAAATAGTAAATAAAATCAATAATATATATACATATATATATAATTAGTACAGACCATTAGGAATATGTAATATGAATTCTCTCAGTTGATATAATTAGAGTAACTAATTAAATTACATTAGAAACCAAACTACCTACGTATTCCCTCAATTTTGTAAACCAAACAGCTTACATAATGTAACTAGATTACAATTAAACATTAGAGTGAATTAAACCGGTTTAAGTGTCAACAAATAAGGGATATGTTATTGATACCCCTGGTTTACCCTATTTTCTCCTCCACGCTCTGGTCCACTCTGTTTACAGTACAACACAATTTTTTTACTATCAATTTATATTACGTATTTTCTGTTCCATTTTAATACTTTTGACTATAAGTTTAATACTTTTGACTTATTAAACTTTATATTTTCTGTTTCATTTTTTTAAGTTTAAAGTTTTTTAATATAAACAAAAATTATAAAAAAAAAAATAAAAAAAAAAATAAAAGAAACGGAAAAACAAAAAGGAGTACAGATGGCTTTTTTAAGGGACTTATAACCAAACACACAAATAATTGCTCTTGCTTTCAATATTCTTATTTTCACCTGCTGCATTATGTACTTAAAGGGTTATATTATACACTGATGAAGAATTAATTGAACCTCAGTTTTGGCACATGAAGCATTTACCATGTTTAACAACCCTTCTTGTTGTTTTAAATCCATTTAGGTACAATTGTTTTTTTCCTTTTAACTTTATTTTCTACTGCAACTAGACATATGTCGAGCCCAATCTTTACAAGACCCAATACCGACAAGACTACCTCTCGGACACCATTCATATGTTCATGTTAACTACTTAACCTAGATTAGGGTTTCATTAGGTCATTCTTAGCCTAAGTAATCTCCATAGTACAAAGGTCAATGAACGTTATGCACCTTTAGTCAATTAGTCGCCCGTACCTGTGTTACCTGAATTTATACATGTCGTATGACTAGTGATCTGAGCCAAGGTTATGCATAGTTATGGCGGATACTTGTTAACTGACGACGTATGTGGTCCATCGGCTCAATAACCGGAGGTCCTAATACTCTATCGAATGGCGTACCGAAAGGTCAGTATCCGAATGGATCGTTGACCTGACAGTGCCTTTGGCATTTAGCCTAGATACAATTCGTCTCATTCTCCTGGGTGTCAAAGATGACGCCAGAGACAATGTCAGGGACAGTGTCAGCCCTGACAGCACCAACGGTCCCAGAGAAAATGACAGGCCCAGGGACCATATAGCGACATTAAGGAGTATAAATACGCATACAGTAATTGGTAAAAAGGTATCATTTCTTACACACACACATTTATACTATACCCTTCGGTTTAACCCCTACTTACTCTCACGCCGGAGTCTGGTCCTGGGATAACACCCGGGGCGAGACTAACGCGTTGTTTCATCTTCGCATGTATCCATAAGGCTTACTTGACAAGACTGACGGATATCTGAAGAACCTTACAAAAAAATACTTCGACATTGGCGCCATCCGTGGGACCCGCATTCAATCTGCTAAAGCTATAGGATGACGGGTTCAACACCTCCGGTAACTTCTGGAGGAGGGGAAGCTAACTCCCCCCAGTGACAAGAGAGCAGTTGGAAGGGTATGTAACTGCACTCAAGTCCATGATAAAAGAGCATAACAGCCGAAGGGATACCGTCGATCCGATACGATTGGATTTTGAAGACGAAATAGCCCCTGACAAAGGCGAGCCGGCGGGCAAGAAGAAGGAGATCGTTACCAGAAGTAAAATAAAGGATGATGATTTGGGGAAACCTTTCAAGGAAGTCTCAAGGTCTCCCTTCACTCGGCGAATCATCGAATTCTCAACACCTGAACACAAGATGCCCACCCACATCAAACTGTACGATGGGTCGACGGATCCTCAAGACCATCTTAATAGGTTCACAGGGGCCGCTGGACATGGAGAGTGGCCAATGCCGGGATGCAAATGCCCCGAGTTGGCCAAACGGTTTGCCGATAAGGTGCCGAATACGGTAGATGAGATGATGGTTCGGGTGGATGACTTTGTAAGATCGGAGGAGGCTTTCGCTAGCACAGAGTTACCCCGGGGAGAACTCTATGACACGACCAGGAGAGCCTCAATCGGTCCCTTCCGGAAGGTTGAAAGAGTCGCTAGGGGACATTATGGAGGGGATAAGAGAAACGATGGGCGACATGGGTATTCAGGCAAAGATCGCGGAAGTTCCTATCGTCACAGGGACAGGTCGGCACCTTATTTGCCCTCTCGGGGTAACCACCTAAGTCGTAACAGTCCCCGTCTGACGCTGGATTCGCTCATCAAACTTCCGAAGGAAATCTTGGCTACAGAGCATCAGTTACGCTTACCTCCCCCGAAGCCTATGCGTGACCCACATAGGAAGGAGAACCATGACAAGTATTGTGATTACTATGGAGAAAAGGGGTACTACACGAATGACTGTTATCAACTTAAGAAACAGTTGGAACTAGCCTTGGAATCAGGAAAGTTGAACCACTTAATTAGGGATCTCAGACAGAAGGGTAGGCGAGATCCTCATAAGAAAGAGACAGGAACCAAGGAAAAAGTCATTAACATGATCCGGGCATGGCCTGAAAGGAGGAAGATGAAATCAACGGAGCAAGAGGAAGGGTGGATGAATGTACCCATAACCTTTCCTCCCCTCCCCGATGGAGATGTGTCGGACGACCCCCTCATAATCGAAGCAAGCATGGAGGGGTATCTGGTAAGAAGGGTATTTGTGGATGAAGGAGCCTCGGTTGAAGTGATGTTCGAACATTGCTTCAACAACTTGAGTCCGGAGATAAGGTCTCGACTGAAACAAACACAAACAGATTTACTTGGATTTTCTGGGCAAGTGACTAGACCGTTGGGGAAGATCGAGCTGGATGTCTCGTTTGGAGACGAAGGGCTGTATCGGAGGGTCAGAATGAAGTTTACTGCCATCCGTGCTCCGTCACCCTACAACGTGATCTTGGGAAGGACGGGACTGAAGATGCTACGAGCCATACCCTCCACAGTACATTCCATGATGAAGTTTCCCGCCCCTCAAGGAATTGCCACCCTCGTAACTCGTTCAGTCATTATCTCGGAATGCAGAAGATTAGAAAGAATGCAGGCCGCCCCGCCGGAGCTCGATAATCAGGAACAAGGAAAGACCGATGAGGTAGGATTAACAGAAGAAGTGGTGATTAATCCGGCTTTCCCGGAACAATCCGTGACGACAGGAGGCGCCTTATCCCCTGAGTGCAAGAGGCGCCTCAAAGAGCTTCTCCAGAAAAACCTGGATGTATTTGCATGGTACCGACGGATATGACAGGGGTTCCCCGAGGAGTAATCGAACACACGTTGAACGCCAACCCGTCGGTGGATCCGGTATGTCAAAAACGCCGGATGTTGGCAGCAGATCGAAGCCAAGCAGTCACGAAAGAGGTTGAAGAATGGGTTAAGGCTGTCATCGTTCGGCCCGTAAAATACCCCACCTGGATATCCAACCCTGTTTTAGTCAAAAAGTGCGATGGGAGCTGGCGTATGTGCATTGATTTCAAAAACATTAATTCTGCCTACCCTAAGGACTACTAACCTCTGCCAAAGATCGACTGGAAGATCGAGTCAGTCATGGGATACAAATACAAGTGCTTCCTGGAAGCCTACAAGGGCTATCATCAAGTGCAGATGGCGAAAGAGGATGAAGAAAAAACAATGTTTTACACGGAACAAGGGACTTACTGTTACACAAAAGTACCGTTTGGTCTAAAGAACGCTGGGGCCACTTACCAGCGGATGATAGACTCTACTTTCCAGTCACAGATAGGGAGGAACTTGGAGGCGTACGTGGATGACATGGTCATCAAGAGCAAGGAGGAGAACGGAATGTTGGCAGACATAGCCGAAACATTCGATAACCTTCGGAAGATAAACATGAAGCTGAATCCTAAGAAGTGCTCCTTTGGGATGGAGGAAGGAAAGTTCTTGGGATATATGGTGACCTCGAAAGGGATCCGGGCGAAACCGAAGAAGACAAAGGTGATTATGGACATGAAATCACCCAAGACCTTGAAAGAGATGCAGAGTATCAGCGGAAAGTTGGCGGCACTCAACCGTTTTTTATCCCGGTCTGCCGAAAGATCCTTACCATTCTTTGAAACACTTAAGAACATTACCAAGGAAAACAAAGAGGAGTATCGATGGACGGAAGAAGCAGAAAAAGCCTTCCAGGAGATGAAGAAGCTGATAACGGATCTCCCCTCATTGACCACGCATGTGGCGAAAGAAGCGTTGTATGTGTACCTCGCGGCCTCTGAAGAGGCAGTCAGTGCAGTCCTGTTGACCAAAAGGAAGGGAAAGCAATTACCGGTCCGCTATGTAAGTCGGACACTCAACGAGGCAGAAAGGAACTATGCTCCAATAGAGAAGTTAGCACTTTCCTTATTGCACATGTCGCGGAGACTCCGGAGGTATTTCGAAGCACACCCTATCAAGGTCATCACGGACCAGCCGATAAAGCATATCCTCAACAAGCCAGAGGCCTCCGGGAAGTTGGCTAAGTATTCGGTGGAGTTGGGGGCTTACAATATCACTTATGAGCCTCGGAATGCGATCAAAGGCCAAGTGTTGGCGGATTTCCTTTCGGAAACTCCCATCGGGGAAGATAACGGCAGGTATTTTGAGCAGCCAGCCGCAAAAAAGATGGAAGCAGGGAAGTGGCTCCTGTACACAGACGGGGCATCCAACAAACAAGGGCTCCGGAGTGGGTCTTGTGCTGATTAGCCGAGAAGGGATGGAGTTTACCTATGCCATTCGGCTTGATTTTGAAGGCACCAACAACGAAGCTGAATACGAAGCCCTACTAGCAGGCTTGCGAATGGCAAAAAGTATGCACGTCCGCCATCTCGAGGTCCGGGTGGATTCCAAGCTGGTAGCCAACCAGATAAATGGGGATTATGTGGCAAGTCATGAGAGCATGGTAAAGTACCTAACAAAGGCAAAGGAATACGTAGCAGGTTTCGAAAGCTTCACCATCCGGAACATCCCTAGAGGCCAGAATCAAAAGGCAGATGTTCTTAGAAAATTGGCCACGGTCGCTTTTGACCATCTGACAAAGGAGGTTTTGGTGGAAGTGCTACGAGAAAGGTCAACGGAAGGGAAGAAAGTCAATAACATTGTCGAAGAAGAGGGGGACAACTGGATGACTCCCATCATCCGGTGTCTCGAAGAAGGGATCTGGCCGGAAGACTCAAACGAAGCCCGCACACTAAGGATGAAGATCAACCAATATGTCATGGAAGATGAAGTGCTCTACAAAAAGGCCTACCTAGTACCTATGATGAGATGCGTTGGTCCCTTACAGGCGAACTACGTTATACGGGAAATACACAAGGGAGCCTGTGGGATGCACTCCGGCCCACGATCGATCGTAGCAAAAGCCATGTGGCAAGGATACTACTGGCCCACCATGCACCGGGATGCCAGAAATGAGATACTTAAATGTGACTCTTGCCAGATCCACTCCCAGTACCGCAACTTCCAACAACCAAGCTAACACCCATCATGGCCCCATGGCCCTTCTACCAATGGGAGATGGATATAGTAGGTCCCTTACCCTCAGCAGCAGGAAAGGTCAAATTCATCCTAGTCGATATTGATTACTTCACTAAGTGGACTGAGGCCAAGCCATTGGCAAGGATCACCGGCAAAGATGTCATAAGGTTCGTATGGGACAACATAGTTTGTCGCCTCGATCTCCCAGCTATCATCGTCACGGACAATGCAAAACAGTTTGTGGACAATCCCTTCAAAAATTGGTGTGAAAAGCTTAACATCAAGCAAATCAACACCGCCGTAACCCACCCGCAGGCCAACGGATTGGTGGAAAGGGCAAACAAAAGCTTGATGGAGGGAATCAAAGCAAGGTTGGGGCGTGCAAAGGCAGGGTGGGTAGACGAGCTACCGAATGTCCTTTGCGCACACCGAACGTCCATCAAAATGAGCAATGGAGAAATGCCCTTCAGCCTTACCTATGGGAGTGAAGCAGTCATACCAGCAGAGATAGGAATACCAACATACAGAACGAGGGTGATACAGGAAGGCCTCGAGGAAGAAGACCCTCGTCGCATAGAAGAACAAAATGAAGAGGAAATCCGTCTCAATCTGGACCTAAAGAACGGAGAGAGGAGGCAGCCGTGATGGAAGCTAGGTATAACACGAAGTTGGAAAAGTACTATAACCGGAAAGCACGCTTGGTGTCCTTTAAACCAGGAGAGTTCGTGTACCGAAAGAATGAAGCCAGTAGAGTCGAAGATCAAGGCAAGCTGGGGCCAAAGTGGGAAGGGCCCTATCGGATCACTGAAGCACACCTTAACGGCTCGTACAAGTTGGAAACTATGGATGAGGAAGAGGTTCCCCAGAAGTGGCACGCTATGAATTTAAAGAAGTGTTTTCTTTAGAATGTCTCCAAACGAGATGTAAGCCTACAAGCGTAGACTGCTTTATTTCTACTTTTACTAGCAATGATATATTCCCCTACCTATGATGGAGGAGGAAAGTTTTCCCATGATTATGTTTTATGCAAAAGTAGGGGGCATAGCCGGCGGGGACTAGCTACCTCCGACCGCACAGTCGAAAACCCTACGATTATAATTATTAGATCCCCGTAAGTGCAACGAAACTAGGGAAGGCCCATGTACCATTCGGTTAGGAAACTGCATACCCCAAAATAATGCTAAGTCATTAAGGGAAAAGTCGAGGCGTATTCGCCCTAACGGCACACAGATACCCCGAAGGCATGACGACGCCAGGGATGAGCCCCTAGGTGTATCCACCAACAGGCGACAACGAAATATACAAACACAAACATGTATACATAAATGATCAAAAACGGCCGTCGGATATACGAACGGCCCAAATTAGCATAATTAGGAATATTGTCAAGTTACATCAACCAACCACAGAGATACGAATGAAATTGTTTGATTACAGCACTTAAAGGCACGTAGGCCCAACATAACACAAATGAAAATATTGTTCAATCATCCAAACACCATAAGACAACAAGCAGATGAAGAACTAGGATCCTCCGGAAGTGCTCGCTCCGGGAGTAGCCCCTGTCCCGTCAGGAAGAATGTTCATCAGATCGGCCAAGGGAAGATGGTAAGAACGCTTGATTTTCTCGATATAAGGAAAGCTTTGGGTGAACATTTCATCATAGGCGGCGGTGAATCCCTCGACAGCCTTCATGTCGAAATCATTCTGGGTCGCAACAATCTCCTCCACCTGCGCTTCATCCCGACCTTCCCTAACACCGTCTAACCATCCGGAGTCAATGGCGGTGTTGAACACGGCTCCCCAAGCCTGCATGTACTCCCTGCTCCCATGCAACCGACGAACCACAACAGGGATTAGCTCTTTCACATAATTAAACCGCAACATCTCTTCTTGTCCCACTTTTATGGCGATCTCCTGCAAGTCCTTTCTTAAACAGAAGCTTCCCTCTCTGACTCCTCCAACTCGGAGGTCTTCTTCCCTAAGGATTCTTCCAACAATCTAACCTTCTCCGACTGCTCCTCATCTTTGGTCTTCAACATGCTCACCTCCTTCTCCAAGGCTTCCAGTCTAGCCTTCATTTCCCTTCCTTTTTACCACAATCTCGATGAGTATCCTGAAGAGCTTGGTGGTCAGTGGTAAGTTTTTCAGTTACAGCGATTTGGGAACGAAGACTGTTCTGAGCTTCGGAAAGTAGAGGCTCAAGGCCAGAGCAAGAGGAGTGCGCCCTGTAGAGCTCCGCGTAATGATGGCTCAATCGCTCGAACCTTTTAAACACTTCAGCGATGGCGAGAGACCTATGACACAACTCAAACCACCCCCTGTACAAAGCCCGGTCGTCCGTCAGATCTTCCTGTTCACCACGGATAAAGGGGGGAGCGAGATTAACCATCATATCCCTACAGAGGGCAGCATCGTTCCAGCTGGTGTTGACCGTCAGACCCCAGCTAGGAATGAAGGGCTCACCAGAACCCATTCGGCCAAAACACCTCGAATTAAGAGAAGTTAACTCGTAAAAAAAATGAGGAGGGAAAAGAAACTAACAAATACCTCCGGCAAAAGGACTAGACCGATGATGAGCAGTCTCTCGAAGATTCACTCCAGACACACCAGCGTCAGCTCGTGCGGAAAACAATATCAAAAAGAATAAAAAATAATAACAACAAGTAATAACAATGTACACCCAAAACAAGAAAAACCATACCTTGGGCAGCCTGATCAGGAATGTCTCCCGAGGCAACAGCAACAACCTCAACCGCTGGATTTCCCTCGACAAGAGAACCTCCCTCTTGACCACCGGTACCACCACCGCCCACACTTTCTTGTTCAACATTCTCAGCGGTGTCTTTCGGCCTCAACACGTTCAAGGGAGATGCCGAGTGAGCACCCTGGGAATTCTCAGGGCTGGAGGACAGCTCAATAGAAGGAGAAGCTTGCTTCCTCCTCTTCAACATGGATGACCCTCCTCCGGCTGGTCTCTTCTCCATCTGCTTCCGCTTCTTCTCTTTAGCCTTCAAAACCGCCGGATCCGCCTTCTCCACAATCTTTTGTACACGACTCAGCTCAGGGATGCGCTCACCCTCTCTCAACGGTTGCGTTACGTGTTGGGGAATCTCCTCTCCCTCGGCAAGTGGGTGGCCACGACCCAACCTCGACCCCTGCTCTAACCTTAAACGTAAATCCTGAGACATCGTGACAGCTGCAAAAAAGATGAATGAAGGATAAAGGGACTACATATATACAAAAAAAAGGGAGTACTAAAAAGAAAAATAAACTTAAAGCGTCTGCGTTACCATTCTTGTCAATATCCTTGAATTCCGGATGAAACCCGGGATGCTTCCAGACCTTCGTCAATCCAACTTCAAATAAAAGCCCAGAATGAATGGGCCGGAGATCTACCACTCCCTCGCATAACCTCCGGACATCGGCATCCTCAAACCCACCTGATGGGGCATTGTCAGAAACGTTCGAGTCCGGATGTCTCCAAGGCATGGCCTCAGGGATGGCCCTTCGGTCAATTAGGAAAAAATTATCTTTCCAATTCTTCAAGCTCGAGCACGTCTCTCTAAAGATACGCGCTGGGGAATCCCCTCCGGTTCGTCGCTCGAACGAGAACCAATACCCCTGCTTGTTCAACTTATAAAAAACCCGGAACAAATTCACAGTAAGCTGAATCTCCAGGCTCCGGCAGTATATCTCGAACATGACCAGCCTATTCAGTCTGATGGGCACTAGCTGAGAGATGTGGACTTTGAAATACCTCATCACTCTCAAAAGAAAAGTGGAAAAAGGAACACGAACCCCCGAAAACGCGAAATATTGTTCATATAAACCAATGGCATCCTCCGGAAGGTTATTCATGGTAAAATCCGTCGGGGGTAGGCGATGGTGTAGGTCCATCGGAATCCCATATTCGCTAACAATACCCTCCAATTCCCCCTCGGAAAGGACAGAGGAATAGATGTGCATATCAGACTTGGGAGCAGGATCAGAAGCGGGACGTTCAGAACCGGAAGCCATGGGATGTAGACAAGAAGGAAATGCAAACGAAGACGAAATAGGGGAGAAAGAACGCACCTAGAATTGCCGGATGACTTGAAAACAAACAGTGAAAGAGATGAGAGTAAAAAGTAAAACTGACAAATGAAGTAAAAATGATTTATATAGGCAAAGGAAGTGGGGATACGAAACGTCTCGTCGTGTCAGGGAAGGACGCGGACGAATCTGAACCGTCAGCAAACGCGCGTCTGCCACGTGGCACAATCCCATAGAACCCGGTAAATCTTATTTTAATCTATTTTCACCCAATGGGCTTGGGGTCACTGTTCATAGCATGGCCCATGAAACCGAAACAGATCCAACAACTACGAACGGACTCACTAGATGACTAGACTAAATATCACGTCACTTGTCAAGAACAAGTAACATGATACTGGGGGGACATGACGACGTATGTGGTCCATCGGCTCAATAACCGGAGGTCCTAATACTCTATCGAATGGAGTACCGAAAGGTCAGTATCCGAATGGATCGTTGACCTGACAGTGCCTTTGGCATTTAGCCTTGATACAATTCGTCTCATTCTCCTGGGTGTCAGAGATGACGCCAGAGACAATGCCAGGGACAGTGTCAGTCCTGACAGCACCAATGGTCCCAGAGAAAATGACAGGCCCAAGGACCAGATAGCGACATTAAGGAGTATAAATACGCATACAGTAATTGGTAAAAAGGTATCATTTCTTACACACACACATTTATACTATACCATTCGGTTTAACCCCTACTAACTCTCACGCCGGAGTCTGGTCCTGGGATAACACCCGGGGCAAGACTAACGCGTTGTTTCATCTTCGCAGGTATCCAGAAGGCTTACTTGACAAGACTGAGAGATGTCTGAAGAACCTTACAAAAAAATAATTCGACATTAACAATCTCACATAAAGTTAAAATCCTTAAATCCTAAACATTCATGTATAAATACAAAAGGTTTGTCATCTTTTTCCCCAATGATTACTCACACAATTATACCCGGCTACGAGATAATCACATCTTCCTGCTAGTCTTTACTAATTATTAACGGAAAACCTAACATACATAAACTTCATGTATAAATACAAAAGGTTTGTCATCTTTCGAGACAAGTAATTAAATAGAACAATTAAGCAATAAATAAAGACACGGTGATTTAACATGGTTCAACAATCACTTACGTCCACGGGCGGAAGCGAGATTGGAATTTCACTAGCAAATATGAAGTATCTAGGTTACATAGTGTATCGCTCAAAATCTAGACTCCGAGAAATACTCCATAAAGTATTTTGGACACTTACTAGATTTTATACACTCCCCTCAAAAGCTCACTCGTATAGAATTTTATCCAACAATTCTATAGTATTTTATTTTTCTTTACAAAAGCCTTACACTAAGGCTATGCACAATGGAGCCGGTTGGGCTCGGTTGAGACCTTCGTTCAAGCAAGGTTGAGCCATTGTGAGGCCATCGGTTGTCTTCGGTTAGGGAGAGAGGAAAGGGGAACTCGGTTGAGCACACAACCGAGTTGTAAAGCCACAAAATCCAAAAACAAGTCATACGGTTTGTAAAAAAAAAAAAAAAAAAAAATTGTCAGGTCACCACTGTGGCAACTAGGTCGTCGTCAGGTCGTCGGAGAGAGAAAGCTGATGTGTCACCGACGAACTAGTTCGCCATTGTGCATAGCCTAACTCTTTCATATAAACAAGTGTGTTTGTTGAATATTATATGGTAAAATGAAGCTCAGGCACTTCTCCATTTATAGTATAAGCAACTTGCATGCATGTGTTAAATGAGTTGAGTTGGTGGCCACCTTTCTTGACAAATATAACAAGTAAACTTGTAATTGAGTCAACACCTAAATAGTTGGGCTATGCCACCGTCCATCCTAATTGTGAGCTATGCACCTCAATGTTTGACTTAACAATTTGCATGGAATATGAGCCACATAATTGTATTCATGAAACATGTATCTATCATAACTACATCGTCCAACAATCAAAGATACGTGTATCTCTGGATCTTATTTCATGAACTAATTCCAAACAATAGAATGTCTATATGTATTAGACAACCAATTAAATTAAATGAGTTAATTGTATTTTTGGTCCCTGTGGTTTGGCCAAATTGCAGATTTGGTCCTCAAAACTTTGAAAGTGCACCAGAGGTCCCCATTTTCAAGTTTTCGTTGCACGTTTGGTCCCTGGCCAAAGTTAAATGACTAAAATACCCTTATCTTCTTCCCCTTTAATTTTCTAATTACTTTTTCTTTTTATTTATTCATCCAATACCAGAACAAGAACACAGATCCAATACCATCTTGCACTTAACAATACTATCAAAATCATGCCACTGTGGTGGAAACCACAGTGGATTTCGACTCAAAATCAATCACCAACATTCAACAAGTTCAACCTCTTAATCAAATAAGTCAACCAAAAAAATAAAAATAAACCATACTTAAGGACTTATTCATTGTAGCCAACACTTAGATTTAGTTTGGATTTTTATGACATCCACACATAACTAGCAACAATAACAGATTTTATTCTCGGAATTTAACACATACGATCGGTATAAAAAATATATCAAAACAACATCTCATCTCTACCAAATCACAAATTTATTAAAGATGAACAATAACGTAAATAATTAATAACAAATCAAGATCCTTACAAAGGGGCGTGTTAGTGAATCGATTGAAAGGAGAGACCAAATCAAAGTAACACTTGAATACCAAATCACCAGATCCAAACCAAGCAGGAACCCAAACCACCAAAGCCTTATCTCTTTGATTTTGATAATAATTTTTGGGGTGTGGTTGCCTGTGGATCGATCGGTAGGATAAAAAGGAAGAAAAAAAATAGAAAAGTTAAACCATCTTTCTTAACATCGATCATGGGGAGGGATTATTTTGGCAAAACTAGTTATCAAACCTCATCTCCAATTGGGGGTTTTGTGGTTTTTGTATTTTTGTTTATCTTTTCTAGATCTGAAATTGTTTTTGAGAGTGTTTGTGATTTTATTATTGAGTTGTGTTTGAAAGTGGGAGTGATTTTGTTTTAAGAGTAAATAAAAAGATCTGAAATTGTATGAGAGTGTTTGTGGTTTTTGTATTTGTGTTTGTGATTTTATTATCTGGGTTATTGTTCATGATCATGAATAAATAAAAAGAAAAAGTAATTAGAAAATTAAAGGGGAAAAAAATAAGGGTATTTTAGTCATTTAACTTTGGCCAGGGACCAAACGTGTAACGGAAACTTGAAAATGGGGACCTCTGGTGCACTTTCAAAGTTTTGGGGACCAAATCTATAATTTGGTCAAACCACAGGGACCAAAAATGCAATTAACTCAAATTAAAACTACTGGCATATATGTTTACTATTTAGAATGAAACTGTTTATACACAATATTTGGTTTCTATAAATTGCATATATCAAACCTCAATGGTGTGACCGGATTGAGATTCTTTAGTAAAGGTCTCAAATGTTTTGTAGGGCCGAGAAAGGGAGCGCTCTTGGTAAAGTAGGCATGGGCATAAATCATGACTCCCTCAGTTTGCAAGAAATAGCTAAAAATATTGCTTGGGGCTGGCCCTTGAGGAATCAGTCGACACAAAATTGTGTACGGAGTTGCAGTTTATCCGTCCATTCAAACCTTTCGAAGATAAATGGAATATATCAAATATCACTATGTGACCGTGCTTTAAAACATGTATTATAAGTGTGAATGTGTGATAGGTGTTGTTGGAAAAGCTCCTAAATTATATTTACAAGTGTTAGTCATTTATATGTAATAGGTTGCTTTAATATGGCTTTTATGTGAGTAATTAAGGCTAGGCTTATGTAGAAAGCCTATAAGCCTATGCAAAGGCTCAAAAGACCAAGGAAGGGACTAGATGTGTTGCCCTAGCTCCCTTCCCCTATAAATACTTGTTTACTTCTCATTTGAGAAGTGTTGTTCACCTTACAATATTTACGCATAACTATTCCTTATTCTATCGTGTGTATTGTGTTCAACCATCTTCTTCATCTCATTTCTATCATCTACATGCTTGTGTTAATTTTATGGTGACCTAACAGTGGTATCATACGCCATCTAGTTGGGTGAAACTCTTTTGTTATTGAAGTTTATAGTCGTACGCGTAAGGTTCTAGGTTTACACTTTTCATTTGCTTAAAAGCTTTGATTTTTTCACTTGTAAACTCAAGATTCTTGTTGGTTAAGGTTTATTTAGTGTTAAAATTTCTGTTTTTTAGAAAAATTTACAACCTTTACGTGTTTAAATTAGTTTTTGAACTTGGTTTTGGTTTGTGTCGTTAGTTTACACGTAAGGTAAAATCTCACTTTGGATCATCAAGTTTCAAACTTTCTTGTTATTTTGGTGATTTTGAAGCTGTTTTATCATTAAAATCAAGTTTCCAAAACGTTTAGTGCATAAAAATCAAGCTTGGTAAATTCTGTCACGTTTACGCTTAACAAAACCCTAGCTTTCTACGCCTAAGCCTACGCCTAAGTCACAGTTATGCCTATCAGTTTACGCGTAAGGAATTTTCTTCAACGATCTTCAAAGCTGTTGGTTAACTCAGTGTTTTCTTGCTTGGATAAGCCTGTCAACACTTCGACTTGTGGATATCTTTTACACTTGGAAAAGTGTAAAGGATTTTGGGGTAAAACCCTAAGTTTACACCTAAGCTTAAACGTTTACGAGTAAACACTTTACGCCTAAGTTAATCCTACGCCTAAGGTTCTTACTTCTAAGCATTTAGTTTACGCCTAACCTTACGTTTAACCTAAAGCTTACGTGTAAGAAGGATTTACGCCTAAGCCTCTTGTTTACGCGTAAGTGGAAGTTACGCATAACATCTTCAGTTTTACGCCTAAGTGTACTTCATCAACAACATCAAGTTTCATTCGACTACAAAGATCCATCATCTATACAAGTTTCAAGATGTCTCAACCACCATACTCCAACTACTTTCCTCATGAATATCCTCAACAACAGCGACAACAACAACAACATCAACAACTACAACAATATCCTCAACAACAATTTCAACAACCATCATCAATTTACTTTCCTCAAGGTGCACAACCTCTTCCACCACAAATCCCTCAACCAAACCCTCGTCAACAATATCAACATGCTAACTACTTCCAATATCAGTTTCCAGCTAAGTATGCTATGAATGTCACAACGCAAAAGGAACCTTCTTGGTTTGCAAAGATGTGTGAAGCTTTAAGGAGCCAACAATCCATTCATGAAGCTAGATCCCTTGATAGACCTCCAATGCTCACTCCCGGAAACTATGATCAATGGGTGATACGGTTTTTTAGGTTTTGTGATCTCAAGAAACCACATGGTAAGTTTTTGAAGAAGGTCATCCTCGAAGGTCCTTTTCAAATGCCTACTACAACTGTACCCGGAGATCCAACTGCTGATCCACCAAGAGATGATTTTACCACCACTCTTAGAGTAGATCAACTCACTGCTGAACAACTACTTCACTTAGAAGCTGATGAACTTGCAATGCAATATATCCTTTTGGGTTTACCCAATCCGATTCTTCGCAGTGTTGATGCTCAAAAAACTGCAAAAGCTATGTGGGAACACATCCATCTTCTAATGGAAGGCACATAACTCAATCAAGAAGACATGGAATCAAAGCTTTACTTATCCTATGAGAATTTCATGATTGAACCAGGGGAATCATTAGAGTCATACTATCATCGGTTCACAGACATCATCAATGACTTGGACAGACACATCATCATTATGCCAAGGATTTCAATCAACACAAAGTTCCTAAGTTGTCTTGGTCCTGATTGGGAGAAGTATGTTACATTCATCCGTCAAGCTAAAAACCTTCATCAAGCAACGTACGGATTGTTGTATGACTACTTGAAGCACCATCAAAAGGAAGTAGACAAAGATAGAGCTCTCCGTGGAGTCACTGCATCTCCAACTCTACCGGATAATCAAACTCTTGCTTTATACACTCAAGATTGTTATCCTCAATTTACAAATTTGCCAACTGTCTTTACCAATCCACCACAACAATCTGCTCAGATTACACCATATGATCCTTCACAGCAATCACAAGAAACTCAACTGGTTCCTTACAACAACAACACTGATTCAACACTTTATAGTGAGACACCAAATGAGGATGCAGAAGCTTTCGATACATTGAATCAAGGATTTTCATTAATTGCTAGAGCCTTCGGGAGATTTGCTAACAAATCCAACAACCGTATTCGAACCTCATCTAACACAAGGAATCAAGCGTTGTTAACAATGGAAGGGTTGAGGTTCAGAACCGTGGAAATGGTCGTCAGATGGGTAATGGTCAAGGATTTAATACTAATGGAAGGAATAACATGGGTGCTCCACAACAACGGGTTCAAATGGTTGATCAGGGAAATGTTCAGACTGGGAATAATGGTCTTCGATGCTACAACTGCAACGAAAAGGGTCATCTGGCGAATGCTTGCCCAAAGCCGAGAACAAGAGGCAGCAGTTATCACAAGGAGGCTTTACACTTGGCTCTCAAGGATGAAGCTAGTGGAACACTTACCAACAAAGAACAGAGCTTCATGGCTAATGCAGAATCTGATGATGACATGGAGGACTTGAAAGCTAATGCAGCTGTTATGTTGATGGCCAACATGCAAGAGCTCCACATGAGTGATACATGCCCAGTTTATGACACTGGTAGCTTGTCTCAGGTACCGGATCCTAACATATGTCTTATACATGATCTGATATCTCCGCCTGCATCTGCATCCGACGAGGCACAGAGTGTTCAACATGAGCCTTCTACATCTCATCACGAAGATAATCAAATGAATCCCGTAGTTACATTTGACGATCAAGATGACCTTACGGTTCACATTGATAATCAAGTTGACTCCGTGATTATATTTGAGGATCTAAGTAATGATTATGGAGACTCAAGTTGAACAAAATGAGCCTTTGTCTAATCCAGATCCAAAGCTCATGGCCTTATTTCAGACCACCCAATCTCAATTAGAGAAGTGCAATGAGATCAATAATTCTCTTCGAGAAAAAGTTGCACTATTGACTAAGGACATTGAATGCTATAAGTTACAACTCAACAATTTTGAAACTAAAGAGAAACGTGAATATAGTTTTGAAGTCGCTTTTACTAAGTCATACCAAAATGAAAAATCTTTAGAAATACAGATATGTGATCTAGTTCAATCCAAGAATGAATTGCTTTCTCAAATAGAACAACAAAAATTTGATCATCAACAACAAGTTAACACTCTCACTTCGGAAACTCAAAAAGAGTTGTTATCATGTCAAAAAGAGTTTTCTGAGTACAAAAAACATTCAAGGAGACGAATAGATCAGTATCTTGATGAAATTGTCGACTTGCAAAACAAAATCAAAGAGTTTCGAAATGTTGTTTATAAACATGGTGAGTCAATCACAACAATTCAAAAGTTCACATTTAAGCCAAATCCATATGGATATGGGCCAATTCTTGTTGATTACAAACCACGTTTTTCACATAGAGCATTCAAACCAAATCCTCAAGTCTATAGTGCAGAACATAGAATTGATGACTCCATTATGAGTGTTGTTGAATATAATCGTGCAGAGGAATTCGATGCAGAAGAAGAGAGTCAATTGAAAATGGAAAATGTTTTATATAACAAACCATTTGATTATTCAAAAGGCCGTCTTATAACTTTTGTTAAACAACAGGATGGTACTAACACACCTTGGGTTATCACACCAATTCCTGAGTCCTCTTCTAATGTTGGTCCCGTCCAACAAGTTGCACAAATAAATGGTCCTTTATCTTTTTTGAGTAAAATCACACCATCACCCGAAAGATTTTAAATCCTTAAATATTTTGATACATTTATGTCTGACATTGATCTTTTGGAACACGAAATTTTAATTCGAAAATAAAAGTTGAAACTTTTCAATCGCCCTATGCGCGAAAATAAAGGGATATTTTTCAAAAACAACTTTTACCCCATGTTCGAAATCTTCGTATGTGTGCAAAATGTTGGGAATGGGATCTTCAGAAGGAGATTGGACACTTGAAAACAATTTTCATTGCAAACAAGGCATGGACTTTGAAAAACGAAACAGAAAAACAAATCTCTTCGAAACCATGTCGATCGACTCTTGGAAGATGTTATATGTGCTGATACCATGTCTATTGTTTTGTATCATACTGCTATTTCTGCTTCTGATTATATTGCTGTTAACTCTGTTTATTTTGTTGATAATGTTGAGATTGTTGATAATGTGTCTCAAATCGAATCTTTGAAAGCTGAAAACGAGCGTTTGTTAAATGAAATTTCGATTGTAAAACGCCGTCTTCAATGGTGTCAAAAAGATTGTAATAATCGAGAACTTGCTTTGCAAAACAAACTCAAACAGTCAAGTGCTAAATCTTTTGAACCAAAACTCGAACGAATGGATAAGGAAAACGTGTCTTTAAAGTGTCAAATTTCAAAATATGAACAAGAAATTACCAAAGTTAAAAATGAATATGGTGTCATATTTGATTTACTCAAAAAGACTCGGGCTAAAGCGTCACAAGAACTTGATAATCATCTTGCATACACTAAAGAAGTCTTAAACGTTAGTGGCAACATTCGCTCTGAAAACCAAGATTTGTTACACACTATCATAGAGTTGAAAGAGGAGTTGGTGAAACTTAAGAAAGTTAAATCTAGTAACAAAAATGTCCTTGCACCTGGAATGTTTAAAATTGACACTAGGATGCCTAATGACAAACCACAAGATACTAATGTGCTTCCTTCCACTTCTACAGGAGTAGTTGCCTCTAAGCTTAGCATTTGCACTTCACAGCTTAAGAGCAAAAACAGGAAGAATAGGAAGTTGCAACGTAAGAGAAGATCAGTAAAGACCCTTGAAGTATAAGAACACACTAGGACTTTGAATAAAACACATGTTGCACCTACTTTAGACATTGCGTTAGAAAAATGTAATAGATAAAGTGATGTAACGAATGTTGAACCTTTAAGTACTTTGAATGTTTTGTTTGAAGCATCTTGTATTGGTTGTCGTAAAAGCATGTTTTCTGGTTGTCATGATAAATGTGTTGCTAAATCTATCTTATCTCGTAAGAGGAAACATAGAAATCGAATTACCTCTAGGCCCACTAATGTTTCTAAGTCTGTGATAGGTAAACCGCCTTCTAGTGTTTCTGCAGATATCATTGCCCATAGAACCCACTTCACCTCCTAGGAAGAAAATATCACCTAGTGCATTTACTAAGACCAAAGCACAAACTAGTTGGACTTGGCAGAGATGGTTACAAAATACACCTAGATTTAAATGGATTCCTAAAATCATAAACATGTGTGTTTCAACTGTAACTGTACCGGAACCCTCTAACTCCTCGGGTTCCACCTCTACCTCTATTCCACCTGTTTCGTCTGTGTGTAATGCAGGTGATACAAATCATCCTTTGGATTGTTGATAGCGGATGTTCCCGGCACATGACAGGAAATCTCAAACTTTTATCAAACTTTGTCTCAAAGTTCATCGACACTGTCAGGTTCGGGAATGATCACTTCGCAGCTATCATGCGCTACAGAGACTACATCAATGGGAACATCGAAATTAGCAGGGTTTATTATGTGGAAGGTCTCGGTCACAATCTATTTTCAGTCGGTCAGTTTTGTGATGGTGATTTAGAAGTTGCTTTTAGGGAGAAAACTTATTTCATCCGTGATCTACAAGGAAACGATCTTATGTTTAGAAACCGCACATCAAGCCTTTACACAATCTCAATGCAAGACATGATTGCTTCATCTCCCATATGTCTACTTTCTAAGGCAACATCTACAAAATCATGGCTGTGGCACCAACGTCTCTCACATTTGAACTTTCAAACCATAACCAATCTTGCACGACACAAACTAGTTGAAGGTCTTCCAAGGTTTAGGTATTCAAAAGATCACTTATGCTAAGCTTGTGAACAAGGGAAAAGCACTCGTGCTCATTTTCCTTCAAAGAAGGAACACAGCTCTCAGCATGTCCTTCATCTTCTTCACATGGATTTGTGTGGTTCGATGCGTGTACAGACGATTAATGGCAAACGCTACATTCTAGTAATTGTTGATGACTACTCAAGATGGAATTGGGTTTATTTTCTTCGAAGTAAAGATCAAGCTCCACGGATGATCATCACCTTTCTCACGAAAATTCAAGTTCAGCTCCGGAACGCAGTTAGACAAGTCAGAACAGACAAAGGAACTGAATTTATGAACCAACCTCTTCGAGATTACTATGAGAAAGTGTGAATTGAGCATCAGACATCAATTGCATGGACACCAGAACAAAATGGAGTTGTCAAAAGACGAAACCGTACGTTAGTGGAAGCTGCAAGAACGATGTTGATCAATGCAAAACTTCTAGATTACTTATGGGCAGTAGCCGTGTCAACTGCATGCTACACTCAGAACCGTTCTATGATAACCAAACGCCACAACAAAACACCTTATGAGCTTATCCATAACAGAAAACCGAATCTCAAACACTTTCATGTATTTGGTGCTCTTTGTTACCCGAATAATGATCGTGATGACTTTGGAAAGCTCAAGGCTAAAGCTGACATTAGAGTCTTCGTTGGATACTGTGAAAACTCAAAGAGATACTGAATCTGGAATCGTCGTACAAAGGAAATTATGGAAACCATTCACGCTAATTTTGATGAGCTCACAGAAATGGCTTCTGAGCAAAACAGCTTGGAACCCGGACATAACCATCTCAACTTCCCCCAATCATCAGCTGATCAATCATTTCAACTCACTCGTCGTCAGATGGAAACGTTGTTTGCTCCTTTGATTAGTGATGATCTTGAACAACCTGCTCCAGATGTATCAAATGTTTCCGCTGCTCAACCTGATAATAATATTCCAATCCCTGATACACCTGAAACAACAACCACTGTTGCTGATGGACCTCCGATTGAATCTACAACAACAGCCGAACAAACCGCTTCTAATGACGCTGATCCAGCTGATGATCTTCTTAATCAAGATGTACCTGCACCAGCAGATTATGATGGAAATGCATTCTTTAACCCTTTCACTACTGAAACTGCAAATTCAAATGTTGCAGAATCTTCCACCAGCCATCTGAATCCGCCAAATCTGTACAATGTATACCAACATCAACCCTCCACACACTGATGGACTAAATACCATCCTCTTGTTAACATAATTGGCAACCCAAATCAACCAGTCATAACGAGACAACGCCTTCAGACTGACGGAGAACATTGCATTTATGCACTCACCGTTTGTCAATCTGAACCCAAAAATATTAAAGAAGCAATGACTTATGACAGCTGGTTCGAATCCATGCAAGAAGAGCTGAACCAGTTTAAACGTTTAGAAGTATGGGAATTGGTTGAAAGACCAACAAGGGTCTACGTCATTGGTCTCAAATGGATTTGGAAGAATAAGTTAGATGCTGAAGGTATGATTATCTGAAACAAGTCACATCTGGTGGCTAAGGGTTATAGACAGGAAGAGGGTATCGACTTTGACGAATCATTTGCTCCGGTAGCTAGACTTGAGGCTGTACGAATTTTTCTAGCATTTGCGGCTCACATGAACATCACTGTTTATCAGATGGATGTCAAAACTGCTTTTCTAAATGGTAAACTGAAGGAAACAGTATATGTTAGTCAGCCAGAAGGATTTGTTGATCCAGAGTTCCCTAATCACGTCTACAAACTGAACAAAGCTCTCTACAGTCTCAAACAAGCCCCTCGGGCATGGTATGATAAGTTGTCATCCTTTCTCCTTGCTAATAATTTTATCAAAGGATCGGTCGACCCAACACTGTTTATTCAATATCATGGGGCACACATTTTAATTGTTCAGATTTACGTGGATGACATAATTTTTGGTTCTACCCACAAAAAGTACTCAAACGCTTTTTCAAAACTAATGAAAACAAATTTTGAAATGTCAATGATGGGTGAACTTACGTTCTTCTTAGGACTACAAGTTCATCAATCACCCCATGGTATTTTCTTAAGTGATCAGTCCAAATATGTTCTTGAAATATTGAATAAACATGGAATGCAAAGTTGTGACACCTATGCAACACCAATGGCATATACAAACAAACTGGATGCTGATTTACATGGGAAACTGGTTGACCCTACCAAATACCAAAGCATTATTGGGTCTCTCATGTATCTAACAGCCAGTAGACCTGACATTGTATTTTCTGTATATCTGTGCTCCCGTTATCAGTCAAGGCCAACTGAAAGACACCTCTCTGAGGCTAAAAGAATCCTCTGATACGTAAAGGGAACCATTAATATGGGGATCTGGTATCCGAAGGATTCTGGTTTTGAACTAATAGCTTCAGACGTTGACCACACATGATGCTTAGATTCACGGAAAAGTACTTCAGAAGGTTTACAATTCCTTGGTGATAAATTGGGTAGGATTTCACATCACTGTCATTAACTGAAGCTGAATATGTAGCCATGTCTGCGTGTTTTGCTCAAGTTATTTGGATGAGAACACAACTCAAAGACTATGGTTATGTATTTGACATAATTCCGGTGTACTGCGACAACAGAAGTGCTATTGCAATCTCGTGCAACACCGTTCAACACTCAAAGTCAAAGCACATCGATCTTCGATATCATTTCATCAAAGAGCATGTGGAAAATGGTAATGTTGAACTATACTTTGTAGGTATAGAACACCAAATGGCGGATCTTCTCACTAAAGCCTTGCCTCCCGCAAGATTTACTGATTTGATTCACCGTATTGGTATGCGGACATGCGGTGTTTGACTCCAGAAGAACTAGACGAACTTTTAACACATTCTTAAAAAATGTCAAACACCAAAACCTCTTTTGCAAATATTTTTCAAAAACAAAATACAAAAATATAAAATCTAATAAATTCCAAAAATATTCTTCTATCTATCATCAAACATTGCAAGTACAAAACTTCCATCAACACTGTGTTCTATCAAACATTTCACAATTTTCCCGAACAAGTGTTGAGGGGGAGAAAGTAAGTATTTTTTGGTTTCATAAAACCTTGTACTTTCATGTTACCAAAAATATGTTGTTTCTTCTAAAATGGTGGATATGTATCTTGCCAAATACTCTTCTCGGACTCAAAGGTTTAAAAATTTCATCATTTCAAAAGTCGTGGAGGAGTATCGTTAAGTTTCTTTCCTTAAATGGTATTTTGTCTAACCAAAATGGAAGTTAATGGGTCTTGGTTGAGAAAGTTTGAGGTTAAGGGACTAAACTTGACAATCTTTCAAAATAATTTTAAACAAAAAGTCCCACCAACCTCATTCAATGCTACAACAACTAGCATTTATTTCAAAAACCTCCAAGATCCCACGGCTGCAATTCATTCTACAAATCCGTTCAACAAAATCAAAATATGTAAGTGGCAAACGTTTTTGATCATGTTTTTAAACATTTGTTTTGAAAATCTTTGAAATCTAACGGTTAAAACTTTAAAAAAATTTGATTCTTGTGTATACGCGTATGCGTAGAAATTGGAATTACGCATAAGTGTGTTTGTGATAAAATGGTTTGTGCCAAAACCTTTCTAAATGTGTTATGAAGCTATTTATGTCACTTATATGGACACAGAATCATGAATTAAACCATTTTGAAATTTTAGGGTTTATGTTCTTATTTGGGGGTTTCGCATATGAATGTTTTGGTGCAATTAGATGGTCACAATAGTGTTAGAACATGTTAAAATACATGAAATGAGTTTTTAAAATCACCAGAAACATCAATATTTGAGAATTTAGATTTTAGGGTTCATAGGCTCGTTCACATTGAATATTTTGATTCAATGAGTAATTCATGTTATAACTTGTTGTAAACCACTCCTTAAACATCTAGGATAGTGCAAAAAACATTCTTGCTTGAAGTCCATGGCTAAATCTGATATGCGTAGATTCTAGGGTTTAGGGTTTTAGAATCTTACGCGTAACCTGTTCTTAGCTTATATGATTGGATTTTGTGCCTGTTTTGTGTATCTGAGAGTGTTAGGATTGCTTAGTAATCAAATTTTTATGTTTATGTCTCACAGGTTGTTTACTCGTAAAAGATCAGAATTAAGGTGTTGATGAATTACGCATATGGAATACCTTTATGCGTAAAGGTTACGCATAAGAGCAATCTTACGCGTAAAACTTACGCATAAAGGGTCTACAGTGGGACTACGCGTATCCTGGAAGGATATGCGTAAACTAAGATGTTTACGCCTAAGGGTTACTCTTACCAGTAAAACTTACGCGTAACTTCTCTTGCTAAAGCTTATGCGTAAGCATATAAGCTAATGTCATAGTTTTACGCGTAAGATATTCTTACGCCTAAGGCTTGCTCTTACGCCTACGCCTAAAGCACATTTTTACGCATAAACTCATATGTTCACGCTTAAGCAAACTTTTCACTTTGTTTTGATATGTTACGCGTAGAATAACTAGTAATAGTTGCACTTAAGTCACAAAAACCAAAATGTTACTCATAAGCTCTCAAATGTTAAAATGTTGTGTGTTTAAGTGATATTTGGACATTAAAACTTTAAAATTAACATACTCACGTAACTTATCACATCAACTTCAAACAATTGGACTTAAAGTGACTTTGGACTCGTAACATTCATAAACATGACAACTTCAATCAAGTAATTGGACAATAAAATCAAACTAAAACTAACACAATGTGTTTCAATATGTTGGTTCTTTTGTCTCAATCTCAATGCCCCATATGAACTCACTATGGCTGATATCTTCCCTGCGGGTCACAACAAAACCATTGGAAAGAACAACCTTCGAGTCGACTTCAACAACTTCACCTATTCCAAATCCTCTTGCAGAGTTGCTGTTAACATCCTCAAAGATCATCCTTTCCATCTCATGCTCACTAACTCTGCTTCAGTACCCGAAATCTACATCCATCAGTTCTGGCATACAATGGACAAAATTGATGGTCAAGATGCAGTTAAAGTGACCATTGGCATTAAAGAAGTCACGGTCACTGTGGCAGATCTTCGTGTTATTCTTCTTCTTTCGGTTATTCGTTCTACTGAATACGTTCCGATTCCTAGTGAAGAGAATGTATTGGAGTTCATGATTAACATTGGATACGACGAAGCTTCTGGTATCATCTCAAAGCACTCGAGTGTCGATCTAAAAAACATCCCACAACCCTGGAGGACTTTTTACATCATGATCGCCAAATCAGTCTCAGGGAGAGATAGTGGACATGAACACCCAAAGTTGATGCATCTTCAAACTTTTTGGGGAATGGTTCATAGGAACCACATTGATTATGCGAGATTAATCTGGGAAGACATGATGCAACATTACAGGAAGCCTGGTTCCAAGATTCCATTCATTAGATATACAAAGTTGCTGATCCACAACCTTCTCGGGAAGCACAAGGATATCCCACTGAGAATTAATGACCCCAACACTCACTCCATGTTGTATGAGCCTACCTTGAATTCTGTTAGGTTCAAAGACTCCTAAACCCGTAAACAAGGTGCGGAATTACTTGCTTGCTTGATTACTGATAAAATCAAGATTCTTCCGTCATACCTTCGTTACAAGGAAGCAGTGCGTGCGGGAAAAGTTAGATTCATGGATGAAAAGACAACTCCAGTGGCCACTACAAGGACAAGGAGAGTGGGAAGCACTGGAAGCACAAATAAGTATAAGAAAAGACATCCAAACCGAAAGAGGAAAATCCCAGCAAAGATCGTTCATCCTAAAGCTGAACCGGAACCAATTCCACAAGATGACGACTCTGAAACTGAGTCAGATGACCTGACTGTGTACTCTGAAGTACGTGCAGATGACTCTTCCATCATGAAGACGACAGAGGACAAACCTGCAAGTCCTTCATCTGACAAAGGGAAGAAACCTCTGGAGGAGGAAGAAGAAAAAGATTCGGAATTTGAGTATAATCCTAAGGATGGAGATAAACAATACCAGAAAACTCTGAATCAACTGAGGATGGAGCAAGCTGCTAAAGAATTCAAAATTCAACAAACTAAAGGCCCTGGAGGTTCCAGCGGTGGTGTTCCTGCTACATCCCCCCGGTTAATCAACCCCGTAAAGGAACCGATGCCACCACCAAGGAATCTACAGAGGAAAAGCAGCAGGAGGATTGATGCGCTCCAGAACAGTCAAGGTTTATCACACAAGCCCGCCACTTGTGAATGGCAGACCGTAACAACCTTAAAACGGCTCAGGAACGAAATCAATGAAGATCTGAGGAGTATAGTGTTTCCCCGGGTCGTTATGTCCCAGCGAGTTGTGCACTGGATTATCAAACGTTTAGTGATCGGGAAATTTGAACGGGAAAGGAGATTTGAATATGATATTAACTACGGAAAAAGCCAACAAATTAAAACGGCTTAAATGCAAATTAAAGAAAGTTAAAAAGATAAAATCTATTAAATAAACGCTATCACTATATTTAAAATGATGTTATTGTTTTAATGTTTTTACAAAACTGAAATTAAAAATCTACGTGACGTACAAGTAAAAACGTGAAACTTATACAATATAAATCCTAAAAATATGAAAAATACATTTTTACAATCCTAATGATATAAGAAAATTTATAGAAAAGGAAAATTATTTTTATAACTAATTATCTAATTATTATTAATTAAAAACTATTTTTAACTATTTAATAATTACCTAAAATCCAAGAAATTAGGAAATAAAGCTAGAAAAATAAAATTAAGACTTAGAAAAGTCTAAAATAACAAACTAGAATTTTCAAAACTATTTTTGTATTTTTCTGATTATTTTTCTATTTTTTATGAATTTTAAACTATTAAAAACTACTTAAATTATTTAAAAATACAAATTCAACTAAGAAAAATATGGAAAAATATGTTTTTGGCTTTTTATATTTATCTTAACTTAATAAAAATGAAAAATTATTTTTTTGAGACTTTTCTTAATTATTTGTATTTAAAGCTAATTAAAAATGCTTAAAAACTAGATAAAATAAAGAAAAATAGCAAACCAACTTGGAAAAATCTGAAAATTTCAGGAAAAGTCTAAAATGATATTAGGAAGCTAGGAAAATTAGAAAAAACAGGGGCTTGTATACAAGAAAATGGGACTGCTATACCAAGTGCTTATGAATAAGCACTTTAAAATAAGCAATAAGTTACCAACCAACACCAAACTGATACAGGAGCTAAATAATGCTAAAAGAACTTAAAAGAAACAAGTCTCAAATGCTCTTGACCTCTGATTGCAAGTATAACAGATTATGATGATTTGAGATGATAGGCTAAAAGCAGTGTGAGGGTATCAGATTTAAGCCTATGAATAAGCACATGAATAAGCTGGAAACATGAAACAAAAACTTGTATCCTACACTAGACCTGGGTGAGTGACTGTAAACCAAAATTCAAGCTTGGACAAGCTCTTATAAGCTTGGCGCTAAGTCTGCAAATCTTACTCAGAACCTGTGCAGCTATAAGCTCTGCACAGGGCACTTATTCAGTCCAACTTCAGGTTTAAAATTAAGCTACTAAATAAGCCAGGTACCTAAAACCAAATGTTGCAGTCTCAAAATCACCTAGCAAGCTACAACCAAACCAATTTTTAGACTTCAATTCACTCAGATGAATCCAATGCAAGGTCTACAAGTTCTGAGAAAAAACTGCTTAACATTGTTTTTTGACTTTTTGAGACAGAACTGAAAGTATGACTTTATTGAGTTTAGATCTCAAATGCTTGGCTGAATTTGATGTATAATGATAAAATAACACTAGTTCAAGCTAGCTTATCTACTTCTAAAACAAATGGCAGTCTATCAGCTATCAATTCCAACAGGACTGAGCACAAGAAAAGATTATAAGCAACGTTGACTTTAACTGTTTTATAAGGCAAAAGAGTGACTGAAATTACCCATTCTAACCTATTCAATACTATTTCATCAAGACTTAATTAATATCTCACCCTTGAGCTTGATAAAACTCCCTGTACCAAACACCCTTGACAGATTCCAAGTACACTATATCCCAATCTATGCTTAATTCTAATCTGAGACAATAATTGAACTATGATTAACTATCAAAATTGGAACTTACTGAAGTAATACTAACTAACAAAGTCAAATGAAACAGATTCCATAGTAAAACAAGTATGATTCAGTAATAAGATGGACAATGTAGAAAAGCTTACAAAGATCCAGTCACTGTTTCTTACTATTGAGAACAATGTAACAGTGCCCCACTCCTGCTATCAACCCATATTCTATCCAAGATTAGTGCTAAACATCCACCAAATCCAATTTAGGCACAGTTTGACTTTCATTGACCAGACAACACATTTGCTTAAAAATGTATTGTGAGCTTATAGAAATCTTATAAAGACCTTAACCAAACTTGTTTAAGCTTAAAACAAGCAATTAACAACCTGGACAGAAAACTTTGAAACTGAGAATCTCAACAGTAAACTCATAAACTTGGAAATTTAGCACAACTGAAATTAACACTTGAAATAGGTCTTAATACACTTTAATAACTTACTTTAATGTTTAACTTGAAATTACAACATTTAACTTAAACTAAAACAGTTTATTAAAAAACGATATTAAAGAGGAAAAATAAAACTAGCTAACTCTTTTCCTTTGCTTCTTCACTCTCTTTTATAGCCTCACATGATTCTCTCACATCTTCTGAGTGGATCCCACCTGATTCCAGAGTATTTGGGTGACTTTTATGAATTTTGGCCAAAATGTCAATTTTGGCGGGAAAGGTTTATTTGACAGCTGGTGGGTGTTGAGTGTGATGAGGAGAGGAGTAATCAAAGCTTCTTGGATGTAGTGTTTGGAGGGGGGACAAGGGAAGGGATAAGGTGAGGAGGGCTTGAGTGTGCAGGGGTGTTTGCAGAAACAAGTGGGGAAGGAGGTGAGTTGGCGCCAAAGGGGTGTTAGTTTGACTTGTGGACTTGACCAGATATTAGTGAAGGGGGGTCAAATGGGGTTAAATGACAGGGGGGTCATAATAGGCTTAAGGTCCAAAATCATTTTGACAAGTCTTTAGGTAATAATTAAGACAAGGGCTTGACTTGTAAATCTGAAATCTCCAAGGACCAAACCTGTAATTTTCCAAACTTGTTTTAGGGGACCATAATTGACAAGCTTTGAAAGTTTAGGGACCTATCTTGCCATTATTGAAAGTTAAGGGACCTAAGTTGTCATTTTCGAAAGTTAAAGGACCTAAATTGTAAATTTGTAAATTTAAATCTCAAGGACCATTTTTGACAACTTAAGAATCCCTAGGGACTTTAAAATGATATTTCTCTTTATTTGGTTTTACCAGGGACTGTTTTTGACAACTTTTGAAACTTGGGGGACTAAAACTGCCAATTATGCAAACTTGATACGTTTTTCATCTGATTTTGATATTTTTGCATTTAAAACACATAAAACACTGATTTGTGATATTTTCATCATTTTGATGCATTTTTGAGTGTTTTCAGATGATTTTGCAGTTTATATTGTACAAAAATGATGAGTATTTAGACACTCATCAATCCCCCACACTGAACTATTGCTAGTCCCTAGCATTCTTTTGAGAAAAACTTAATGGATTTGAATCTCTTTACCAAAAGCCATTACTTCTGGAGTAGCCAAATGTTTCAGTTCAAGTAAGAACCATGGTACACCGATAACCATGTGATTTTGAGCAAACCACCAGCTTTCAACGGATTTGATTTTGTCTTTACCAGAAGCCGTTTGCTCTGGACTAGCCAACTCTTAGATAAATTATCAATATTATCTTTGGTGAGCTGATTACCAATTATGGTTTTTCCACTGCCTTTACCACAAGCCATAAACTTGCGGGCTAGCCAACTCTTCACTTTTTAGGATATGGTGAGTTGAGAACCATACAATTTTGGGCAAATTGCAAGCCATATAAACGGATTTGATATATCTTTACCAAGAGCCGTTTGCTCTTGGATTAGCCAATCCTTTTGTCTTACAGACATGGCGGACTGATAACCAAATGAGAAAGTGTAAAACACTTACTCCAAAAAAAAAATTTGGCCAAAAACGGGGGAATTGGTATAATTACATGATAAAATTCGTGAGAATTCCCCCCCCCCCACACTTAGAAATGAATATTGCCCTCAATATTCAAAGTACCGGCGGTTATGCCGAGACAAAGAACGTAAAAGGGAAATACTACGGCCATTATTTAGAAAGATTTTTTTTTTTTTTTTTTTTTTGGAACTTACTTATATATATATATATATATATATATATATATATATATATATATATATATATATATATATAATATGTGGGGTAACTCCCCCACACTAGGGTGGAACACATGGGTGAAAACCCATGTTTAGCTACTGTTTTTGATTACCGAGTCGCTAGCTTGACTCGACCCCGAATTCATTGGTTCATGGGGAAGCAAAGTGGAAGAAACAATCTCCATCGGACTTTCATTCAAGATGTTTGGACAAACATTTGAAGCACGTGAAAGTTCCACACCGATGAGATATACATAGAACCGGCTCAAAAATGATATATGGAAATGCCGGGGTCAAAGATAGTGTCTTCATTCCCGAAGGAGTGAAGATGAAGGGAAACCACAAGATATTTGAGGAAAGGAAGAAAGACTTTGATAACAATCAAGATCCATTCTTCATCCTCAAATGTAGACGTATCGGGAGGAAGGGTGAAGGTAGTATCATCAATAAGCAAACTCATACGATAGAGTACACCTTCCTCCGAGCTAATATCATCCTCAAGATCAAAATAGAAATGATCATGTTCCGGAGGAGATATGTCATGAGAGAGTTCATCGGAGAACTCTTTATGAAGAGAATCATTCACTTGAAGTGATGTTGTGAACTCTTGTTCCATTGTGGGCTCATCACTATCCTCAGTCTGAGTATCAAAGAGTGGATTCTCAGAAATTGAAGTGAATTCAGAGTCGAATTCAAATAGAGGATTGGTGAAAGTAGCTTTGAATGTTTCGGGAACAAAGTGATCAACATTCTCATTTGGATTGTTGGGATAAGAAGTGAGTGAACGATCATTATCAATGAGACTTTCGGTCTCTCCTAGATCGGCTTCGAAATCAAAGAGTGGATTGATGTGAGTGAGTTCACCGGAGAACTCCTCAAGAAGGGGATCAGCATCAGATTGTGGAAGTGATGCCTCAACGTACTCGATGTTTCCAAAAGAAGCACAATTGTCGCTAAAATCGGAGAAAGTTTCCAAATGATCATTTGAACACTCAAGAGGGGAAAGAGAATCACACATATGATCAGAAGTTCCCTGTGACCCTCTCGGGATTGGGACAAGGTTCTCAACACTAGACTTTATGAATTCGTCCGATTCCTTTTCAGGAACAGTGTCAAGATGCTCGTCCCCCATGTTCAGAGAATGAGTGGGAGCTTCGGGTGTGATAGCAGTTGTTTGAGATGAAATCTCAACTGCTGGAATATCAACTGACTGAGGGAGTTGAGAAGTATTATCTTTAAAAGGATAAAAACTCTCCTCGTCATCATCATACAGAGCGGCCTTAAGAAATTGGGAACGTCTTAGAGCTGCATGCTCTAGGACTAATAATTCCTCCCTCGATTGGCGGGCCTCTCGCTCTTCGGAAAGCAATTCTCCCATGGTCTTTTCACCACTCACTTGATTCTTAAAGTTACTAATCATATCCTCAAGTGTTTTCATTGCGGTTTCAAATTCGTGGGAGATTTCTTGAAACAACGGCTCAGGTGGAGTTTGAACCGTATGGTGCTGTGGAGGTTGGAAATTTTCAAACATGTGAGAGTCATGATTGTTATAAGGAATTGGGTTCCCTATTTGACAATCAGAGCTGAAATGGGGACCTCCACAGTATTCACAACAGTAAAACTGTTGAGTCTCGATAGGTGAATTATATGGATTTTGGTCATAACCAAAACTCTGAGCATCACTGGAAAACTGTTCATAGAAAACGTGTTTCCGGATTGACACTCAAATCCTTGGTGAGGACCTCCACAATATTCACAACAGAAGTGTTGGTTATATGAAGATAAGTCGGGCTGTGGTGGGTAATTGGAAAAGTTTGAGGGGTCGTTAAATGAGTTCTGATTAGGATCATAATCAAATGAATTCCTCGAACCACAAAACAAACAACTCCCGTTATGAATATCATTACCACATTGTACACAAGTACACCAACGACAGGGTGAACCAAAGAGAGGCTCACCACAACCGACACAAGGAATAAACGATTGCATTTGAGAGTTATGAAGAGGAATCAGTTTATTCAAAGGATCAACAAAACCAACATGGTGATCTGAATGACTGTTAAGTCTCGAAGAACATTTTGAAAAATCAGGAGGTGGGACAAGTGGTGTGCTCTGAGAGCTAGCAAATTCCACCACTTCCGTTATGGTCTCTGGTTCTGGTTCTTGAGAAACGTGAAGATTAAGCAAGTCATTCTGGCTAGTCACCGATCTGAATTCTGCATGTTTGCTTTTAACCGTAAATCGTGAAAGTTTAGAATCAATTCTAGACGGTTTAGGAGCAATTGAGGGTTTAGAACTTTGGATAACCGTAGGTTGGACGTATTTAGAACTCCCATTATCAAAAGGAAGTACCTGGTCCTTTGTCACCCCGGTTTCTCGTTCCATTTCCCTACGCAGAATGAATGGTTCATCACGAACAACTCGAATTCTTGACATTTGAGATACAGTCTGAAGTTTTTCAACTTCGTCCCAGAATTCGTTCTCGAGAGATTCCATGAGAATAGAAGAAGTGAGAATCAAACAGATAGAGGGTAAAGAGATAAAGAATCAAAGATGGTAGGAGGGTAAAGAGGAATATTTTTGATCTTTTTGAAAAACATTATACAAAAACAAAGGATGAAAATCTTTTTGGATTTTTGAAAAAGAAAATATAAACACATACAGATGGTATAGACAAAGAGTGAATATCCAAATCACTAATCTGCTAAACAGAAGACAATCAGCACGCACAGCTCCCCGGCAGCGGCGCCAAAAATTTGATGCGCTCCAGAACAGTCAAGGTTTATCACACAAGCCCGCCACTTGTGAATGGCAGACCGTAACAACCTTAAAACGGCTCAGGAACAAAATCAATGAAGATCTGAGGAGTATAGTGTTTCCCCGGGTCGTTATGTCCCAGCGAGTTGTGCAATGGATTATCAAACGTTTAGTGATCGGGAAATTTGAACGGGAAAGGAGATTTGAATATGATATTAACTACGGAAAAAGCCAACAAATTAAAACGGCTTAAATGCAAATTAAAGAAAGTTAAAAAGATAAAATCTATTAAATAAACGCTATCACCATATTTAAAATGATGTTTTTGTTTTAATGTTTTTACAAAACTGAAATTAAAAATCTACGTGACGTACAAGTAAAAACGTGAAACTTATACAATATAAATCCTAAAAATATGAAAAATACATTTTTACAATCCTAATGATATAAGAAAATTTATAGAAAAGGAAAATTATTTTCATAACTAATTATCTAATTATTATTAATTAAAAACTATTTTTAACTATTTAATAATTACCTAAAATACAAGAAATTAGGAAATAAAGCTAGAAAAATAAAATTAAGACTTAGAAAAGTCTAAAATAACAAACTAGAATTTTCAAAACTATTTTTGTATTTTTCTGATTATTTTTCTATTTTTTATGAATTTTAAACTATTAAAAACTACTTAAATTATTTAAAAATACAAATTCAACTAAGAAAAATATGGAAAAATATGTTTTTGGCTTTTTATATTTATCTTAACTTAATAAAAATGAAAAATTATTTTTTTGAGACTTTTCTTAATTATTTGTATTTAAAGCTAATTAAAAATGCTTAAAAACTAGATAAAATAAAGAAAAATAGCAAACCAACTTGGAAAAATCTGAAAATTTCAGGAAAAGTCTAAAATGATATTAGGAAGCTAGGAAAATTAGAAAAAACAGGGGCTTGTATACAAGAAAATGGGACTGCTATACCAAGTGCTTATGAATAAGCACTTTAAAATAAGCAATAAGTTACCAACCAACACCAAACTGATACAGGAGCTAAATAATGCTAAAAGAACTTAAAAGAAACAAGTCTCAAATGCTCTTGACCTCTGATTGCAAGTATAACAGATTATGATGATTTGAGATGATAGGCTAAAAGCAGTGTGAGGGTATCAGATTTAAGCCTATGAATAAGCACATGAATAAGCTGGAAACATGAAACAAAAACTTGTATCCTACACTAGACCTGGGTGAGTGACTGTAAACCAAAATTCAAGCTTGGACAAGCTCTTATAAGCTTGGCGCTAAGTCTGCAAATCTTACTCAGAACCTGTGCAGCTATAAGCTCTGCACAGGGCACTTATTCAGTCCAACTTCAGGTTTAAAATTAAGCTACTAAATAAGCCAGGTACCTAAAACCAAATGTTGCAGTCTCAAAATCACCTAGAAAGCTACAACCAAACCAATTTTTAGACTTCAATTCACTCAGATGAATCCAATGCAAGGTCTACAAGTTCTGAGAAAAAACTGCTTAACATTGTTTTTTGACTTTTTGAGACAGAACTGAAAGTATGACTTTATTGAGTTTAGATCTCAAATGCTTGGCTGAATTTGATGTATAATGATAAAATAACACTAGTTCAAGCTAGCTTATCTACTTCTAAAACAAATGGCAGTCTATCAGCTATCAATTCCAACAGGACTGAGCACAAGAAAAGATTATAAGCAACGTTGACTTTAACTGTTTTATAAGGCAAAAGAGTGACTGAAATTACCCATTCTAACCTATTCAATACTATTTCATCAAGACTTAATTAATATCTCACCCTTGAGCTTGATAAAACTCCCTGTACCAAACACCCTTGACAGATTCCAAGTACACTATATCCCAATCTATGCTTAATTCTAATCTGAGACAATAATTGAACTATGATTAACTATCAAAATTGGAACTTACTGAAGTAATACTAACTAACAAAGTCAAATGAAACAGATTCCATAGTAAAACAAGTATGATTCAGTAATAAGATGGACAATGTAGAAAAGCTTACAAAGATCCAGTCACTGTTTCTTACTATTGAGAACAATGTAACAGTGCCCCACTCCTGCTATCAACCCATATTCTATCCAAGATTAGTGCTAAACATCCACCAAATCCAATTTAGGCACAGTTTGACTTTCATTGACCAGGCAACACATTTGCTTAAAAATGTATTGTGAGCTTATAGAAAGCTTATAAAGACCTTAACCAAACTTGTTTAAGCTTAAAACAAGCAATTAACAACCTGGACAGAAAACTTTGAAACTGAGAATCTCAACAGTAAACTCATAAACTTGGAAATTTAGCACAACTGAAATTAACACTTGAAATAGGTCTTAATACACTTTAATAACTTACTTTAATAAAGTTTAACTTGAAATTACAACATTTAACTTAAACTAAAACAGTTTATTAAAAAACGACATTAAAGAGGAAAAATAAAACTAGCTAACTCTTTTCCTTTGCTTCTTCACTCTCTTTTATAGCCTCACATGATTCTCTCACATCTTCTGAGTGGATCCCACCTGATTCCAGAGTATTTGGGTGACTTTTGTGAATTTTGGCCAAAATGTCAATTTTGGCGGGAAAGGTTTATTTGACAGCTGGTGGGTGTTGAGTGTGATGAGGAGAGGAGTAATCAAAGCTTCTTGGATGTAGTGTTTGGAGGGGGGACAAGGGAAGGGATAAGGTGAGGAGGGCTTGAGTGTGCAGGGGTGTTTGCAGAAACAAGTGGGGAAGGAGGTGAGTTGGCGCCAAAGGGGTGTTAGTTTGACTTGTGGACTTGACCAGATATTAGTGAAGGGGGGTCAAATGGGGTTAAATGACAGGGGGGTCATAATAGGCTTAAGGTCCAAAATCATTTTGACAAGTCTTTAGGTAATAATTAAGACAAGGGCTTGACTTGTAAATCTGAAATCTCCAAGGACCAAACCTGTAATTTTCCAAACTTGTTTTAGGGGACCATAATTGACAAGCTTTGAAAGTTTAGGGACCTATCTTGCCATTATTGAAAGTTAAGGGACCTAAGTTGTCATTTTTGAAAGTTAAAGGACCTAAATTGTAAATTTGTAAATTTAAATCTCAAGGACCATTTTTGACAACTTAAGAATCCCTAGGGACTTTAAAATGATATTTCTCTTTATTTGGTTTTACCAGGGACTGTTTTTGACAACTTTTGAAACTTGGGGGACTAAAACTGCCAATTATGCAAACTTGATACGTTTTTCATCTGATTTTGATATTTTTGCATTTAAAACACATAAAACACTGATTTGTGATATTTTCATCATTTTGATGCATTTTTGAGTGTTTTCAGATGATTTTGCAGTTTATATTGTACAAAAATGATGAGTATTTAGACACTCGTCAAGGATGAAGAAATGTTTGACTTTGGAGGTGACGAGCAAGATACTGATGAGAGAATTACAAAGAAAGATGTGTTGGAAGCGGAAAAAGAGAGGGCTGCAGACGAAGCTGCTAAGAAGGCCGAAGAGGAACGCATGAGAATGGAAACAGATAACTACATTCTGGAAAATCTTGGACACAACCCTGAGAAATATTCAGAAAAACCCGATGACACTTCCAAAACCGCATCATCCTCTCACTCATCACCACCACCATCCAAAGAAACAACAACTAAATCATCATCAAAATCGATCTAGAAAAAGGCCGATACTTGGGCATCTCGCACCAAAGCCAAGATCCAGAAAGCATTGAATCAATCTAGAAAACGCAAACAAAGTCTTCAGGAACGAAGATTGAACATGCTGGCTGACAAGGTCAACGAGCTTTCTCAAGAAATGGAAAATTTTGAGGGAGAAAGAGAACAAATCAAGGCATTTTTCAACAGAGACGTTCAAGGTGAAATGGATGAGCAGATCAAGAACTATACTCATCACTTTCTTCTCCAAACTATCCCTGGAGTAACCAAAGAAATGTTCTCAAAACAGTTCTACCCAACACTCAAAACACTGGTCAGGAAATGATTACTACAACACCGGTGGTCATGCAAACCCGACCAGTCCAGCCTCCATATGTCACAGAAGCTGATTTGATCTCACATTTGGTACTGCAGATGTCTCCTCGAGCACCTACTTTCACACCAGATGAATCAAAGTTGTATGAGGTACTTCTTGCACATCAACAAAAGACAACGTGCAAGGAAGCTGCTGGTCAGGACAAGCGACCAAGACATGATGATGACAAGGATCAAGACCCGAAAGCTAAACGTCAAAATAAAACCGGCGAGTCATCATCATCCATGCCACCACCATCCCCTAAGACCACCACCACAACAACAAGACAAGCTTCTCAACAACCTCCTTCATCTGAGAAGCCTAGGGATGCAGATTCTCCACCACCACTGCAGAAAACCGGTGATCACTTTACCTATACCGGGGGTGAAGATGAAGACATTCCTGAGCCCCAACCACAACCATCACCGTAACCGGAATCATCCTCCAGACCCAAGAAGAAGAAACAAAGTTATGTCATCTCATGGTTGGACGAAGACGAAATCGAGGAGTATGATTGGTTCAGTCAGTTGGTTGATGCTACGCCTAGATTACCTAAAGGTCAAGAACCGGTAGACGGTCGAACAATGGAGCAGGTGAAAATTATCTAAGATCAATTGAAAGTGAAAAAAATGACGAAACGGGAACTGCGCAGGATAAAGAACGATGCATTCAACTTCTTGAAAGACAGAGCCGCCAACGCAGTTGAGGTCGAATACCATTTGGACAACATTGCTCGTGCAATATCCAATAATATCGACTGGCTAAATCCCGAATCAAACATCGATGTTACAAGAAAGGATAACACTCCCTACTACACTGATTGGACAAAGCCTCTACCAACAAATGGCCGACCCGAGCAACCTAAGATTCCATACCGTTTCTTTTTCAACAACGACCTTGAGTTTCTTCAACACGGTAGTAGCGTCAGCAAGAAGTATGCTACATCACTCACCTTCAATATTCCAGTTGCAGTTTTCTCTGATAATATAGCCATTGAAGAAGACGCCACCAAATTGTACGTTGACAAGGTGGTGGACTATGACCTCGATGCTAAATACGGCATTCATCATTGGCCACCAAGGAGAAGATTGTACTACAGAATCTCAAGTTCAAAGGTCAAACAAGGAGGTAAAGAGTGATAAGAAAATCGTTGTTGTAATGAAGGTCACACTGGCGACAAAGTGGGTTTATTCATTCTTTTCAGAGATTAAGGTCAAGCGACAAGATGAACAGGAATATGATTTCACTGAAGCCGATTTCTCGAGATTGTCACTTGACAACATCGAAGATATGTTCCTTGCAAAGGTACAAGGAAGGATGACAATTCTCTATAGAGATTCAACTTCAGTTCATCACCGCCCTGCTGATCTTCATTCGAAGCAAAGTCATTCAAGAACGTGTTGAAGATCTACAACTTGCGGTTGAATCATACCAAAAGCAGATAAATCTTACAAAACCGTTGCTACACTTTCCTAACCTTAATCAACTGCCTCAGTACCCAATCTTGCACAAACCAAAGTTTGGGGTCGTCTACCGCAGTGAGCATCATCATACTTGCTTCATGGCATTCGACGAGATCCACAAGTTATGTGATCATACATTGAAAATGGTTCGTGATGGGTTAGCTTATCGGTTAAAAGATATTCAAGAAGGTATTGGTTCGAAGAAGAGATGGAATTCGGAAGAACGAAAGGAAGCTCACAGGTTCATAACAAGGTTGGATGAAAGATTGTTCCACCGGGATCAGATGAGAAGATTGGAGAGCTATGTGGGAGGACGACAAAGTTTCTCTATCTCAACGTTTCAACGTGAAGATAAAGTCCCGGGTCGTGTGTAATCGTTGGGTACTCCTTAAACACTCTTGATTGTATTTTGATTCTTGATTTATTTATTCATAATGGCTTGTACATAAATAGCAGTGTACAACCCGAACTTGTAATGAAAGGACCCTGCGGTACGCATCAGTGCCACAATCCTTATAAAAGGAGCGAAAGCTTTTTACTTTTGAGTAAAATTTATCAAATTTTCAACATTTTCAAAATTTTTGCTCAAAAGAACAAGTACTCTCTCTCGTGTTTTCAAATCCTCAAAAGTTAATATTACTTGTTGAGGGGGAGTATTTGCAAAATATCTTTGTTCAAACAATGTTCTTTGTGGAAATCTTCCCACAAAACTTGAAATGGTCATATTCGATATCAAATTTCATCAAAAATAACATTAATATGCCATTTTTGAGGGGGAGAACAAATTGTGTGATACAGATATTTTGGATTGTGATTGAATCTAAGTATGAATAGACTTAACCATTGAATTGACGAGCTCTTAAATGTAGTAACTCGAAAAGACTTGTCCGGGACGGGTAATAATTTCAAACTAGTTCGCTAGTGATGTAAACGTGTCTCGCAAAGGACTAGTCTTAGTAGAATGTACCATCCGAGAAACTCTTGGTAGACATGAACCTTGAAGGGTCTAACGTCCTCAGCACGGAGTGTTTACAACTTCAAGCTGACCTAGTCAGTGATGTAACCGTGTCTCGCAGGTAATTGTCTATCTCGAGTCGATGAATTCAAAAGTGCGCGCTCTACCCTCACTGTGTAGATTTCTGTCATAACTCCTAAGCACATGCGAAGGGGGAGTATTTTTGAAAAATACAAAACTCTCGAAGTGTTACAAACATGTTTTCATTCATAAACACTTTGAGAGATTTTCAAGAAAATGGTTTTATGGCAACATAGGATAGTCATGGAGTTATAAGGTGACTAAGTTTAGGGATAAACGTCCTATGATCCGCCAGAGCCGGAGGGATCTACCCAAGGACACCACCAATAGTTAGTACTTAGAAGTCCTTAGGTATGATTGACAAAAGGAGAAAATGAGAATCGGAGAAAGAAGGAGTTGAAGAATTAAAAAGAAAAGTAAAGAAAAAGGTGAAAAGAAAAATCCCTCTAAATTATTCAACTTAGGGCAGACACCGGGTTCAATTCATATGCTACTGTCTGTCACTAGATGACACCGGTATTGAAGATCAAAGTCGTCATGGACCCAGTGACGCAATGCACTAAACCTTCTTAACCACTCAAGTTTCTCTCAACAGAAGCTTGTTTCATTCTCACAGGGAACCCTACATAAACTATCGACTTTCTCTTAGAGATTGTTGGTATTGAAGAAGGAGACCCTCTCCCTAGTCTCCGCTCAGGAAAACCAAAGCGCACTATCGAGTCTAGAGCCACGAGATTCATCAAAAGATCTCTTAGGAACACTTGAACTTTCATCACTTGTCTTTCAACAATAAGGACGCAAGTGATACATTCTAGAGTCCTTCGCAGATCTTCGCAATCTGCCTAGAACATTTATGAGGGGATTCACAAGTGTGATCCTCAGTGATTGAATGGAAACTCCTGTCAGGGTCAACATCAAACAGCCATGACAGCAGGTCACTTCGGTAACTCCTCCTGGGTTACGCTTAGTGTTGTCTCAAACGGTCTACAGTCGTGAGTTGATGCATCGTGTTGGGATATAGAAAGTCATGCTAAAGAAGAAAGTCAAAGTACTGCTCGATCATCAAAGTACTGCATGCTTAAAAGGACTGCTATGCAAAATCGTTAAGGATTATATTGTAATTCTAGAATGTTCTAAGTTTAAGTTTAGTATTACTTGACGTACAAGGTTTGTAATTGTAAACCTACTAGGGTTATCCTTAAGCCTATAAAAGGACCCTTAGATTGGTATTAGAAAATATCAAGTCGTACGTGCATTATTAGAGTTTATTAAGTTCGATATTAGAGATGTTAGGGATTGTTAGTGAATCTGTGTATCAAGCAGGTTCAGAGTTTTAATATAATCATTAAAGTTAAAGTTAATTCTTCTTAGTTTGTTAAGTAAATTTCGCATACTTAATAGAGTTAGTTTAGTGTTTCTTTGTTAGCAACTTAGGATTTATCCGAGGTTACTAAGTCCTTACAAGCTACATAAGTTAGTTTGGTTAGAATACATCGATCCAACAAGTGGTATCAGAGCTTGTGTGGAAACTCTGATTAAGAAGAAACCCTTAAAACCTAGGTAACAACAAACCCTAAAGATGTCGACTGAAGCTGCACCGCCACCATCCATCACCTCACTCAGAATACCTATTATCACGAAGGGAGAGTACGATCTATGGAGCATGAAGATGAGGTAGTACATTGCTATTACAGACCATGCATTGTGGAATGTAATTGTCAATGGTAATGAAGTTGTTGCAGATCCTATTGAAGTTCCTGGACCACCTAAGGCTGTCTTGCCAGCAGCTACAATAAGGAATCAAGAAAAGGCTCTCAACATCCTATTGTCTGCTATACCTGATGGTCACCTACTCAAGTTTCATGATGCTAAGGATGCTAAACAATTATGGGTTGCTCTCAAGACAAGGTTTGGAGGTAATGATGCTTCCAAGAAGATGCACAGAAATATGTTGAAGCAACAGTTTGAAACTTTTACTGTTGGTGAAAGAGAAGGTCTTGATGCTGCCTATGATAGATTCCAAAATCTCCTCATCATGCTAGAGTTATACAAGGCAGGGGTATCTGTTGAAGATGGCAATCTGAAGTTCTTAAGGAGTTTGCCATCTGTATGGCATGTGATTGCAACTATGATCAGAGGACAACCTGGATTGGACACTATGGACTTTGATGATCTCTACAACCATCTGAAGGTGTATGAGCATGAGATGAATGGCCAAACAAGTTCAAAATCTCACATTATAGCTTTTGTGTCTTCTAAAAAGAGAGGCAGTACTTCCACTAAAAGTACTGCTTACCCTACTCAAAGTACTGTTTCCCAAAGTACTGCATATCCTGCTCATTCTATCACAACCATGACCAACCCCACCTCAGCACCTTCAAACACCATCCATTCTGATGAAGTAGTTTGCTCATTCTTTGCTCACCAAGCCACTTTACCTGTTACTTATGAAGAGGATTTGTCACAAATTGAATAGGATGCTCTTGAAGAAATTGATATCAGGTGGCACGTTGCAATGATCATTGCTAGGATCAAGAAGTTCATGAAGAAAACAGGAAGAGGCGTCGACTTCAAACCCAAACATGGTATCACTTTTGACAAGTCCAAGATTGAATGATTTAACTGTCAAAAGACTGGACACTTTGCAAGGGAGTGCAAATTTGCTAAATATCAAGCAAACAGGATGACTGAGAAACCTAAGCTTGAACTAAAGGAAATTCCTATTACTGAAATAAAAGCTTTGGTTGCTCAAGAAAATCTATCTGAGGTTGACTGGAGTGCTGAATTTGATGATGAACCAGTAACCTATTGTATGGTTGCAGTGGAAGAATCTGTGGAAGAGTTTGATTGGAGCATAGCCTTTGATGAGGAACCTGGACATGCTGCTTTAGAATCCAGAGATGGTCTAGGAAGCTTTGATTGGAGCATGGAGAGTGAAGATGAACCTGTTCTGCTTGCTATGGTAGCTACTTCACCAAGTTCACCCCTATCTCTGAGGTATGTTCTAAGTGTCATGACTTTTATCAAAAAGTACTTAATGACTATGAGACTGAAAGAGATAACTGTAGAAGGGCTAGGTCTGAGGTAGCTGGTTATCAAATTAGTTTAGAATCAATGGAAGCCAAAATAATAACACATGAAAATAATGAGATGGCTTGGGCAGAAAAATATGAGCAACAGGATTACCAATTAAAACTAAGTGAATGGAAGTTAGGATGTAAGATTTCTGAGATTGAAAAACTAACTAAGGAAAGGGATGATTTGTTAAAAAAAACTTGCTGCTTGGGGACAATCTGGTCTTTATCATGTTAGTTATGTTGAAAAACAGAGAAGAGCTTACATTAGAACTAGACTAGGATTTGGTATAGACTTTAGTAGCATAGAGGAAAACCCACCTAGTAATGAGAACCAGCTTGATTTTGAGGATATAACAACTAGTGATGATGAACTCATTAATTATGTAGATAACACATCTAGTGATGAGGAATCAGTTAGTCAAACACCTTCAGAATTTAAGAAAGACAATGGTTATCATGTAGTCCTTCATCCCACTGGTAGTTTTCAACCACTAAGGGCAGATGTTTCTCATTTTGGATTAGACAACCTAGAGTTTAGGAAGAAGCTTACTGGTAAATCTAGTTCTGAAACCCCAAAAGAAACAGTTGAAAAACCTAAGGTTGATGAAGTTAAGAGTCAAGCAGTACCTTCAACTCAAAGTACTGTTGCACGATCAGCAGTACCTTTAAGAAAACCTTTTCAAAATACTGCTAAACCTTTTTGGGATAATTTTGGTCAAAACAGTTTTCATCATTCACCAAAAAGACAGGATACTTTTAATCATAGACCTAAAGGAAGAAATTTTGGGAGTATGGGTCAAAATTTATGTTTTGTTTGTTATAGTCCTGATCATCTGATCAAGGACTGTGACTTTCTCTCAGAATACTTAAGCAAATTCCCAAAGACCAGATCTGCCAACAAAAAACCAAGGGAGAATAAACCAGTCTGGAATCATTCAGATAGGGTTAACCACAGCAATTTCTCACAAGACCATAGGTACCCTCACCAGAGAAGATCTTTTTCAAAATCACCAGTACCTTCTCTAAGTACTGTTGGATTTTCAAACAATCAAGGTACTGCTCACACTTTTTGGAATAAAAACCCTAGGAGATCTAATTACTATCAATCTAGAAGACGTTTCAGCTCAAAGAAAGTAGCTAGATCAAGGGACTCTACACCAGAAGTTAAAACCAAATGGGTTAAGAAGGAAAGTACTGATGGGGAACAAACAGTACTTTCAGCAAGTGTGAGTGAAACAGAGATTTTTGTTGAAAATAATAAAGAGAACTTGGATGAAAAAGAGATTTTTATTGAAAAACCAACACAAGTTTTTGAACAACCAAAGATAATTGATCATGTGCTTAAAGATAGTAGGAATTACATACTTAAAGAATTTAAGTATGTAACTCCACAAGGGGAACACAAGTCAGTAATGGCTTGGGTTCCTAAAACTAACTAACTCTTTTATATTTGTACAGGGAAACCCAGAAGAGGAGCTTAAAGATCATCTAATTGTGGATAGTGGTTGCTCTGGAAGCATGACAAGAGACAAAAAGATTCTGTCAGATTTTAGATCCTATTGTGGAGGAAGAGTTGCATTTGGGAATGATGCTAGTGGAGGAAGAATAACTGGCAAAGGAACTATCAAGGCAGGAAGCATAGATTTTGAGAATGTTCGTTATGTGAAGGAACTCAAATTCAACCTTTTTTTAGTCTCTCAGATATTTGACAAGAAGCACCATGTGTTATTTACTGACACAGAATGTCTCATTCTTTCCTCTGAATTCAAGCTTGTTGATGATAACTTGGTAGTACTGAGAGTACTAAGAACAAATGATGTGTACAGTCTGAATATGAAGAGTCTTCTCTCTTCTGAAAGAGCTACATGTTTAGTAGCAAAGGCATCACTTGAAGAAGCACATATGTGGCATAGAGGATTAGGACATGTAAATTTCAAAAATATCAACAAGCTGGTTAAAGGAAATTTAGTTAGAGGTTTACCTTCCAAAATATACAGGAATGATCACTCATGTTTGGCGTGCAAGAAAGGTAAACAGCACAAGGCTTCATGCAAGAAGATTGAGGAAAGGAGTATTAGAGAACCTTTGGAGCTGCTGCACATGGATTTGTTTGGACCTGTTTTTGTTGCAAGTCTAAACAAGAAGAAGTACTATCTGGTTGTGACAGATGATTGCAGTAGATTTAGTTGGGTCTTTTTCTTGGGTTTTAAAGATGAAACGTTTGATGCTATTCATGATCTCATAATAGCCTTTAAAAATCAATTGAGACTCAAAGTAAAAGGTATTAGATGTGACAATGGGACTGAATTCAAAAACAAGCTTATGAATGAATTTTGTGTCAAGAAAGGGATCAAGAGGGAGTTTAGTATTGCTAGAACTCCACAGCAGAATGGTGTTGCAGAGAGAAAGAACAGAACTTTGATTGAAGCAGCCAGGACAATGCTTGCAGATTCTTTATTACCTATTCAATTTTGGGCTGAAGCTGTAAGTGTTGCTTGTTATATGTTAAATAGAGTATCAGTCACTAAACCTCAGATGAAGACACCTTATGAGTTGCTGATGGGAAACAAACCCAACATTCGATTTATGAAGCCTTTTGGATGCCCTCTCACTATTCTCAATACAATTGATAATCTGGGAAAATTTGATGGCAAGTCAGAAGAAGGATATTTATTGGGCTACTGCACCAATAGCAAAGGATTTAGAGTGTATAACAGAGTCACCAAGAAGGTTCGAGATTGTCTTCATGTTGAATTTTTAGAAGATCAAGAAAATCAGAAAGGTAAAGGTCCTGATTGGATGTTTGATCTTGAGGTTTTGACTCCTTCTATGAATTATGTTCCTGTTAGAGAAGAAAATCAAGTTGTTTACACAGAAGAAGATTTACAGTATATTGTTCATGGAGTCAACATTATACCTGATGTTGTTCCTGATGAAGAACCTATAATTGTAGAGAAGGAGAAAAGTACTGATGCACAAAAATCTTTATTATCTGCTGAAGATCAAGCTATACAAGATGAGCTTAACAGGATGCTTTTTCAGGATGTAGTAGCATAATCTTATGATGATGATCAAAGAAGAGCTTATGAAGAAACAAAGAAAAAGGGTAAGTCTGTAGAATACCCTCATAGTACTTTGATTCACAGAACTTTGATTCAAAGTACTGCTGCATCTATTGACAGTACTTTTGATGATGATCCGACCATGCCTGGTTTAGAAGATACTGATGATGAGTTTGAAGATGAAGGTATTTTCTCAGATTCCAATGAAGATGCTGATTTCACAAATTTGGGTGATAATCTTGAAGTCCCACAGACTCCTATCTTAAGAGTTCATAAGAATCATCCTACTGATCAAATCATTGGACCTTCTAATTCTGGAGTGCTTACAAGGACCAAAGCTAAAGGTTTTTCTAAACCACATAATGCTTTACTTAGCTTTGTCTATAAACAGAACAGGCTGAATCATAGGGATCACCAAACATGCTTATTCACTTGCTTTATCTCTCAAGAAGAACCCAAGAATATAGCTCAAGCATTAACTAAAGAGAGTTGGGTTGAAGCCATGCAAGAAGAACTTCTTCAATTCAAACTTCAAGAAGTCTGGGTATTATGTGATCTACCAGATGGCAAGAAAGTGATTGGTACAAGATGGGTTTTCAAAGTCAAGAGAGATGAAAGAGGGAATGTCATCAAGAACAAGGCAAGGTTAGTTGCACAAGGATACAGACAAGAAGAAGGAGTAGATTATGATGAAGTATTTGCTCCTGTAGCAAGGATTGAAGCCATTCGAATATTCCTTGCTTTTGCATCATATATGGGATTTCAGGTTTATCAAATGGATGTCAAGAGTGTCTTTCTTTATGGTACTATTTCAGAGGAGGTCTATGTTAAACAGCCTCCTGGTTTTGAAGATCCTGCACATCCAAACAAAGTCTACAAAGTTGTTAAGGCTCTTTATGGTCTTCATCATGCTCCTATAGCTTGGTATGAAAGGCTCTCTACTTTCTTATTGCAACATGCTTACAGGATGGGAGCTATTGACAAAACTTTGTTTATCAAGAGAGATAAGAAGGATATCATGCTGGTTCAAGTTTATGTAGATGATATCATCTTTGGAGCTACAAAACAGTCCATGGTGAAAGAGTTTGAGCAGCTGATGCAACATGAATTTCAAATGAGTTCTATAGGTGAATTAACTTTCTTTTTGGGGCTTCAAGTTAAACAGTCAAAGGAGGGAATTTTCATCAGTCAAGATAAGTATGTCCCTGACATTCTTAAGAAGTTCAATTTTGATGCTATGAAGCCAGTCACTACACCTATCAAATCTATCAACTCGTTGGGCAAGGATGAAAATGGTCAACCTGTTGAAGTCAAGTTGTACATATCTATGATTGGCTGTCTTATGTACTTAACTGCATCTAGGCATGATATTATGTTTGTTGTCTGTTTATGTGCAAGATATCAAGTCTCACCTAAAGTCTCCCATATAAATGCAGTGAAGATAATTTTTAGTTATTTGAAACAACAACCTAAGTTGGGGTTGTGGTATCCAAAGGATTCACCTTTTCACTTGGAAGCTTTTTCAGATAGTGATTATGCAGGTGATAACTATGATAGAAGATCAACCACTGGAGGATGCCAGTATCTTGGAAGAAGATTAGTCTTATGGCAATGTAAGAAGCAAACTATTGCAGCAACATCATCCACTGAAGCAGAAAATGTGGCTGCTGCAAGCTGTTGTGGACAAGTCTTATGGATGCAGAATCAACTTTTGGATTATGGATTCAACTTCAAGAATACTCCTATCAACATTGATAATGAGAGTACTATTTGCATTGTGAAGAATCCAGTTTATCATTCCAAGACCAAGCACATTCAGATTCGGCATCACTTTATCAGAGATTGTTATGAGCATAGGCTCATCAATATTGTCAAGGTTCACACAGATGATAATGTAGATGATCTACTCACAAAAAGATTTGATGTTTCAAGATTCAATCACTTAGTGGTGAGTATTGGTATGATTAATTACTAAGCTATCTTTAAGGGGAGGACTGATTAGTAAATTCGACAGTCCTATGCATTGTTTGAGGGGAGGAAATTCAATGCCTATTATGTGTTTTTGCAATTGTAAAGAGGAGAATGGAAAAGTACTGCTTTTTGGTTTTATGAAAGTACTGCTTTGGAAAGTACTGCACACGTGGAAAGCACTGCTTGTCTTATCAACGTACTGCTCCAACGGTCTAAAAGAGGGGTAAAATTCAAATAACGGTAACTTTGTTCTTATGGGCTGTGATTTTTTAAATCTCACCTATAAATAACTACTCTCCGATTTTCCCTCTCATCTTTATATTTATCAATCTTTTCCATATTTCTCTCTCTTCATCAAATCACTTACTTTTGTCAACACCAAACAATGGCGAATCGAATACAGTTTCTAAACACAACATGGTAGCTAATTTGGATAAAACTGAAGCTAATGTCACATTCCATGACATTATTGATTTTCTCACTGGATCTCCAGACAGTTATGCGCTTTTGGTGGAACCAAATGTTATTGAGCCATGGATTCAACAGTTTTGGGCAACTGCTAGAACTCATATGGAGAATGATGAGTCTTATATACAGGCTAAGGTTGCTGGAAGGATTGTGAAAGTTAGTGAAGCTTCAATTCGTGAAGATCTATTATTTGATGATGACGAAGGGGCTATCCGTTTTGACAAACAGCTTCTTTGGGATACCTTGAGAGATATTGGGTATGAAGGGTCTTTGACAGAAACAACATTCAAGAAACCCTTGTTTAGTCCGCATTGGAAGTACTTGGTACATGTATTACTTCATTGTATTAGTTCTAGGAGTACTTCATGGGAGCAATTTGGTTCTAATATAGCATCTGCTTTAGTGGGTTTGGCTACAAATCGTATTTTCAATTTTCAAGACTCATTCTAGATGGTATGCTATCTCAAATTTCTCATGGATCACCCTGGCTAATGTATCCAAGATTTATTCAAGTTTTCTTGAATAAACAACTTCATGATGTACCAAATCCTTCAAGCTTATTACCTGTTGTGGTACAACCTGCAAAAATTTTCACCTTCATGGCTAAGAAGAGTGATAAGTTTACTGGCAGGAACACTCCTTTAACTACTTCAATGATGGAGATTGCTCAGGCGATTAGAGATGAAGCTGCTACAAGTGAAGAACGAGAAGGTACTGCATCAACTCAAGGTATTGCTTCTCAACATACTGCTTCTTCACAAGGTACTGCTGCACATAAGATACTGCAGTTTCACCTACACCATCTCCACAACATATTGAACATGCTGACTCAGAACCAGAAGTCAATCCACCATCATCTGGAGGAGATGCAGGCGTAATACCTCCTGAGGGGTTGGTTCTGGATAATTATATTTTAACACGGGAGTTAGTGAGACTGATGAAAACTACTGAAGCTCAAGCTGCACAACTTATGAAGTTGAACACAAAATTTAAACGATTGAATAAATTTGTCTGGCCTCTGGTTCAACATCACAGGTTGTGGGTAAAGTCTCAAAAGAAGAAAGGAAGGAAGTTTAAACAGTCTTCTACAGGCAAAAAGGTTCAATAGCAATCTTCTATCCAATTAGGGAGGAATCTGGAGCAAGATAATTTGAAAGAAGATGCTGAGTTTTATGAAGTAAAAGAAGATGAACCTCAAGGTACTGAAGCACAAGTAAACATTGAAAGTATTGAGCCTGAAAGAACTGAAGTTCAAAGTACTGGTGTACAAAGTACTGATGATCAAGGTGATGCTGATCAAGGTACTGTTATTCAAGGAACACATAGAAAAGAGCTGATTACACAAAGGACACTTAAATTTGATGAAGAAGCTGGTCCATCAACAATTCTACAAGAGGAAGAAGCTGATACACCCAAAGTAGTTCATACTGCAAGTGATGATGAGACAATTGCTGAGATATTACAGAGTATGACAAGACCAAGAGGTGTTACCATTCCAGGAGTTTCTGAAGAACAAACAGAAGCTTCTCAACCAGTGTTAGATCCTAAGGACAAAGGCAAAGGCAAACTGGTGGAAACAAAGAAGAAGAAAAAGCTTACTTTGGCAGAAATAAGAGCAATTGAAGTAGCCAAGAATGAAGAAGCTGCTAAGGAGCTACAAGCTAAATTTGATGCTAAAGTTGTTGTACCAGTAAAGGAACCTGAAGTTGTTATTCCTAGAAGACCAATTAGTAAGGCTAAAGAAAGAAATGCTATGATGGCTTACTTAAAGAGTCAAGGATATACTGGATTACAGAAGCTAAATTATATAGAGATGAAAGATTTGTATGAAAATGTTAGAAAAGCCTATCAGAAGCAAGTTGAGAGTATTATTTCTTTTGAAGGTGATAAGCAAAAGGAGGATGTTAGTAAAAGAATCTTGAAAAGAAAAAGAATAACTGAAACTGAACAGTCATCAAAGAAGATTGAGTTAAGATCAGATACAGTTGATGAGCTGAGAAATTACATAAGAGTTGTTGACTTTGAGAATCCTAAATCTAAAGATGTTGCAGAAAAGAAATCAAAGATAACTACTTTTGAAGTTGTAGAATCACAACAAGATGGAGATTATCTGATGTTCCATAGAGAGGATGAAAGTTTCAGAACATTTAATTTGTTATGGGACATATTGTACATTATTAGCAGAGAGGATTTGTGGCATTTATATCAACTAGTGTGAGATTATTTTGAACACATTCCATCAGAAGAAATTGGTCTAGTATTGCTTGGAGATCTCATAACTATCTGGGAAACATAGGAAACAAGTACTGATGCTATATGGAATAATCAAGAAGTATGGGAGATTAATAGCTGGAGATACTTTGATGAATCTGGAGTGCATGTTTTGGAGCTAGAAGATGGAACCATGATCCATATGTTAGTAGAAAGAAGATATCCACTCACATCAGATCTTATGGGAAGAATTCTAGATCATGGAATGGAAGTGGAAGAGGAGAATGAAACATCACTGATGGTCATTGAATTATTCATCAAATGGACCACTATGGCTGATGATGATACATAAATACTGGTATGATTTTTAACTGTAATTTTTTGATAAATCAGTACTTTATTCAAAGTACTGCTGATCAAACAGTACTTTAATCAAAGTACTGCTTGCAGCACAAAATCAGTTAATGATTTTGAAAGAAAATTTTTGTTAAAAATATTTTGAAACAGTGGATAAAAGCAACAAATGGTTTTTGAGATGGTTATAACAAAAGGTTATCAATCCACCATGTTTAACAAAAGGATTGGCTAATCCATGAGCAAACGGCTCTGGTAAAGATATCTCAAATCCGTTATATAGTTGACAACTTGCTAATAAGTTGTATGGTAATCAACTCACCATATCAGCAAATGTAAAGAGTTTGCTAGCCCACAAGAAAAATGGCTTGTGGTAAAGGCTGTGGAAAAACCATTTATATGGTAATTAGTTCACCATGATTACAAGAACTAACTAGTCCAAAAGGGTACGGCTTTTGGTAAAGACAAAACAAATCCGTTGATAGCTGATGATTTGCTAAAAATCATATGGTTATCAATGTACCATGGTCGTACACACCTAAACATTTGGCTACTCCAGAGTTAATGGCTTTGGTAAAAAGACATCAAAACCATTAAAATTTCAATGATTCATCTCTCACAGGAGTTTACACACCTGGAAGTGATAAGAATAGATTAAAACTTAAATGAACTGATGTACAAATTGTCATATGTTGCTGAGTTGCTGAAAAGATGGAGCTTGCTAATTGTTGTTGTAAAGGATTACATATAAAGACTACTTTGATGATGATTAAACAAACACATAGATTACAAAGACAAAATATAAAGATAAAGACACAATCCTTGAAGACAAAGATGTTAAAGATACAAATACAAAGGAACTTGAAATCATACAAGTAGAATTCAAGTTAGGGGAGGATTGTTGGGATATAGAAAGTCAAAGTACTGAAGAAGTCAAAGTACTGCTAAAGAAGAAAGTCAAAGTACTGCTCGATCATCAAAGTACTGCATGCTTAAAAGGACTGCTATGCAAAATCGTTAAGGATTATATTGTAATTCTAGAATGTTCTAAGTTTAAGTTTAGTATTACTTGACGTACAAGGTTTGTAATTGTAAACCAACTAGGGTTATCCTTAGGCCTATAAAAGGACCCTTAGATTGGTATTAGAAAATATCAAGTCGTACGTGCATTATTAGAGTTTATTAAGTTCGATATTAGAGCTGTTAGGGATTGTTAGTGAATCTGTGTATCAAGCAGGTTCAGAGTTTTGATATAATCATTAAAGTTAAAGTTAATTCTTCTTAGCTTTGTTAAGTAAATTCCGCATACTTAATAGAGTTAGTTCAGTGTTTCTTTGTTAGCAACTTAGGATTTATCCGAGGTTACTAAGTCCTTACAAGCTACATAAGTTAGTTTGGTTAGAATACATCGATCCAACACGTCGGTGTACCTCAGCGACTCACCTGAATTGTAGAAGTACTTCGGTACTTCGTGTTAGCCTACTTGAGGGCCTCCAGTTCAGGAACAGCCTTTGCTAGAATTAGAGATGTGTTTTCACAATATTCTGTTAACACCCTCGAAGTTAGTACTTGTAAGTGCTGGAAATCCCGCTAAAGAGATTCCTTTCAAGAATTGAGTCCTGAAGATGTGGGTCATTACTTGAACTCGTTCAATGTGATGCCAAATGTCCCTCCACGGGATTCGGACGGCTGATTCGCCCGACCAAGGTGAATGGAATCAAGACATTCATCAGTAAAACAATCGTGGTGGTCAATTCTTTAAGAAAAGTCCACAATGATCGATTGGTGCTTATTACTAACTAAGTTTATGCAGCTGCTTCCCCTAGCTCCCTTCCCCTATAAATACTTGTTTACTTCTCATTTGAGAAGTGTTGTTCACCTTACAATATTTACGCATAACTATTCCTTATTCTATCGTGTGTATTGTGTTCAACCATCTTCTTCATCTCATTTCTATCATCTACATGCTTGTATTAACTTATGGTGACCTAACAGGTGTGATGTGGGAAAACAAACTGAAAATCTCTCCTCCAACAAGGTAACCCTCCTCATCCATTTTGGAAAAAGTGTCGAACACAAAAAAATATCTCTAGCGGCTTTAGTGTCCCGAGTGTATTTAAGAAAGAAAAATGAAAGTGAAAAGAAAATTGAATTATTAAATAATGACGTGAAGCTAAAGTAAAATTAAAAAAAAAATGAAGAAGCAAAGATTGTATTAAGTCATATAGGCAACAACAAACAACGGGCTCAAGATAGAGCACCGGAGAGAGAAACATCAAAACAAAATACACCAAGATCAAAAAATTAGGGAAGAGAAGATGAAGCCAATTCATCGGGATTTTTGATCCAATTTTCCCATGACAAGTGTTTCCTCGAAGAACGATGATAGGCCAATAAAAGAGACAATCTTTGCACCAAAGAAAAAATATCCTTATGACGAATGGCATTTTCCTCGGTGTCCAAAGGTGCATGAAGAATTTTATTTATCCAATTCCAAACATACCAAATAAATGTCATACAAACCGCGTGGAAAATTTTTTGTAACCGACTTGTTCTCAATAAACCCAGCTTTCCTTTTAGAATTTCCACTAAAGACGGATTGTATAATGGCGGAGACCTCCACCAACTCCATAACTTACGCCATGTAATTTTAACTATGGGACAAGAGAGGAAACAATGTTATTGAGATTCTTCAACGATGCCACAAAATAAAAATACAACCGAGGAAATTGACACCCTGCGACGAATCAAATTAGACCTAGTGGGGAGTCGGTTTAAAGCCATAAGCCAAACACATACATTATTGTGACAAACGGTAATTTTTTCAGACTATTTATTTTATTAGAAAATGAAAACTATTTATTTTTTGACATTTAGTGATGATTAAAACTCAAAAACGATAAGTTATCTCGCTTTTCCTGAAAAACAACCCTGCACGCGTACTAACACTCAGTTAATCGCGGTTTAAGTCCAATAAGTAGCATCCCATTGACCGAATGCTTCCGCTGTACCAATTTTGGGTGTGTTACAGATTGGCATCAGATCTAAGGTTATAGAGAATTAGGCACATACAAGACCTAAACTATAACCGCTTTTTACTTTTTACATTACCATATGACCGCCACATGCATAACTGCCTTACTCGCTACTCTACTTGCTATATTACTTGCCGTAACTGTATGTTATGCATGTTGTTTGCTGACTTATACTTTACTTGGCTTATACTATTTACTATAAGTATTTTCCATATACTTACACGTGCGTACCGTCTTTGTTACAGGCCATGTCTTCTCCGCGTTCAACTACCCAACCTACTTCTAACACTGAGAGTACAATACCAGTTGATCGTGCTCTAGCTCCACTTCAGTTCACTCTCGAGTCAGATGACCCGTATATGCTAGTATGACGGGCATACCAGACAGACTGATCTGACACAGAGCCTTGTGAGGAGTAGGAGACTGCACCTACTCCACCACCACCTACACAGATCATACTAGCTACCCAGAATTCAACTACTACTCACGACCATACTGTACGTATAACAATACGTCCTCCTACCATGTTATCATCCCACCGTTGAGGGCACTCAGAGCCCTGGTCACTCTCCTTTGTCATTACTAGTACCATCACCATCCCTCCGGAAGTCCCAATGCATCTACATGGGTATCTCTACTACTCCAGTATCACTATCACCTGCCTCATCACCACTCTCATCTCGCCGACCATCACTACCATCTTAACCACCACTCTCACATACCCACCCACCTCCTCGTCAGAGACTCGGGATGACTATTGACACATCACTAGAGGATAAGCAAGAGGATACCACACCTGCTTTACCAGCTGATCAGAAGTTGGTTATTCCTGTTTATCATGAAGCTTCAGATGCACCACCAGGTTTGGGAGTTCGTGTTCTAGAGTAGGGTATTGTTGGAATTCCGGATACTCTTAAGGTTGGACAGAGTTCTAGAGCAGCTCAGCAGTAGGACGTAGATGATGTTGAGTTCAGGGACATCGATGGCATATTCAGGACTCTGGTTGGCATTCAGATTCCCGTTCCATCATCAGCACCAGGCACACCAGTAACTCCAATTACCTCATCACCAGTTGATTCATCGGTTGCTGCAAAAGAGGATGAGCTCGCTAGGATTTTGGCTTAGATTGAGAGACAGTCTAGTGTGATTGACTTACACAGTGAGTAGTTGCAGGAGTTGGCGCCATCTCGTTTTGACGAGTATGAGCGTGACTATAGTATGTTCTATGCTCGGTCGGATGCTATCAGATGAGAGACATTTGACTTGGGTGTCAGGACTGACCGACTCGAGCGGACACATGAAGTGGCTTGAGAGGCAGCTCAGTGTATCTTTCGCAAGATCCTAACACTGGAGACTCAGTTTTTAGCTTTACTCATAGCCGTATGGGAGGATCGTGCAGAGATCTTATCATTGAGGAGGCGACTTTTAGAGGCCGAGGCATTGCAGAGAGAACATGTCTTCATATTTGAGCATCTGGAAAGGGTCCGATATCAAGTTTAGACTTAGTTAGTTAGATGATGTATTCATTAAACCAAGGAGTAATCGGTTAGTGCTAGTTGTATTCTAAAGATTGTAAATTTGGGAACCCTATAACAACTCTTTTATCTATAACAAGCTTGATTTTCTTATTATGATTTCTTGTCATTCCTTCAGTGGTTGATCTTTACTCTTGTGCTCTATCTGTGATTATTATATCCATGTGTGATACTTTGTCTTTTACTTGAAATCTTATTTGTCCTCATCTTTCTTTGATGTAGATAAATGGCTCCCAAACACAAATCAGCAACACCAGCACCTCTTGTTTGACCTAGTGTTACCCTAGCGCCTCGTGATTGACTTGTTGATGCTCTGTTCCCTCCACTAGTCACAGTTAACCAAGCCATGTTGGACCAACTGGTAGCCCAGCGTGTGGCTGAGGTTTTAGTTGAAGAAGCCAGATCAAGTACTGAAGGTGGATCATCATGACCTACTAACAACAACTGTGACTGTACTTACAAGGAGTTCCGAAGTTGTATGCCGACTAGCTTTGGCGGAGCTGAAGGAGTCGTTACATTGACACGTTGATTAGAGAAATTGGAAAGTGTGTTCAGAATCTGAAACTGTGAAGAAGAATCTAGGGTGAAGTATGCATCATTCACCTTGCAAGATGTTGCATTGACTTGGTGGAATAATTACCTCAAGTCTGCTGGAATTGATGTGACATAGTTATGCCTTGGGAGGAGTTTAAGGAAATGCTACTCAAGAAGTATTGCCCTTGTAATGAGGTCAAGAAAATAGAGATTGAGTTCTGGAAACCCAAGGTGAAGGGCACGGACATGGCAACATATACTCAATGATTCCAAGAGTTGGCACTGCTATGCCCAAAGATGGCCCGTACTGAAGCCCGCCTGATGGAACGCTACATGTAGAATTACCCCCATAAATCAAGAATGATGTGGTTGTTTCAAAGCTAGCGGACCTCCATGAGACCATCACGGTGGCACAAAGCTTGATGGAACTAGTGATTGATGACACCACCAAAAAGATGGTAGACAATAAGAGGAAGTGGGAAGACCACTCAAAGAACTACAACAAAAACCATAACATGAGACAAGAGGTCGTCAAATTCTACACTGCTAGATCTAGAGAAAATAAGGTGTATTTTGGAAAACTGCAATCTGCATCACAATGCCAGTGCACCGTGAAGTATCGCAACTGCCAAAAAGTTGGGCACGTGACCAAAGACTACAGGTCTAAAACCCTCGCAACAGCATATATAGCTCTAGGGGACAATCAGAAAGTTTATGTAACCTATTTTAGGTGTGGAAAGAAAAGGAACTACAAGAATGAGTGTCGCGAGCCAAGGAACCAAGGAAATGAAGGTAACCAGGGAAACCGTGGAACAAGAGGAAACCAGGGTAATCAGGGTACCGGTGGTAACCATGGAAATGTTGGAGGAGCCCGTGGTAGGGTGTATGCCTTGGGTGGACAGGAAGCTATGGAGGACCCGAACGTCGTTACGGGCACGTTCCTTCTTAATAACCGATATGCATCTGTTTTATTTGATACAAAAACCGATAGAATTTTTGTATCAAATAAGTTTAGTTCCTTGCTTGACATTGCACCGACAACCTTAGAAATTGTTTATGATGTGGAATTATCAAATGGGAACATGTAAAGGGTAGATATCATTATTCGTGGTTGTACTCTAAACCTCCTAAACCATCCAATCAACATCGAGCTCATGCTAGTAGAACTCGGAAGCTTCGACGTTATCATTGGTATGGACTGGTTGTCAAAGTACCACGTTGTCATCATTTGCGAAGAGAAATTGTCCACGTACCTTATGGTGATGAGATCCTAACAATAAAAGGAGATAGAAGTGACATCGGGAATCATTCTAGGTTAAACATTATCTCTGGTACCAAAGCTCATAAGTACATCAAGAAAGGATGTCATCTGTTTATAGCACAAATCACAGAGAAGAAAGAGAATGAGTCAGAAGAGAAGCATCTAGAAGACGTCCGATTGTGCGAGAGTATCCGGAAGTATATCAAAGACTTGCATGTACTTTCACCTTCTAGAAAGATCGAGTTTTGAATCGATTTGGTGCCTGGTGTTGCACCTGTGGCATGAGCACCATATCGATTAGCCCCTACGAAATTGCAAGAGTTGTCGAACCAGTTGTCGGAATTGTCAGAGAAAGGATTCATAAGACCGAGTTCCTCACCTTGGGGAGCCCCGGTCTTGTTTGTCAAGAATAAGGATGGATCTTTGCGGATGTGCATCGACTACAGAGAGTTGAACAAGCTGACTATAAAGAACCGATACATGTAACCAATGATCGACGATCTATTCGGTCAACTTCAAGGTTCAAGCGTCTACTCGAAGATCGACTAGCGATCAGGATACCATCAACTCAGATTTCGGGAAGAGGACATTCTGAAAACGGCATTTAGGACTCGCTATGGTCACTACGAGCTCCAGGTTATGCACTTTGGTTTGACCAACGCACCGACATTGTTCATGGACCTCATGAATCGAGTGTGCAAACCATACTTGGATAGGTTTGTGATAGTATTCATAGACGATATCCTAATCTACTCCAAGAGTAAAGAAGAACATGAAAAACAACTCAAGCTAATCTTAGAGCTACTCAAGAAAGAAGAGTTGTACGCCAAATTTTCTAAGTGTGACTTTTGGATTTCAACCGTATAATTGCATGGTCACATGATTGACAGCCAAGGTATTCACGTTGATCCCGCCAAGATTGAGTTCATAAAAGTTTGGGCAGCACCTGTAACCCCGATAGAAATACATCAATTTCTAGGACTTGTCGGATAATACCAGAGAATTATCAAAGGTTTATCCGAAATAGCAAAGCCTTTGACCAAATTGACACAGAAGAACGTGAAGTTCAATTGGGGTGAAGACCAAGAGGAAGCATTTCAACTACTAAATAAGAAGTTGTGTAGTGCACCTATCCTAGCCTTACCTGAAGGAAGCGACGAATTTTTTGTCCATTGCGATGCTTCGCATAAATGATTAGGAGTAGTTTTGATGCATAGGCAAAAGGTGATAGCATACGCCTCTCGTCAACTAAAGACTCATGAGAAAAACTATACAACTCACGAATTGGAGATAGGATTAGTCGTGTTTCAACTCAGAATATGAAGACATTATATGTATGGCACAAAGTGCACAATGTATAGAGAAGAGGTTGGAGAAGTGCACAGATGGAACCCTATGCTTCAAAGGCAGAAGCTGGTTACCACTTTATGGAGGATTACGGGAACTAATTATGCACGAATCGCATGAATTAAAGTATTCTATTCACCCGGGATGCGACAAAATGTATCTCGACTTGAAGAAACTCTATTGGTGGCCTAACATGAAAGCTGACATTGCCACTTATGTCGGTAAGTGCCTAACGTGTGCAAAGGTTAAGGCAGAACATCAGAAACCATCGGGTTTAATAGTACAACCTGAAATTCCAGAATGGAAATGGGAGCGCATAACCATGGACTTCATCACCAAACTACCAAGGACTTCCAGTGGTTATGAAACTATTTGGTAATGATCGACCATCTTACCAAGTCAGCCCATTTCCTACTCATCAAGGAAACTGACAGCATGGACAGACTTGCACAAATATACTTGAAAGAAATCGTTTCAAGACATGGAGTGTCAATTTCTATCATCTCATATCGAGATAGTCATTTCACGTCTAACTTTTGGCAATCACTTCAGAAAGCCTATGGAAATGGGAGGTTCAGGGTCGAAAGACTTCCTTTTCTATGAGCAAGCTTTACAAACCACTAGGAAGTGTACCTAATCGTTGCAGTGTAGTATGGGTAAGCCCAGGGGGTTGATCATTCTATAGGGGAATAGAGATGCTAGTAGAGATGTATGACGAGAAGGTGAGGTTGAGGGTGGTTCTTTTTAGCTTTTTATATTTATTTAGGAAAACAAGTAAAAATCTCGGGGTTTAGGAGTGGCGGGTGGTGATTCTAACAATTTTAACTACTAATAATTTAAACTAAAAACTAATTAACTAATGAAAAAGAGAAAAGGCTATGGATTGTATGATTGTGTTTCTTATGATAATTAAAAGTGTTTTTACTTAGATTTTCTTACTCCCTAGTTATCTCTTATTTTTCGGTTAATTTGACACATCCTCATTCTAATTGGTGCGTTGTATTACGTGTTAGTCATAGGGGGTACCTAATTCCCTAGTTATATGAATTGTAACTCTTCTCTAAACTATCCGGGATCGCCAAGTATTGTAGTATCTCTCATGAATACTCTATTATCCTAAAGCTACAACTCACGCAATAAACACAACGATGGCTCAAGTGCACTCTCAAGCTTTTTACTATTTAGGACGTTCAAGCTCGCAACAATTAAATAAGAAGCCAGTTTTCCTTACTCTATCGTCTACCAATTAAAACAAGAGACAACCTAACAATAATCAACAACTAGGTTTCATAGATCTAAGCAAACACAAGAATAATTTAGCTAGGCATGATAAATAAGCAGGAACACAAACAAACAATTGAACATAGGATAAACATGGTGATAGATTGGATAAACAAACTTATGTTTGAGTGTAAAGAAGGGTTTGGAACCCTAAAATACTGCCCAAGTCAGACTATGAACAAACTAGAGTTTGCTCTCCAAAATTATACACATAAAATACAGAAAATTCGAAGTCTATATATAGATATACACTTGCGACGGCGTCATCTTTTGATGGTGACGCCGCATGTTCGCCGTTATTAGGGTTTTGTTATGGACAAGTCATCGTTGGGACGGCGTCAATTGAGGAAGTGTGATGTCATCTGGCTTCAATAAGGACGTCGTCTTGGAATGAGTCTTGGTCGTCTTGTGTAAAACAAAGGGTGACACCCTTCTGGAATAAGGCATGACGCCGTCATGTTGAGCCGTCGCTTGATACTTTTTAGAAATCCTTGTGAGCGACGCCGTCGCCCTTTGGGTTGGGACGACGTCAGGTGCAAAAATAAGCCTTGAAATCTTGACTTTGTCATTTTCTTTATGTTTTCGCTCCTTTTCGTCCAAAAAATGTTTGATTCCAGCAATTTGATTCCAAAAGACCTAAAATGTGAAAATGAATGATTTTAAGCAGTAACGGATATAAAATGTATCAATTTAGGGCTTAAATGACCCCCTAAAAATGTATGTTTTAAATCCTTATCAAATATCCCTACACTTGGAATTTGCTTGTCCTCAGGCAAATGTGCTTTTGGCCAATCAATTTATAATTTAAGGGTCATTTAGCATTGTTTTAGAATGGTTTACAACAAATACAAGCGCCACAATAGTCAAAACAAGCACAGAAATTATACACTAGCACCTCACAATTGGTGTTTGGATTCTCTCATCTTTCAGGTTTATATGAAATATAATATGTAAGGAAATGGAAGATAAACACTCACTACCTGACATAGTACATAGATCACCATAGGCTTGAGAATAGATCAAACCTCCATCGCTTTGGCGTAAGCACCTAGGAATAACTATCTAAGAGGTCTTTACAAAGAGTTACAATGTTAGGCTTCGGGTAGGGAAGTAAAGCGTTTTGTTGGATAATGGGATATTTAGGGGTGGCAAGTCAAAAATCTTATGTTACAAGCATGTAAAACGCGGCGTTGCTAAGCCAAGACTCGACTCACTAACACTAGATAATAACTTGAAACAAAACATTAAACATAAAGATAGATGTAGGATGGTAGCCCGTACGTTTTTCGCAATCTTTTTTTTTTACTTCACTTTTTTTCGATTTTTTTTTCATACCTTTTTACTCTACCATTCTCTAAGATAACATCAAAATAAAGGGATTTATAAGAGGATCCCTACACTTGAGTTTCTATTTCTCTAACACTAATTGACCTGATTTGAAAAGATCAAAACACTTGGAGTACTTAATTACATAGACAAAGGGAAATTATATTTATCGTTCCTTCCCGTTACTCCATAAAATACTACTTTTACCCATTAGTCCCAATCGTTCCAAAACTGTATACGAAAGATATCGCTCAGCTTAGCAACCATGCAAGTAACTAGATAATTGAACTAAGGGTTTAAACAATGACTGCAATAATGCACTAAAGATGAGTGCATACAAGGTGGGCTAAGCCGATTTGGGTGTAACATTTGGGGGTGGATTGTAAACAATGCTCTTCATTGATATTTCGAAAACCGGAACATCACGAGAACCGTGAAAAGATAGGCTCTGAGGGATTAATTAGGGGTATCGTGTACTAAAAATGAGTACATCGCAAGGGTGTGGGGCAAATTACTCAACCGATGTGGATGACGTAATTAAATTACAGGTTTAAAACAAGGGTTACTCAACCAAGAAGAATGAGCAAGTAATAAGTGTTGCTTCCATCATGTACTTCATCTTCTTGTCTAATATAACCTGCACACTTATAAGAAAACAAAATGAAACCTTACATAAAATCAGCGGTATAAACTATATAAGAAACAAAACTACACTAGAAAGCAAGTAAAATATAATGCTTGTGGAATGGATGTTTGCAGATTTTCTGGAAAATTAAGAGTTGGAAGTTTCCAAAAATTACAAATTAGACAGAAAACGAAAGATTAAATATGTTTATACATTGCCTGACGCCATCAGGCTTTAGTCCTGACGCCGTCAGGTTGTTCTAACATAAAGAGTCTGATGCGTTTTTCGGAAACATTCTGGAAAACTTATTTCTTTAAAGACCTGGAAAAATTCCTGCAGAACATCCATTATGACTCGATACAAGCATTTGACTCTAACAAACATAAAAATATATACAATTCCAACTATTGTTAATCCCATGTTCATGCAAGTTCTAAAATCATATGTGATTTTCTCTACATTTATCCTTTTGTAAAATACCTTTATATGCAATTAAGACGAAGTTAAAAACAAAACAAAACATTTTCACAAAATAAACAAGAGAATTAAACAACAATGAAAAAGATATAGAAACACACAAACAAAAATGAAAAACAAACAGACAAACAATTAAACATGGGTTGCCTCCCAAGAAGCGCTTTTTTTTATTTATGAGTCTTGTAGCTAGACTCGCAGTCATACCCTACGTGACTTCACTACCATCATCTTCTTCATTCATTAGGTCATTATCATTGATTTGATAGTGTTTCACACCTCTTACGTTTACCATGAATTCCTTTCCATCGTCGTCAAGTAACACAATGGTTCCACCTCTTTTTGCCCCTTTCATCGTATAAGGGCCACACCATTTTGGCTTACGTATTCCTTTGGGTGCTTTTAATCAAGAATTGAACAAGATCACCTTATCTCCTTCCACAAACTCTTTAGGGCTCTTGACTCCTTGGTTACGTCCTTTAGTATTATTATCATTATTTCCCCCATGATGGTTCCTACAAGATCTTTCCGTGGCGTAGTTATGCCCGATTATGTGTTTAGCTCGTTTCCATTCTCCTAATTCAATCTCCTTATCCTTGTATTCCCTAATCTTCTCATCCCATTCAATGATTTTTCTCCTAACAACGCTATTGTAAACTTGTGAGTCATGATCATCCCGCCTTTTTTCCTTAAACTTCATAGGATGTCTTGGAGCTATAGGTATCCTAACTTGGCTTTTACCAATTTTAAGTACCATAACACCCTTACCGCATTTGATTGTTGCTTGGTCGGTGGCTAAGAAAGGTGTTCCAAGAATAAGGGGCATGTGTTCATCTTCCTTAATATCCACAATCGCAAAATCCACTGGATAGATGCTGCTTGCAACCTCAATCAATATATCTCTGCTATTCCTAAGGGGTAAACATATGAATGATTGGCTAAGGAAAGTCTAAGATTAGTCATGATTAGTTTCTCCTTAGTCAACTTATTATATATTGATAACGACATTATGCTTGCATCGGATCCCTGGTCAGCTAAGGCCTTTATATCTTCTAATTCACCAATGCTACACGGTATTATGAAGTTCCTACAAATTTCATGTTTCTTAGCCACTGATTTCTTAAGAATTGCCTCGTACAAAGGTCCCATAGGCATAGTATCATATTCTTCCTCTTTTATTTCACCTAAGAAGGTCTTCCTAAAAGCATCATTGTACCTAAAATTGTTGACTAAGTTAACAATGGTTTTCTTATTGACTTCATGTTTAAGGTAGTGCCTTACAATCTTAGGTTTATCCAATTCCTTAGCATTGCCCCCATCCTTACAAATCGTTTTATTCTCTTTAGTCCATGTATCCTTCTCCTCAACTACCCCATCCTTACTACTAGTTTATTTTGTAATCTCCTCATTACGAACAATGGAAATGGCATTAAAAAACATAGTGGGAGTAGCGCGGTCATCCTTTCTTACTAACACCTTCTCAGAAACCTTTATCTTAGTGTACTCCTTCACTAAGGTCATCATCTCTGTCATCTTCTCTTGTATTTCTTCCCTTTTGTTATAAACTTCTTCCTCAAATTTAGCTAACCTTTCCAAATGAGCCGCCATGTATTCTCTCATTTATGTTTTGAAGCTAGGTGAAAGTGGTTGCGGTGAGGAAGAACGAAAGCGTTTTAGGGAAGCGGGTTCTATCGCGACTAGGCGATTCAGAGAGAGGTGTTTGGTTACCGGTGATCGAGGAGTTGGTCCAGGCACTTTCTTTTTCCTTTCAACTAAATAGTTGATCCGTTCTTCAAGAGCACAAAGTTGTTCCTCAGAGATGTTAGAAGAACTACAAGGTAATGATATGGCCTTAACCTTGCTATCAAGAGTCTCATGAGAATCACTCCAATTTTTGTAAGACTGATAGGCGAGCTCTTCAATGATATTCCATGACTCTTCCGCATTGAGATTGCTAAGTCTTCCGCCGGAAACTCTGTCGATGGCTCGCCTTGTGAGGAAATTGACATGATCATAGAATATCTGGACTTGGAGCCAAAGATCAATGCTATGGTGAGGGACTTTGTGGAGTAAGTCCTTGAATCGAGTCCACACCTGATAAAGGGTTTCACCTTGACGTTGTTGGAACATCAATATATCATTCCTAAGCTTAGTGGTTCTCCTCGGTGGGAAAAATTGGGCGAGGAAACGGGTGGTGAGATCATCCTAACTTGAGATGGATCCTATGGGAAGTCGCTCAAGCTAATTACTAGCTTGCTCCCGTAGAGAGAATTGGAAGAGACGCAATCGCGTGGTCTCCCGAGTGGTAGCATCAAGGTCAATGGAGTCAATGATTTTTAAGAAATCCTTGAGATGCTGATTAGGATCTTTGGAACAAAGTCCATGGAGTGCACATCCGTTTTGCACTAACCGGATGGTGTCGGATAGTAGGGCCGTAGTCTGAGCTAAACGGGGAAGCTCGATGGTGTTCCTATAGCCTTGATAGCTTGGTCTAGAGTATTCACCAAGAGTACGACCTCTTGGCGGGTCTGGTGGTGGTTGATTGAGTGGTGGTAGTAGATGATGTGGTGGATCGTTGTTGGGTGGATTATAACCTTCCATGACGAAAAGTTACAAGGTTACAAACAAAAATACGAAGAAGGGGGATAGACTACGAGAAAGCTAAGAAAAAAGGAAAAAGCTCATTTGATAGGAATCAAGCGAGTAGACCTAATCGAGATAGAGAACTAACTAGCTATTATATTCCCCGGCAGCGGCGCCAAAAACTTGATAGCAGGGTTCGGGGTCGAAATACTTCCTTTTCTACGAGCAACTTTACAACCCACTAAGCAGTGTACCTAATCGTTACAGTGTAGTATGGGTAAGCCCAGGGGGGTTGATCGTTCTCTAGGGGAATAGAGATGCTAGTAGAGATGTATGACGAGAAGGTGAGGTTGAGGGTGATTCTTTTTAGCTTTTTATATTTTCTTAGTAAAACAAGTAAAAGTCTTGGGGTTTAGGAGTGGAGGGGTGGTAATTCTACCAATTTTAACTACTAATAATTTAAACTAAAAACTAATTAACTAACAAAAAGGAGAAAAGGCTATGGATTGTATGATTGTGTTTCTTATGATAATTAAAAGCGTGTTTACTTAGATTTTCTTACTCCCTGGTTATCTCTTATTGGTCGGTTGAATTGTCACATCCTCATTCTAATTGGTGCGTTGTATTCCGTGTTAGTCATAGGGGGATGCCTAATTCCCTATTTCTATGAATTGTAACTCTCCTCTTGATTATCCGGGATCGCCAAGTACCGTAGTATCTCCCTCGAATACTTTATTATCCTAAAGCTACAACTCACGCAATAAACACAACGATGGCTCAAGTGCACTCTCAAGCTTTTTACTATTTAGGACGTTCAAGCTCGCAACAATTAAAGAAAAAGCCAATTTTCCTTACTCTAGCGTCTACCAATTAAAACAAGAGATAACCTAACAGTAATCAACAACTAGGTTTCATAGATCTAAGCAAACACAAGAATAATTTAGCTACGCATGATAGCTAAGCAAGAACACAAACAAATAATTGAACATAGGATAAACATGGTGATAGATTGGATAAAAAAAACTTATCTTTGAGTGTAAAGAAGGGTTTGGAACCCTAAAATACTGCCCAAGTCGGACTATGAACGAACTAGGGTTTGCTCTCCAAAATATTACACATAAAATACAGAAACGTCGAAGTCTATATATAGATATACACTTGATACGGCGTCGCCTTTTGATGGCGACGCCGTCTGGTCGCCGTCATTAGGGTTTCGTTATGGACAAGTCATCGTTGGGACATCGTCAGTTGAGGAAGTCTGACGCCGTCTGGCTTCAATAAGGACGTCGTCTTGGAATGAGTCTTGGTCGTCTGGTGTAAAATAGAGGGTGACGCCCTTCTGGAATAAGGCTTGACGTCGTCATGATGTAAAACTACAATATGACCTGAGTCGTCGCTTTAGACTTTTTAGAAATCCTTGTGAGCAACGGCGTCGCCCTTTGGGTTTGGACGCCTTCAGGTGCAGACATAAGCCTTGAAATCTTGACTTTGTCGTTTTCTTCATGTTTTCGCTCCTTTTCGTCCAAAAGTGCTTGATTCCAGCAATTTGCTTCCAAAAGACCTAAAATGTGAAAAGAAACAATTTTAAGTCGTAACAGATATAAAATGTATCGATTTAGGGCTTAAATGACCCCCTAAAAACGTATGTTTTAAATCCTTATCAGATGGGACAGAAATTTGCCATTGATCGAATTTTCATACAACAACAGCTACCACACCAGCATTAAGGTTGCACCTTTTGAGGTGCTTTATGGACGAAAGTGTCGATCTACCATTTGTTGGGCCGAAGTTGGAGACAACCAACCCACTGGTCCGAATTTATTCATGAAACTACTAAGAAGATCGTTCAGATCAAAAGAAAGATGCAAGTTGCCCGTGATCGACAGAAGAGTTACATTGATAAGAGGCGAAAACCTCTTGAATTTCAAGTTGGAGACAAGGTCATGCTACATGTTTCACTATGGAAGGGCGTGATACGTTTTAGCAAACGTAGAAAGCTAAATCCTCGTTACATTGGACCCTTCAAAATCCTTGCTAGAACTGGACCGATATCTTACCGACTCGAGCTACCATCAGAACTTAGTAGTGTACACAACGTCTTTCATGTGTGCAACTTGAAGAAGTGCCTTTCTGATGAAACACTTGCTATTCCACTTGAGGAGATCCAGATCGATGAGAGACTAAACTTCATCGAGGAACCTGTCGAAATCATGGATCATGAGGTTAAACGACTTAAGTAAAGTCGCATTCCTATCATCAAAGTCCATTGAAACTCTCGAAGAGGTCCTAAATTCACGCGGGAACGTGAAGATGGATTCAAACGCAAATATCCTCATCTTTTCTCAACACTGTCAGGTAACTCGAATCGAAATCCATGGACGGATTTCTTATAAAGTGGGGAGGCTGTGATAAACGATAATTTTTCCAAACTATTTACTTTATCAGAAAATGCATACTATTTATTTTCTGACATTTACTTATGATTAAAACTCAAAAACGAGAAGTTATATCGCTTTTCTTGAAAAATGACCCCGCACGCGTACCGACACTCAGATTTTAAGTCCAATAAGTGGCACCCAATTGATCTGAATGCTTCTGTTGTACCTATTTTGGGGGTGTTACAACTCAGCTTACACGGTACCCATGAATTCCAAATGAAAAGGGGATCAGGGTCATTGTTCAAAAATAATTTATCTTGAACGCCTCTACTTAATGATTTAACTGAGAAAGCGCCTGAATCATTGAGAGACCAAAACCATATATCATCAAGATGAGGGTCAAGAAAAAAATACTTTCAACCACACCGTTCACCCTAAACGATCAGCATCCTTAAAATGTGTTTCTTCCACATACGATCAATAAAACTGATTTTGGGATTTAAGTAATAGTCCATTTGTACTTATTTGCACTAAGTTAAGGCAGAAGTATACAAAACTTGCTCCAATGTTGACGCTAAACTCTTTCATTATTAAAGTTCAATGAATAGTAATGAAAAAATTGCACTAGATATAGTGCAACCTTATTTATTGCACTAAACTTTAAATATTTCACTTTAAAGATTTTTTAAAATGTGCCCCGAGGAACACATTTGAGTTTCTATAAAAGTAAAATCGGAGACTATTAAATTCATAATTTACATTTATCAATGGTAATTTGTAAGTATATTAAATAAGAATTAAATGTATTTTCTGATATAAAAGAAAAGTGAGTGTTTGATATATATAGCTTAACATGTGCTTGAAGGCACATGTTAGAAAAACCATTCACTTTATACCTCTTTGACATTGCATAGTAGGAACGTTTAATAAAGAACACTTTTTTTCTAAAGAACAAATTGGTGAATTCTAGCTATCCATTTTTTCATTAAAAAAACCATTTTCTATATATTTTTTTTAAACTATCTTGCAAACGGTAAATCTTCATGCTACGAAAAATACAACATCGTGACGAGAATATTTTCATCTTTCAGTAGACAGACACTTTGATATACTTTCTGTGGAAAATTAGAAGGGGGATTGAATAGTTTCACCGCTTTTTAATTTAGTTATCAAAGTTTACTTGTGAAAAACTTCGATTCAATCTTATGTGAAATCAAACCACAACAATATGAATTCTATTTAATAAGACTATAATAAACACACTACAACAATTGAAAGTAAGTAACGGATGTAAAGAGTAAGAGATGGAAAGACCAAACCGAGACAAAGAGAGTTATAGTGGTTCGGTCACGAAGCTCTCTTCGCCCTACTCCACTCCCCAAGTACCCAACTCGAGAGTTCTAAGCACTATGTCAACAAACTCCCTTAAGCCGGAGAAAACCGTACAACGTCGCTTATCACAATTTCCGACACTAAGCTAAATGTCGAGTACTAATCTAGCTAGTACCAATCACGATCTACACGATCTTTGCTAATCACACAACCTACTAGATCACAACGATCTAGACTTGATCCACTTTATCAACACACTAACTCACAAACTACAAGAGGTCTCCAAGATCTCAACAAGATCACAATGATCCACACAAGTTATCTAAACAAGACTCAAGACTACTTGATGTATATCAAGATACAACAAGTATGTAACAAGTTTTACAAGTGCACACTACTATGACTACAACACTTAGTATCTTCTTGATACAATGCGTTCTTCTCTTGCACTAAAGGAGGAATGAAGATGATCACTTGGTTGGAAGAAATGATTACTCTTAAATAAAAGAAAACTATCTAAATGATCAAAGGAGTGTGAGTTTGTTAAGGGAATTAAACTCGGAAAGTTTTGTGTGAAAAAGGATGCACAAAAACTGTGAAGTGGGCTGGTATTTATAGGGAGAAAAATTTCGCCGTTACAGTGTCACGGTACCGTTAAATACCCGACGGTACCACTAAATTTAGTGGTACCGTGGTATCGTCCCAGACAAAAACACTCCAATATTTATTTTAAGTGGTGAAAGTTTATTTGGGGAAGTTAGGGGCTGTTTGGGGAAGGAAAATAGCTGTTGGGTTTTTTAAACTTATTTTTCCAATTAAAACATTTCTTTATTCTTCAAAAATAATTTGTAAAATGTATTTTTGAAAAAATATTTTGTCACATTAAAAATGTGAAGCTTGAAACATAAATTCACTTCTTTGATTATTTGTCAAGTTGTAAATTTGTTTGTTCATACCTAGAGTGATATATGTAGAAACGGAATATTTCGACTAAAAACGTGTTTATGTTAATTTTGACATAACGTGTTTTTACATTTTGTATCATCAAAACCTAAAGATATCGAAAGATATAAATAATGTTTTTAGACATCATTTGCATCAACACTTTCGACCATATTTTAGTGTTGAAATTTCCAACCACAAAATATTCATAAAATCACTTTTGACTTGTTATTTTAAAAATAACGTGTGATTCCAAAAATCACATTTAAAAATCACATGTGATTTTAGTTGGCTCGCAATGTCGAGTCAGAAACACATTACAAAAAAAATAAAAATAAAATAAAAAAATCACATGTTATTCACAAGTCACATGTTATTTCACTAGTCGGTTTTTGTAGAACCCAAAACCGAAACCGTTCAGTTTTGGCGGTTCGGTTTTTTCGGTTTGTTATCGGTTTCGGTTCGGTTTTTCGGTTTTTTCGGTTTCTAACCGTTAATATTTGGGTAAGGCCAAATTATACCAACAAACTTGTTTTACGTACAAAATTAGTTATTCTTCTTTATTATTTTTTTTCAATCTAAGCGTAATAATGTTTATTGCATAATTCTACAATTACAAACATATAAATGAGACATACACATACAAGTGAACATACACGTAGTATAATCATTACCGAATACTTATTGATATATTCACACAAAACACGCGACACGACAAACACACATATAAATATAAATGTTAAGATAAATATATTATAAATCCACTCACAAAATGAATATGAATTTATGAATTTGATTTATTTAGTTATTTAATCATAATATATTAATTAGATATTATTGTATAATAAAATTGGTTCGGTTCGGTTCTGTTTTTGCGGTTTGGTTTTTGGACGAAAACCGAAACCGAACCGCATTTTTCGGTTTCTGAAAAAGTAAAAACAGAACCATCGATTTTTAGTTTCGGTCGGTTTTTTCGGTTCGGTTTTTTCGATTTTCGGTTCTGTTTCGGTTTTTTCGGTTTGTTTTGCTCACCCCTCTCATGTGATTTCATAAGTCACATGTGATTATTAAAGTAATAAATCACATGTGATTATGCGAATCAAAGGTGCTTTTTCTATGCAGAAATTTTAAAAAAAAAATTCGTCTAAAGTCTCTAGATATTCATATCTATAGAAAGAGAATTTAATTCTTGTCGTGATGGTATAATTAATTTTGCATAACGATAACGGTTTGCGAAATATTTGATGAAAAATATGAATGATCATGATCCACCCATTATTTCTTTAAGATAATGTGTTCGTAATTAACTTTGGTGACACATTTTTTTTTATAAAGCTTTTGACTATATGATAAAGTCTTTGAAAGACTTTTTTACATTACATACACAAGCTTTTGTAAAAGTTTTTTCCAAAAACTTGTAATTCTTCAAGTCTTTGAAGTTTTGTACTATACCATCATTTATATCAAAGCATACACTCAACTACTCTTTCATATTCATTCAAAAAAGTTATTGTTAAAGCTTTTACCATTGAAGTATTAGGTTTTTACGAAAACTTTTTACATCACCATTTGATTGTATTAAATGCAAAAGTCTTTTATAACTTGATGTATTGCTCATGTTCTTACGTTTTCATCCCTTTTTAAACGTCCTCGTCAGGTTGTACACGTTTCGTTCGTTTTTATACGTTTTCATCCGTTTTATATGTTTTCGTCCGTTTATGTACGTTTTTATACATTTTCGTCCGTTTTAAACGTTTTAGTTCCCTTTTTCACGATTTCGTTCGTTTTTACACGTTTTTGTCCGTTTTATATGTTTTCATCTGTTTATACACGGATAAACAAAAGAAAAAGGACAAAAACGTATAAAAATATAAGAAAATATAATAAAACAGGAGAAAATATATAAAAACAGACGAAAAAGTACAAAACGGATAAAAACGTACAAAAACGGACGAATATGTATATAGATGGATGAGAACGTAAGAAAACGAACAAAAACATATAAAAACGAAAGAAAACATATAAAAACGGAAAAAAAACGTAAGAAAGCGTAAGAAAACAGGCGAAAACGTATAAAAACAGACGAAAATGTACAAAAACGGATGAAAACAGACGAAAACGTATAAAACGAACGAAAATGTATAAAAACGGACAAAATTTATGAAAACGTAAGAAAACATGTGAAAACATATAAAAAAAACATATGAAAACGTAGAAAACGGATGAAAACGCAAGTAAACGTGCCAACACGGACGAAAACATATAAAATCGGATGAAAACGTAAGCAAACAGACAGGATCGTATAAAAACGGATGAAAATGTATGAAACGTATAAAACATATGAAAATGTAAGAAAACTAAATGTTATGCTATTTACTGATAGCTGTTAGTATAAAGGACTAACGATGCCAAGTTTATCTGGACTGGATATATACAATAGCACGAATTCAAAAGGTTGTTGTCAAGATTGAAAAAAAGACACTACACACAATGACAAAAGATAGCAAGTATAATACATTTTCGTACTAATAACACAACTTACTATCCGTTTGGTTTGTAGATGTGTTTAGGATTTAGATTTGAATTTTGTGTATGAGGTAGAAAATAATATATTTAATTACTAACAATTAATTTATAAAAAAATAAACGAATTTTAATTTAAAACTATATTTTTATTATGCTAAAAAATAGGAAAGATATAATGCGAAAAAGAAAAAAAAATGTGTGGGTCTCATCAGTTGATTGGCACACTCTAATTTAGAATTTAATGACATTTATACCATCACAAGATGAAAATGTGTAAAGATGATGTGAAGGTATAAATGGCAACACACTTTAAATTAGAGTGTGACAATCAATTTGAATAGTGTGCAAATCAACTCTCTTTCACAAAACCTACCCTAGTCATTTACTTTTACACAACTCCACTATTATGGTATTGACTACCAAATCTTAATACCTAGATTCAACCAAACAATTACTAAGGGTGCGTTTGGTATCCTCCAATCAGAAAGGAGGAATGAATATCATTCTGGTTCAAAGTGTTTGGTATCCCGGAATGACTATCAAAAGTAGAAATGATATACAAATTTATTTCATACTTGATAGGCACCAAAAGGGTAGTATATGATTGTTTCATTCCCGGTTCCATCACTTCCCCTCACATAATTTATACTACATTTTTTTATCTAATTATTCTACCAAACAACATTTATGAGATTGATACCTCAACTTATAGTCATTCTTATTCCACCCCTATATCAAATCTATACCGATTATCATTCCGGACAACAAACCAAACGGCACCTAAATGTCAAATCAAATCAAAACCCACTCCAAAGTTGATGACATATAGCACGCATAGCAGGCCCACTGGGCCTAATTCGTGCTATACACATACTGGGCCCAGGCCCAACAACGAGAATAACTACGAACATTGGACCAACAGTAAGCTCAATAACGAAATTGGCTATAGTCCAGGCTAAAAGACGCACGCAGGATACTTAGCAGACCGAACCTCTGGCCGCTGAAGGTATCATGTGTCCGCATCCGCGATTAACACGGAACCTTGTTCGACAAGGGTCCGGCTCCGGCAACTAACTACTATATGCGAGTAACTAAGAAACCCTAGCGGTAAGCCTCACCTATAAAAGGGGCTCTAATCCCCATACAAGGTACAACTTTCTCTCTCATAATTACACACATATACTCTTACTTTCTCTGACAAAAATGTGTACTTACTCTCACGCCGGAGTCTAATCGCGGGATCCGTTCCCACGGTAAGACTAACGGTTTACTCTTCTTGTGCAGGGAATTCAATCAAACTACTTGGATTAGTACAAGACCAGCCCATCAGTAGCTTGTTAGCCCAATCCAACAAGCAACACTAACACCCATTACAACAAGTCACACTTTTTATACTAACAAGTTGGCACCATCCATGGGACCCAGTACACAACTGCGTTCTTGAAAAATGCTCACCGTAGGAGCTCAGTTTGATCCAACACCCGCTCCCATATCCGCGGTGCGGAACACGGCGGGAAAGGGAAACACTATAGATCTGGTAGAACTTGAAGGGCACGCGTCCAGCGCAGCCGTCAAGAAGTACTGCGACAAGTAATATGACCAGATCTTACCTATTGTGACAGAGAAAGTTCAGAAACAGGAAGAGAGAGCCAAGGCTATAGAAACGCTAAAAACTCGGCTGGATTTTCGCTAAGCGTCACAACACTCCGAATCCGGAAGACCGACCAGAAGGGGGGATCGGAGAAAAAAGATCGAATCTCGAAAGCACCGGAACGCAAGAGAAGACTCCGAGCCGAGACGCAGCCGATCCAGATCACCACGAAAGAAAGCCGCTGAAAAAGAAGAGGTGTTCAGAAGGCTGCGCAAGGGTGTGTTCCGCAGACTAGGGGATAGAGAAAAAAGTATCTCCGTATGCTCCAGAGATCGAAAGAGACCCAGTCGTCGCGGATCTCAAAAAGAGGAGGAAGACAATTACCATAACTCCTATTCACGAAGAACGGAACCCTATTCCGGAGGATACGAAGATAGTCGGGCATACTCGCGGAATATTGATCGACTTTCCGAAAGTGAAGATAGCGGAGGCGAACACTGGAGATCCGGATCCAAAAAGCAAAAGTCAGACTTCGATGAAGAAGACTTAGCCAGGCCATGGGTATGCAAGGAGACTGACCCGTTCACTCCGCGCATTCGCTATTTCGACATGCCCAAGAAGACGCGAATGCCCACTAATGTAAAGACATACGACGGAAGTGAAGATCCGGAAGATCACCTAAAAATCTTTCAAGCAGCAGCAAAAGTAGAACGTTGGGTCATGCCAACATGGTGCCACATTTTCAATTCCACTCTTACTGGATCCGTTAGGGTGTGGTTCGATGATCTTCCGCCATAATCGGTAGACAACTATGATGAGCTGAAAGAAGTCTTTCTATCAAATTTCCTTCAGCAAAAGAAATGCATAACGGATCCTGTGGAACTCCATCACATCAAACAGAAAGAAGGAGAAACCACGGAAGACTTTGTGAAGAGGTTCAAGGCAGAAAGCGGGGATGTCAAAAGAGCCCCAGAAGTCATGAAAATCTCCAGCTTCATGCACGAGATTACTAACCCCGAGTTAATTAAAAGGTTGCATGACAAGATACCCAAGTCGGTAGATGAGATGATGAGGGTAACCGCATCTTTCCTACGAAGGGAAGTGGCCGCGGGCAACCACGAAAAAAAGAGATCGCTACCCCAAGTGCCATGGAAATCGCATGAACCTGGGCAGAAGCAAGGCTTCAAAAAATGGTACAGAAACCAACTCAGGACGGAAGGGAAGCAAGATAAGTTTACTCTCCTTTCCAAGACACCAAAGGAAATATTAGCATTGGAAAAAAAAAATTCAAAACTCCTCCACCAATGCTCACACCGATCAAAAAAAGGAACGCCAACAAATATTGTGAGTTCTACGGAGAGGTGGGACACAATACAGATGAATGCATGCACCTGAAGAGACAGATAGAGGAACTGCTAAGAATTGGGAAGCTGTCAAACGTAATAAAGGAACTAAAACAAAATAGTGGCAAGGATCAGTCCAAAACGCCCAAAAAGGGGAAACATCGGGGAAAGATAAACCTCTCGCAATCCTGATGGTGCAATCTCAGCAGCGAGTAACACGACAAAGAATCACACAAAGCTTTTCCCCAATCCCGAATATCTCATTCCCATCGCTAATGATCATTGAAGCAGAAATAGGAGGGCACTTCATACACTGCATGTACATTGATGGAGGTTCCGCATCGGAAATCCTATATGAACACTGTTTCGAAAGGCTCCGACCCGAAGTAAGAAAACAAATGATGTCTGCCACAACCCCCCCCCCCCTATTGGGTTTAGTGGAGAGGTAATATGGCTGATAGGACAGATATCATTGTTACCTAAAATCGGTGATGACGAGTATTCGTCGTCAGCATGGATGAACTTTGTAATCGTAAGATCCCAGTCGCCATATAATGGAATTATAGGAAGGCCGGGGGTGCGAAAAGTGCAGGCAGTACCTTCAACAGCACATGGAATGGTAAAGATCCCGGTAGAAGGAGGAGTGCTCACGATACGAAGTAGTCGAATGGTTTCGTTGGAATGCACTATGGTTTCCGAACCAGTACCACAAGCTGCAGCAGAAAAACAACAAGTAGAACAACGAATACACGTAGTAATACATCCAGAGCAAACAATAGCCATCGGATCCACCTTGTCAATAGAAGGACGTAAGAAGCTGTGCGACTTGCTAAAGCAGAACTTGGATATATTCGTTTGGTGCTCGGCGGATATGACGGGCGTCCTAAGACACATAGCAGAGCACAACTTAAACATACGTGAAGGATACACTCCAATAAGGCAAAAGAAAAGAGGCCAGGCACCAGAGAGAAACAAGGCGATCCAAGAAGAGATAGAAATACTCGTGGATGCAGGAATTATGAAAGAAGTACATTACCACAGTTGGTTAGCCAACCCAGTAATGGTAACAAAGCACGACGGAAGTTGAAGGATGTGCGTTGACTTCAAAAACCTCAACAAAGCATGTCCAAAAGACGGTTACCCATTACCGGAGATAGATTGGAAAGTCGAATCACTCTGCGGATATCCTTTCAAATGCTTCATGTACGCATACAAGGGCTATCACCAAATACAAATGGCAAAGGAAGATGAGGAAAAAACAACATTCATCACAAGCCAAGGAATATTTTGTTATACCAAAATGTCGTTCTGACTCAAGAATGCAGGAGCAACATATCAGCGGCTGGTAGATAAAGCTTTCCACAAGCAAATTGGCAGAAACCTAGAAGTGTATGTTGACGACTTGGTGATCAAGAGCCGCTCGGAGGAAGAAATACTAAAGGACATAGCAGAAACCTTTAAAACGCTAAGAGAAATAAACATGAAGCTGAACCCCAAGAAATGCACCTTCGGAATGGAAGAGGGAATGTTCCTGGGATACACCGTGAATACTAAAGGAATCAAGGTATGCCCAGACAAAGCGGAAGCTGTATTAAACCTCCCATCTCCGAAGTGCCCCAAGGACGTTCAAAAACTAAATGGGAAGCTGGCAAGTTTAAATAGATTCCTGGCTAAATCCGCCGAAAAGTCACTACCTTTCTTTAAAACAATCAAGAAGTGTACAGAAAAGAGTGACTTCCAGTGGACAAAAGAGGCGGAGGAAGCTTTTAAGCAAATGAAGAAAATGATATCAAACCTCCCCACCCTCACAGCACCTCAGGAAAAAGAGGAGCTCATAATATACCTTGCGGCAGCAAAAGAAGCAGTCAGTGTAGTATTGATGACAGAAAGGGAAGGCAGGCAAACACCGATATACTTTGTGAGCCGAGCCCTGCGAGGACCGGAAATCAACTACACACCGATGGAAAAGCTGGTATTATCCCTAGTACATGCTACAAAACGATTGAAGAGATACTTCCAAGCGCATACAGTCGTAGTTATCACAGATCAACCAATAAAGCAAATACTGTCAAAGCCAGAGGTCGCAGGCAGGCTGCAGAAATGGAGCATTGAGTTAGGAGAATATGATATATAATACAGGCTAAGAATATCAATCAAAGGACAAATCTTAGCAGATTTCATAGAAAAAAAAGTGATATACCAAACGAGAGGAAGAAAAAGAGTACGGCTAAAGCTAAAACCAAACAAATGGTAACAGCTATTTTCATGACATCATCTCCCAATTACTAATAATAACCAAAACTTTAATTTGGAAAAGATTGAAGTACGAATAAATACAAGTATTTACACTAAAAATAGAACATTAACAAAAGCAACAATGATTTGTAACGTAAAAATATCTTTGGAATGCTTAAAAGATGTAGTATAAACACTAATAATAGACAATTGATGTAACAACATGATTAGATTTATTTTAGGCAAAAGTATACAACAAAAGATAGACACTGATGTAACCACATGCCTACATTTTATTTTATTATTCCCTAACTTTATTATGCTTTGGTGGTATATTTTGATGGATTAACTCATCAATCAAATAAAAAACAACACACAATCATGAAAGAGACATAGACAACAAGATCCACCATCATCATTTCTCCATAACCCCATTTTTTAGTACTACAACCATTGTTAATAATGGCATAAAAACCCATCCTACAACTAGGCCGTTAAATCTTGAACTCTTAAAGATGCCATTCTAGTTCCAAAGACATGCATTGAAGCGTTGTTACCAATACATCTTTGTTGTACCCATTCTCCTATTGGTCTCAAAAACATAAATACATAAAAGATACCATTATGTTTCCAAAGTCATGCATTCAAGTGTTGTACATATGCATTTTTGTTGGTAATTGAACCGTGCTTGATAAAAGCAAAGAAAATCCATACTCAAATTAGCATTCAAAATTTGAACTACACTACTAGTACAACCATACTTGCAAAGTCATGCATTTATGCTATGTAACATTGTAGTACTAATAGTCAACAAAAGCATAGACACCCTTAACCCTATACTCTAATTAGACCTAAAAACCTTAAAGTAAAGGAGTTGATATTCACACCATTTATTTTTATACATATACCATAATTGTACATTACTGTCTTGTACAATGTGCATTACAGTATTTTACAGTGTGTTGTATGTATAAAAACAAATGGTGTGAGTATCAACCCCTAAACTAAAATATAATCCCTCCATCCTAAAATAATTTTCTGCAACAAAAAAACACACAACTTAAAAAAAAAAAAAATCAAAAAAACACAACTTAAAAAAATATATATTTCCAGAATGACAGTTTCATATTTAACTAATTAATTAATGTTTTTTTTTTTAATTTGTAATATTAATTAAGGGTAGGGATGAGCACGGTACCGGTCCCGTACCGAATTAGTGGTACCGATTTTTTCCCGAGCATAAATTAGTGGTACCGGTACCGTATCGAACGGGATTCGGATACCGGTACCGGTACCGGGAAATCGGGTTTTTCTCGCTTTTTTCCGAGAATTTCCTGATTTGGTACCGGTCCCGTACCGAATTAGTGGTCTCGATTATTTTTTCACCTTATTTCGTAGTCCCAGTACCGTACCGTATTTCAAGAATCGGTATCGTTTCGGTACGGTTTCAGTTCGGTTCTGAGATTCTGTTCGAAATGCTCATCCCTAATTAAGGGTAATAGGGTAATATGAAATAATCGATCAAACTTAAATATTTATTTTTAATAGTAAGAAGTTAAATTTGTACATCTAAAAAAAGAAAAACTATTTAATTTGAGATGAAAGGGTTATATCCTTCTAAGTTATATTTCTCAAGTAATGTAGTAGAGTGTTGTAACAAATGCATCTTTGATGTCACCTCAACAAAGGTAAATACTCAAATAATGACAAGGTATACCTAACATCTAATTAGGTCTCCAAATCTTGTACCCTAAAGATATGTTCTACATGCAAGGCCATTTTCAAGGGTAAACTTTTTGACTAAATCAAATGGTACACCATCTACTGCAAGATGCACAAGTTGTATACTATTATCACTCTACTGAAAGGACAAGTACCATCAAGCCATAATTGAGAAAACATGCCAAAACACTAATGCTATCAAAACAAAAGGCCGAACACTCATACACACACTAACCTTAATATGTGAATGAGGCCAGGAAATATTGAAAGTGAAAGTAGTGTGTGCCTGTGTGGTACTCTGAAGATACCATTGAAATGGGTTGTCAGCCCCCCATGTGACATTGTGGACCTATACCCTTCATGTCCTCCCTCAAAGAAACCAATAAATCAGACAAAACACTCCCTAAATTATCCTTTAAATCAAATTCCATTCATACACCTACTTTATATTTTCTCCATCCATAACCCCTTTTGCCAAATACTTTTAAAAATTCAGAAGAATACAAACTTAGATATAGTACACAACTCAACATAGCATGCCTAAACATGAAAATAGTCCAACTTTATAAGATTCACACACAATAACCTAACCTAAGCTAAGCCTATTAATTAAATAGTAATTGAACTATTTTTTTATGGATCTTGTAAACTAATTGTCAAAAAGTGGTGAAAAAAGCATGAAAGAATGACAAAAAAAGACAGCTTTACCCACCTTCAGCCTTAATCATAACTCAATCTACCCCATCTGAATCCACACACATGCAAAACCATTCATGACAGAAAAGGGTACTAAAAAGGTCAATACAAGTGGCTGAGTGCTTGTACCTCATTGATAAGAAGATGTACTGTACTATATATATAATACTATAAGATTTGACTATACCATAGCAGAAAATGTAATTTACCATAGATGAGTGCAAGTGAAAATTGACAGTAGTAAAAAAAGTTGTTAACCACTACCCTTTTTCTTTTGAGTTGTTATATGCATATGGTTCAATAAGTGTTTGGTGGGGTGAGGGATGGAAGAGGGGTCCAGCACACAGTTTTAAGGGAAGGGTACAAAAGTTAACAAACAAAAGATACCCTACTGCCATAAAATCAGTTCGTCTATCCTTTGTTCTTTTTTATGTATTGCATATTATGTATAGTTGTAAGTAGTATGGGGAGGGAGGTAGTATTGATGATGACATTAATCTTGAGGTCTTTCTAATAGAGATCTTTTTTCTTTAAGTTGTTGATGGTGTGTTTTCCCCTTGAGTATATCCTGCTCCTACTCCTGAAACAAACACGAAAACATAACATAAAAGACTAAACAATGTTCGACAACAACAAAATCCAATTTTGGTAGCAAACATGATTTGCTAAATTAGGTGTTAACAACTAAGTATTGACCAAGTCACTTTAAGATTTTGGCCCACATGTGTTGTTAGTCATGATGACGAATAAAATTAAATCTTTCCTGATCCATAAGTACGAGATTGTTTGTCGTTTTAAAGGATAAGATTGAGAGATTCTTACCAAGCAAAGTTAAAAATATTCCATGAACGCTATCGCAAAAGCCACACGAACCTACATTTCAACAGCTACTTGCCCACAAAAAAAGACGATGTAAATATTAACAGATTCCCAAGTTGACATAACAATCGTAGTAAAAGCAAGGTTGAAGAATCGAGCAAAAGTTTTGAACTTTTTCCCGCTAAAAAAATCATAGTATGATTTAGATTTATACCTTGGCAACTGGATGTAACATTGATGGGAACTGCAGCAGCACAATCGGTTTCAGGCATATCAGTTGAGAAAATAGTCTGCTGGTCAGTGGCGGCCGATTTAGTGGGTGAAGCAAACAAGTTATCAGGGAGTGTAAGTTCCAAGCTGCTATTCAACGAAAGATACACAATTATAACACAATGAACCAAAACTATAATAAAAATATGATAAGTCAGAATCCAAACCTTTCATTCTTGTCGTTTTCATTCTGATCGGAGTGTTCTTCGTTATCTTCTGGTGGTACAAAGGGATCACATTCATCACTCTGAGAATTCATGCAATCTTGGTTGCTGATTTCAGTAATTTTTGCTGAACCACATTTTGATACCGTTAGTATACCGAGTCTAAATATATAGGCAAAAACTGAATATAATGAGGGTATTTACCTTCAGAAACAAGTTCTTCATTGTTGCAACTACTTGAAAACATGAAATTCTGGTTCATCTGAGTTGGCGAATGAACACCGGCATGAACACCAACGCCTAATGAAAAACTTCGCTGCAACTGATGATTCTTCATGTCTGCTATCTGCAAATTCATCAATCTTCTATCTTGGAAGTCGATTGCTTGTTGCAATTCCCGCTCCTCCAATTTTCTTCTTAACATCATCTCATGATTAAACATTCTGGCACCTGTCATTAGAAACAATCAAAACTCACCAACCCATACTTTTTAGCAAATAGTATAAGAGTTAACCCAAAAAAATCAAGTTTCACTTACCAAAGGGTATGTGATCAAACGGTTCAGCAGCATCGAGTGCAGTTGGACTCAAACAACCAGAAAAATCACCTCTTTCCATCTGTTGCATATGCTTCCTATAAAGGATTGCACTCTATTAACATTGCTTGGAAGGAACATTTAAAAATTTAGAAATGTAAAACAATCACAAGGGGACATACTTGTCGGGTATTTTTCCCTTCTCCTTATACGGCTTAACAAGCACACGTGAGTCACATACAAAGTGTGGGTTTCCTTTTGCCAAAATCGCCTTCACAGTCTCAGGAAGCATAAATGTGACAAACCCAAACATCCGTTTTTGCTGATAAGGAATCCTCACATCTTGAACCGGTCCAAACATACTTCAAAAAAACAATAAAGAAATCTTATATTTAGGAAATAAACAGCAAATATCAACATTTTTTTATGTCAAAAATTTGCATTCGATAATTACCTGAAGTAATTCGAAACATCTTCTTCTTTGAAAGTACTATCAGCTGGAAATGTCAAGTAAATCTGCCTAGAACTCGAATTTGAACTACCAAACCCCATTGCACCAAAATCATTTCTGTCCGGTCTACACCTACCAAACTTATGAAACTCATCTCCCATCATCAATGCAGCTGCTGTCGATCTATAGAAATACACAACAAAATTTTCCCACATTCAAACCAAAACCCATGACCAAAAACAAAAAACATTCACACATAAAAAAACAGCTTTATCCACAAACACAAGCAAAAACGATTCCATTGTTTTTCCTACCCATTTCAAGAAAACAAACACCCAACATAAAAAAACAAACACTTAAAACACTTTGAACTACTAAAAACAAATAATTACGCACACCCAATAAAGTTGCAAACTTTATACTTACAGATAATTATAAAAATCAAAGAAAAACAAATAGGCACAGAAGACACAAAAACTCTCCAAACTTTATATTTTAATTTAATCAAAACTTTAAAATCTAGTAATATCAACAAATTACAGTATACCCAGTAAAATTCCAAACTTTTTACTCGCACAATAACCAAATAAATAGAAACTTTCAACAGCTAACAGTAAGTAAAATAACAGAGTACAGTAGCCAATAATGTTTCAAATTTTATGTTCATAAAATAAACAACAAATCATAGAATGCAACACTTTAAAAAGCTAATAATAGCAAATAATTGCAAAAACACAAAAATAAAGTTTATTTACAAAATATTCAAAAAAGGCCCACCAAAATATTCAACACTTTTAAGAACAAATAATTAAAGATAAACATAAAATCATAGAATGTGACAGTTTAAACAACTAATAACAACAAATAATTACAGAATATCCAAAAAAGATTCAAAAAAATTTACTCACACAAAATATAAAAAATCATACTGTAGATTAACACTTTTTAGAACAAATAATTACAGAATACCCAATAAAGTTGCAAACTTTATACTAGCAAAAATAAGTACAGAGTACCCAATAAAGTTCAAAACATAATGTTCACAAAATAATCAAAGATACTGGAATAAATTTATCACTTTTGAGAGCTAATTATAACAAATAATTAGAGAGTACCAACAAAGTTTCAAACTTTATACTAACAAAAAATCATTGAAATGTAACACAATAAAGAACTACAGTAATTGTAACAAATCATTACAGAATACCCAATAAAGTTCCAAACTTTACATTCACAAAATAAATAAATCATAAAATTAACACTTTATACAAATAATTAAGAAAAATAATTACATAAAACCCAATGAAGTTCCAAACTTTGTACAAACATAAAATCATTAAATTAAACACTGAAATTAAAGAACAAATAATCACAATAAAAAAAAACATAGAATGTACAGTAACAGTTTTAAAATTATTTTGAAGTAGAGAGAATGTAACACTTTTAAAGAACAAAACAATCTTAAAATGTAACACTTTAAAGAACTAATTATACCCAACAAAGATTCAAACTTTATAGGGAGTATTCACAAAATATTTAAAAAAAAAATCTAAAATTTAACACTTTAAGACCAAATAATTACAGTATACCAGATATAAGTTCCAAATTTTATATTCACACATTGAACTCTTTAAAGAACTACAGTAATAATTACAGTATACTCAATAAAGTTCCAAACTTTATACTAAAAAAATAATAATAAAATTAAAAAATAAAAAGTTTACCTAGGATTCTCATTGAGATAATTGTTCATGCACCTGTTAAAAGGAAAATGACCACCACCACCATTAACACCACCATGACCACCACCACCACCAACAGCAGCCATAGCAGCTAACCTTTGCTGCTGCTGTTGTATAGCTTTAAACCTAAGCAAATCCTCAAAAGCATCCATTTTTCCACCACTTGCTGTTGGTGAACCTGCAACTGGACTATTACATCCCCCACCAAACCCTAACCCTAATTCCTCACCACCATTAGTACTCGCACCATTATTATGGCCATGGTGAAACTTGCACGAAGTACCATTTTTACAAAACCCTCTTGCATAATACATGCATGGCCTCCATCCACCTCCTCCACCAAACCCTAACCCTAACCCTAATCCACCATCTTCTCCAAGACCACCACCATAAGCATCATTCACTGAACAGCTCCTCCTATGCAGAAACTGATGATGACCCATTTCATTACCACCTTCCAAACCCCAGTTTTCATCAACAAACTCCTCGTTACTCACTTGACCACCCATCTCCTCACTCTCACTGCCACCATTAAAACCGTTGAAGCCGTTAAAAACAGACCCAGTTGGAACAAACCCAGTTCTTGGGCTAGAACGATGCCCATGTGGACCCCATGGAGAAACTGGAGAACCAGGGTGAAAACCACCATTGTTATTGTTGGGAATCATGACTTGGGGAGTGTTTTTAAGTACTGCAGACGAACTGTTCGACGAAATGTCTAGGAAGGATTTAGCTTGTTTTATTACAGAAATTAACAAGTTTTCAGGGCCAAAAGCAAGCCTTATCATCTCATTATCACCTTGATCTTGTATCAAAATATAACCCATTATTTTAGAAGCATTTTCTGGATCTAGTTTTTGTATTCTAGACATCACCATTTTAGTAGCTTCAACTGTATCCATGGCTAAAAAAAAAGTTTTTATTTTTATAAAAACACACAGTGAAAAAACTATAAAAAACACACAGTTAAGTAAGTGACATTTTTTTAGAGAGAGAAGGAAGTGTTGTTTGAATGTTTTTAGAGAGAGAAGATAAAAAGGATGTTTTTATTATGAAAGAGATGAACGGTTGGGCTGGTTAATGAGAGAGAATGAAGGTACAAGTGGTGAAAGCGTTATGTACAAGTGGGTGAAGCGTGGTTTTGTGCTTTGCTGTAAACCATAGTTGTATGTTGTTGTTGTATGAGTCAGTCAAAGAGAGGTTTTATTATTTGGTTTTTTTGGTTTTGTTTTTTTAGTAAAGTGTTTTTTGGGTTTTTGAGGAACATGAATGGGTGTGGGGTGGGGGGAAGAGTATCAGGTGTCTTATTAATTTTATACTGTAAATGATTTTGTAGAAAAATAATAGAGTATACAACTAGGGTTGGAAATGAACCGAACTCTTCGTGAAAAAGTCAGGATCAGCTCGATAAAAAGTTTGAATGAGCATAACCTAAACGATTTTGAGTCCGAGCTCGATCTTAAGTTTAGGCTCATTTTATAATCGAGCTCGAGCCTTATAAAAAAGATTGAGTAGGCTTGCGAGCCTAAACGAATTCTAGAAATATATACGTATATATATTGTTTGTATCTAATAAACATGTATAAACGAGCTTAAAGAAGTAAACGAGCTTGAGCCTTATGTGTTAATGAGCTTGATCCTTTTGTTAACAAGCCAAGCTCCATTTGAACTTTCTTCTCTTCAACACATCATATAAATTAGTCGAGCCAGAGCCGAGCTCGAGCTCGAACTAAAAAATATGAGGCTCGAAACAAGCTCGAGCTTTGTATATGTAAACGATCCGAGCTCGAGCTCTGGCAAGCTCGAGATCGGCTCGGCTCGTTTCTTTTCCTCCCCTAAACCCTCGTCTCATAATTGTTTTCAAAATTCACAACGTTTAAGAAATGTTATTGACTACAATTAGGGGTCTTAGATAAGCCTACCCGACCCAAACCCGAACCCGAATATGGCATTTCGGGTCGGGTCAATCGGGTCAAAAATTATATTCGGGTCGATCGAGTCAGCCCAAATTGACCCGAGTTTTAAACAATATCGGGTTCGGGTATAAAGGAGTGTTTCTAAGGCATAAATAAGCTATCAAGAAGCTATTGTAAAAATCATTAAAAATCTTAGATAACTAGCATAGCAACCCAAGAACAATCCTACCAAGTTTCAAATTAAGGGCACTAATATTAAACAAATTAAAAATCATAAACATAACCCACTTGGGCGAATTTGGGATGTGCAAGGCATGTAGTGGGCATATTGCAAACACAAATTTAAGCACTAAACTAGTTCTAAAGCACTAAATAAGTTTAAAAAAATTAAAACTCATGGTGTAAGGATCCTAAAAACTACATTTAAGCTACAATGGACATGAAATAAGCTAGTTGGGAAGCTGTGGAAAGGGGACAGTGGGGCTGCTATGACAGATTTTTGCATACTACTCAAAAAGCTAAATTGCAACTTACACTACTTGGGAACTCAAAAATGACTACACTTTACTTCCTAAGACTAAATGAAATTGGTTTTGACCCATTTTGACCCAAAATGGGTCAAAACTGAATCTTATACCCATAAATAGTACAATTCCAAACACCCTTTTAGAGGGTTAAAACAGATTTTTGGTAAAAAGAACAGTAGATTATTTTTATTTGTTTTTTTTTAAAAGACACCACTCTTGACCAAATCAAATGAAATTTTAAAAGACACCACCCTTGATTCTTGTTCATTTGCAACAAACCAGAAACACTTTAATCTTAAATGAACAAGAATCAAGTGACAGTCAAAGGAACAATTTGAAAACTTAAAATTTCATTAAGGAAAATGATTACAATGCTGAAAATTAAATTTGAATTACAATACTGAAACTAAAAATGCAAATTACTTAAATTTAAAACTGGACTAGAACAAATAAAATTCTAGACAAGTTTGTACAATTTCGCTAAATGCCTATTTATACTAAAAATAATCTGTCTTCATCTTTTCTGTCTTCGTCTATTCTGTCTTCTTCTGTGTTTGTGCTACTTGTGTGAGAGAAATGAGATTAAAATGTGAGCCTTGTGCTTGTTTCAACCCATCTCAACCATCAATTTTATCCTTGGAGCCCAAGGATTCATCTCGACCATTGATCATACTTTAGTGTTATGGATTGCCACAGTGGCAAGACCACTCATCCTCGTCATCATCTCCCCAAAACATTCATCTCTCCATTAACTAACTTCTGGCTATTGCACACGAAACCAACCATTTGGGGAGATGATGAACATGATGATGTTGGGGAGATGATGATTTAGGGAGATGAATGATTTGGGGAGATGATGACGAGGATGAAAGATGAAAGGCTAAAATATAAATGTGTTATCAAAATATAAATGTGTATGGACTAAAATACCCTCAACTACAAAACAAAAATCAGACATTGACTTTGTTATAGGACCTGTAACAAGTATAAAAGGCCAAGGTTTGGACCTCTGGCGATGATAACGCCGAGTTTTGTCCCATCGCGAAGTGTTTTGCCAAGTTTAAGGACCAACCATTTATTTTAGTCTTTTTAATTTGAATATTAAATAACCTCTTTTCTCTTTTGGTATGTTTAAAACTTTTGGTATATAACCCTTTATTTATTTTTATTGATTGAAAGCTCAAATAAAAACTTATTTTATAATATATCAAAATATTCCACAAATTCCACAAAATATTAATTTGGACAATTTTTATGAAACGAAAGAATTATTAATACTCCGTCTCAAGTTCTTTGTCTTTTTTTTTTTTTTTCATTTAATATGAATTATTGATTTTTTAACTTAAAAAAAATGTTTAATCAATTTTATCATAAATTAGATTAAAATTAGTGTTACAAGTTTTAAAAGAAATCGTCATTTTGCAGAAATAAAAAATAAGAAATGATCAATTCGACAATTATTTTAAAACGTGTGATGTATTTGATTTTATAATAAGCATTCACATGTGACAACATATCAAGATTAGTCATTTTTATTAATAGAATGTCATATTTACTTTTTTCAAGTTTTTATATTGTTCAAAACTCGCAAGTAAACATTATTTTGCTACCGTACAAAATAAAATAAGAAAAATGACATTTATTAGAATTGTTTTTAAGTTTGATTAATAATGTGGTACGTGAATAATTTATAAATGTTTTTCTAACTCGTGCCTTAAGGTATATGTTAAAGATGGTTTTATATAATAAAGAACAATCAGTGGTTGCTGGTTATTTAAAGAGTGATATCTAAACTCCTTTTTTAATATGTGATCCTCAGACAAACGTTAGAAAAATCCTAATATAATACATGTGATTTGTTTTAAGTGATATAATTGTTGTCTTTCGTGATTTTTGTTGTTTTGGGGATGGGATATGTTGAAAATGGTAGTAATTGTGTTGTGCATAGGCCATCTCTCGTCATAGGTGTTTGTTTGTCGGGTATTAAAAGATATGATCGGAATATTGAATTTGAAAAGTTGGATTATTATGAAATGCCAGTGTTTATCTACTTTTTAAAATGGATTTTACCTAGGATATTTTTTAGAGCTCTTTATTTTACGAGTAATAAAACTAATAATAGTACGAGGGCCTTAAAGAAAAGTAATACAGTAATAGAAAAATAATGGAATCTATAAATTTACAAGAAGAAGTGATGATAACGAAATAGTGAAATTGATAATGTGGAAGTTTTATGGGGTTAGGTGCCTTAAAATTTGCAACCATTAACTTTTGAAATGAGTGAAAATTTGCAGGGTTTTTGGGGCAGAGTAAAAGAAATAATAGAAGGAAAAACAAAACAAATACCATCTAATTACTCTTTGAAAAACAAGGATATAAAAAGTTAAAGATTATTGATAATATCAATTATCTTGAAACAAGCATAATGAATTTTTTGATTTTTTGTCTTTGTGTTCATTTTTATACCAGTAAATATTTTGTGTTATAGTATTAAATAGAAGATTCATCATCTTTTTAAGGCATTGCATAGAAGGAAAAGAAATGTTTGCATTTAATACGACAGAAGGAAGAATTTTGGGAAAAGAAGATATTAAAAAAGAGTATTTTATTGTTTTTCTTCAAACAGTACTCTAAATTTTAGTAATAAAATAAAGGTTAATTATTTGAGAAAATTATCAAAAGGGGAATTTTTTTCAAATGTGGTCCGTTTTTAAGACTTTTTTCTAGGCTCTTTTCCAAAAGAGCCACGCTCAACTGCTCAACTGCTCGACCCCATACATTTTTCGACACGTGTCATTCCTTTCGACTGCTCAACTGCTCGACTTGACTGCTCAACCGCTCGACTTTGACTGCTCACCTGCTCGACTCCACCCAAATTTTGTCACGTGTCATTCTTTTTGTACTGTAGCAGTTGAGCAGGTGCCGGTTGAGCAGGCGCCGGTTGAGCATGGCTCTTTTTGGAAAGAGCCTAGAAAAAAGTCTTAAAAACGGACCACCATTAAAAAAAAGTCCTCTTTTGAGAATTTTCTCTAATTATTTTATAATCGTATTTTAATAAAGGATCTGCTTTTTTAATCGTACTTGATCGTGGGTATGTAGAAAAGAGATTTTATCTTTTTCATGCCTTTTGTTTTTTTTAGTAATTCTTTGAAAGATAGTGTTAAAATATAAAAGACACAGAGTATGTTTGGCACGGATCAGTGTGGAGTTTTTTTGAAGCTGTCAGCAAAATAATGAGCATTTTAATTTTTAATAATTTTTTTGTCAAAATAATGATTAGCTTTGCTATTTTTAAGAAATGTTTAGTTTTTCAATGTTTTTTTTAAGAAACAGTGAGTTGCAGTTACTACTCACAACTTACTACAATTGCTCTCTGCTATTTTTAGCAAACACACCCATATTCTTGGAAGTATTTGTTTGATTGCGAGTTATTTTTTGAATTATATAAAAATACAATAACATAACAATTTTAAATTATTTGTGATGTTTTAAAACCCGGTTCGACTCGGCTGGTTGAATCGGTTTTGGTCGAATAAACGAGCCAAAATGAACCGGTTCTTTGAGGCTTGAAAACTAAGTTTCACCCGTCGAGTTTCAAGTGACCCAAGTTAATCAATGGTGGTTAATATTTTTATTTTTATTTTATTTATAAAAATATATATGATAAGTTTGGGTTTATCGTGGTGATTGATAATGTTGTTTTTAAGTTTAAAACTTGTATTCTCGTTGAATCGTATATGTTTGTTCTTGTATAATATATGTTTTATAAATGTATTATATGATTGATATTCAAAAAATTATATTTTATATATGTTTGGTATTGAATATTAAAGGTTTTTAAGGTGTTTGGTGAGCTGAATTATTGCGGTCTATTTAAATGGAAAGTCGGGTTGACTCAGTGGTTGAACCGGTGACCAGTGACCCGATAACTCGATCGGGTCAATTCAATACCCCCACGCCCGCATCCCCCATGCTACAGTTTCCTGCGGTCCGAACCAAGTGCCACACTAAGTTAGGAAACTGGGTGATAATAGCTCCACTATCTCAAAGCGCGATTTCCCTCTTAGGCGCGCAACAATAAGTAATACAAGTCATCCCACATTAGTGACAAACAATGGATAATCAAATTTCTTTGATGTACTAAACGAGTAATTTAGATGTCGCGCGTTGTGGCGGAGCTAATTTAAGTATAATATTCGTCCCAAACAATTGTTGATATGGGGCATACTGCGGTGTAGCCATTTTATTGGATATGAATTATGTGCACTGTGACAGAGCCATTTTGAAAAATGAAGCACTAATTAATACCCGCATCTATAGACACATAATAATTATTTGACATCTTCATCAAAACAATTTAAACTCTACATAGCCTCATATTTATAAAGATATACCAGAACCAAAAAATGGAAAACTGACCGTCGCTACACTAACATAAATAAATTTCATTCAAATAATATGTATACCAATGACTTGTGTCTCCTATCTGGTGCCTTAAAAAGGGGTGGTGTTGTGTTCTTTTTGGTACGATGATTTTCTTCTTTATCGGGCGGAGTTGATACCTGAAATGACTTAGAGGACATATCAACTACATTCTCATATGGCTCGATTGTTGTGCCTGACATTACTGCAAGTGGTTCAGCATCATCTGCGGTCAGGATCATTGGTTTTTTGGCAAAAACATTGTCTAGGATGAAATCATTATGTCCTAATCTAGACCCAGGACTGAAATGGAACTGTAATGTGTGCCTTATTCCCTAAAGTGCTTTTAACGAATCTGGAAACCTGTAAGAATCCTTATCCTTAACTTTTTCCAAGACCTTGTCGCAGTCGTTGGGCATGAGTCCTGGACTGAAGCAAGTTAGTGACACTGATGTAGTCCTATCGTCAATGAATGCTTTGAAGTAATAGCTGCAAGTAAAACAAAATACATTTATAAATAACAATTTAAATGAAGTACGCATAAACCGATTCAAGAACTAAATATGCTCAATAAGATGAGAAAATTCAAATAAATAGATAATCATTACGTTCTTTTGATTTTTCAGCCAAACTAAATTAAATTGCAGTTAGGACAATTTATTTTAGAATCGATAGAGAATTTTGTTTGGTGTATGATTACCTGTAATTAAGGACAAGTTGTGGACCATGATCCGGACATTGTGGAACTAGTAACTCATCCTTAACATTTTTGTTATATCTTGTGCAAGACTTGTAATACCAAGGCTTTTTTGTGTTGATCATGGATATTGTAGCCTCAATAATAAATCTAACACGCTACAACAATCATTTTATAAGAGTCAGTATTGTGGGCTGAAAATGTAGTGAAAAGACTGCGTTCCTGTTACATGATAATTTTGTGGATTTTGTTGCCACAACATTATCAACTGAAATTTGTTTCTCTTTTCTCATCATATTCACATCTTTGTCTTCTGATGTCAAGTGCATGAACCAAGTCATTTCTTCCCCTGAACCTGAGTATTATTTATATGCAATTCAGTTAAAAACATTGTTATAGATTATATATCAGGGATTAATGTTTAACAGGGTTACAGGAGCATCATTTGTTGAACTTCGGGATCTTCTTGTTCAAATAGTAATGTATTGTCGGGGTTCCCGAAAGTTGCAGGCATGTTCTTGCCAAACATTTTCCTCACAAATTATATGCCATTATTATTTCACAACTAAAAAATGCTAAGTATTAAATTTACCTCTGTATTTGTAACACGACATAAGATGACTGCTATCATTACTAACTTTTCCATTATTTCATATGCTTGCATATTAAAATTTGCAGCCATATCGTTCACTATACATAACCCAACAATATCGCCACTGCAATGGGCACAAATTCTTTGTCATAAACTCTAACGTATATGTGGCAATTTTAAAACTTTTGACAATACTTACTCCAGATTCTGGATATCAATAATCTTCCTTACTACTCTGCTCCTAGTAGGGTCCCTCAACATTAAAGGCTCTCCGATTCTAATAACACATCCAATGTAATCTGCAAATAAAACACATCATAGTTACACATATTTTTTTGCATATTGTGTAGCTAATGTTTTGTGATACCTGTAAGGACAACATTCTTGACATTAATTTTTTATTCCACCTCATTGTATGTTGCAAACCTGAAATAATGGTCTGGAAAACCATCATTTGATATATTGTGAAACTCTGTATACCTTCCAAAGATAAGTGATGTCTAATTTGGCAAAGTTTGTTGCTAAGGATTTGTTTCCCTGCAGGTGAACCGTGAAATCTTGTACACAACATTGAGCTATAGCAAATCATCAAAATACTGCGTATCCCGAACATCCATGTTTGACTGAATGGCATGTACCTGAATCGACAATGTTTAATTAAAAAAGAACTTGTTTTCCACTTTACACAATCATAATTTGTAAATAGCTGCTAACGTAGATTTATTAGTCATGCATGCTTGTCAATTAATATTCAGCAAAAAGTTGTTTGTTCAGGTTTCTGGCTACCCACTTTCGGTATATCTTGACCTTTATAATTCTACCTATATATGTGGAATTCAAGTCACAAATCCCGACAGCTTCTGTCTGTGCTACAATAGCCTTTCCAGTATCTCAAGGCACCACATTGTTCCCACAACTTGTTGACATTGCCCTACAAAACTAAGAGTTTGTTAGATAAATAATTGTGTTGGGAAATTATAAGTGTCCAACGTCTCTGACAGGACTTGAACATAAATTACAATAAGGTAACCAGCTGATCATACATCAGCTTATCACAAGAGTCAGTGAGATACAACCCCAGCGAGCTACCCTAGATAAGTTCAAGTCCTAGACATCGTCAAGGAAGTCAAAGACAACTTGAAGACATACTCACTGGCTGAGATGGATATCAGCTAGAATGTAGAAGGAACTTAATGAGTGTATATATATCAGAGGATGACAATACTCTGATATATCAGAATACTCTTTGAAACATCTAACATAGCATATCTTTGATGTTCTTAGATTTACTAAGGCGGGAGTAATTTGAATAAAGCAAAGACGCGAGACAAATAAGCTGTTCAAATTAAAGCCTATCAAAGTCAGGTTGGTGAAGGGAAAATGAACTATTAAATGTTATATGTACTTCTCCATTGGATTCATGCCACGTTTCAAATTACCCATGATCAAGACACCTTCATACCACTATATAAGAAAATGTTGGTTCGAAGCAAATGCTACAACTTTTATTATTCTTATTGTATCTATCTATCATTAGAAAAGCATTTACTCTTTTTGTCAAACTTCCAGGTAGAGTCTCGGATTGAATACAATACTTTATAGAAGTTTACCTGTAAACTTATTCATATCTACTTTACTTGTTCAAAGAGTTTTCCACCCGTTGTCATTCAACTAGTGTTATCCACAACACTTTGTAATTCTTTGATTATTCATCAATAAAGATTTACACGTTTGAAAAGTTTTTTTTTTTTTAATATAGTTTGTTTTAAGGCATTAATTAGGACAAACAATTGGTATCAGAGCAAGTTTGATATTTTATTTTCAACTATCCGAAACTCAGTTAAAGTCAATTATCATATCTCCACTCCCTAGGGACACAACGAAATATATTGTAAGATGTAAAACAGCAAAAGAAATGTGGAGTGATCTAATTCCAGGAAATGAAGGACCCTCTAAAACCAGAGATACCAAGATTGTTGCCTTAAGGTTGAAATTCAATGGCTTCAAAGCCATTGAAGGAGAAAAAGTTGCTCAAACCTATACAAGGGTGAAAATCCTGTTAAATGACCTTTCCAACAAAGGTGTTGAGATACCTCAAGCAGAGGTTAATGCTCAATTTGTCAACAATCTACCTAGAAAGTGGCTAAGTCTAAATCAGAATCAGAGAGCCAACAACTCTATCAACAATGATAGTCTGTCTAAACTTTTTGGTAAATACAACTATGCGGAGGAGCTCATTGATTTGATATATGAACCTGATAACAAGAAAAGCATTGTCCAGGGCTATGTATCGAATGCTTTGTTTTCTAGTTCTTATGTGCATGTACCTGACAGTGATTCAGACGTGAGGAGGATACACGAAGCAATAAAGCTTTTCTCTCAGATCTTACTGTTGAATTTGAAGACATAGCACTCTTGGAAAATCAGCAGAGGTTCTACAAAAGATCAGGGAGAGTGCGATCAACAAAGGGTACGGTTGAAAAAATCAAAAGTAACTTGTTATAGATGTAACAAAATGGGATATTTTCAAAAGGAATGTCCAAACAATAAAACATCCATACCTCATACCCTTAAAAAACCTCTCACTCCACTTATTCTCCAAATAATTCATACAATGGATCTGATAACTCAGGAAAAGATTACAGATCTCTTTACAAAAGAAAGAAAGTTGAGGTTGCACTTCTAACACAAATGATCTCAACCCAAAGTGACAAAGAAGTACCACCCTCTTCCTTCTCTTACAAGAATAAAGAAAAAGAGAACAAAGGACTGATTGCAGAGAATTACGATTGGGAGCAAGAATAAACGTCGTCTGATGATGCTCCCCCTCTTACCATCAAGGCATACGTAGCATTGGAAAATGAAGAGCCTCTATGGGTAAAAATGATGCTCGACAAGGAAAGTGGGTCGATATCGTCATTAAAAAGGTACACACACTCCTTGAAATGGATGATACACCTGATAGAAAACATGCTCTGGATTATATGTCATAGATATCCACTTTGTGGAAGAACACTGCGTAAATCTGTTTAACAAATTTTCCGTTGTTCAAAATGATCTTAATATATGCAAACATGAACTTCTTGACCCAACCATCATTAAAAATCACTATATAGCTCTTCAATTATCCAAAGATAAGCTTACACAGACCAATCAGAAACTCCGAGACAAAGTCTCAAAGTTAAAAGAATTCACTAACAAGTGGAATTCTTATACAAAAAACCTGAGTAAATACATTGGTAAGCAAGTACCATTTACAGGAAAACCTGGGTTGGGTAAAGCCTCTCAGAGAAGAGAAGATACCCTTAAAGAAGTTAAATTTGTCAAATGCTCTGATTAAACAGATATCAATAAATCTTATGATTTTGTTGCGGGAAGAACAATATTTGGTAACATGCCAAATTTTAGCACTGGCAGAATACTCAGCCCTGAATATCAAAATGATAAACACTCTGACTACGTGTTAGAGAGAGCTGAACCATTACCATCTTTATCAGAACTCAAGGGCGTTGAACCCAAAGGCTCATCCACTGTCTTTGACATAGTTCAGAGGTCTGTAAATACCTCAGAGGTCTCTAAAAAGAAGAAAAACCTTTCCAAACCCAAGTCAAAGAAAGGATATGACAAACCAATCTCTAAGAGATCAAGACCTGAACCTGAGAAGGTCGTATCCATTCCTGAAAAGACTCTATTAACCTTGGTAAAAAGGTTCAGGGTCTTGAAGAAACAATAAAACCTCTGTCCATTGGCTCGAATTCTCATTTAGGAAGCTCCACTTCTGTTAAGTCAAAAAGGAAAGTTGAATTTTCTCCATGTATGCACTGTGGACATAGAAAACACCTCTCTAAGGATTGCTATAACAATCCTATGTGAAACATATGCAAAGGAATAAACCATCTAACAAAGGAACATTCTCAGCATATTGTGACAATGAGAAACATTAAGATTCTCATATCACAAAGATCACACAATAGTACAAAAATCACTTTTAAAGCACCAAAAGTGTTCAAACCTTGTAAGTATTGTGGACAACCCAAGTGTTTTAAATACCCTAGATGTCAAATCTGTGAAAGCTTTGAGCATGAAGCCATCTTTCATGTAAACAAACTTCCACTCAGACTGTTCCTTCCAAAGGAAAATTTAAGATTGTTATTCAGCAATCAACTAAACCCACTGAGAAGTGGGTTCACAAAGAAACTAACCATCCTATATGTATCTGTGCAAAATAAAATAAAGAGATCAACATGGTATCTAGACAATGGTTGTTCTAGACACTGACAAGAACTAAGCAATATCTTCACAGATACATACAGAAACCAGGTCCTACAGTTGTCTTTGGAGATGATTCAACAGGGAAAACAGAAGGATATGGTTCACTCAACTGCAAATGGTATAGTTTTCACAAAGGTTGCATATGTAAATGGTGTGAAACACAACCTCATCAGCATTAGCCAATTGTGTGATGCAAATTTCAATATTCTATTTACTAAAAAGCAAGGAACAATCTTGAATCAAAATGATGAAGTTGTAATGATAGATCCTAGAGTCAGAGATGTTTATGTTTTAAACATGTCATCATCTCAATCAAGTAACAAAACATGTTTCTTTGCCAAAGCCTCAAATAGTGCCAATTGGCTTTGGTATAAAAGACTATCTCATCTCAACTTCAAAAACACCAAGATCCTTGCAAAACACAACATGGTATCTGGTCTTCCTCTACTCACCTTCTCAAAAGATAAACTATGTTCTGCATGTGAGAAGGGAAAACACAAAAGAGCCTTTTTCAAATCTAAACAATCATTCTCAATTACCAAACCACTTCACCTTCTTCATATGGACCTAATTGGGCCAGTGATGCCTTAAACCATCAATCATAACAAATACACCCTTGTCATTGTAAATGAATATTCAAGATATACATGGGTGTTACGTCCTAAGAAGAAGAGTGATGATGCTGATTACATCATTTCCCTCATCAGAAGATTGGAAAATCTGAATGACGTTAAAGTCAAATAGCTGAAAAGTGATAATGGAACTGAGTTCAGAAATCACAAGCTTGAAAGTTTTTGTGAAGAGAAATGAACTTCTCAAACTTCTCATCTACTTGTACTCCTTAACAGAATAGAGTGGCTGAAAGAAAAAATAGAACCCTAATTGAAGCTGCTAGAACAATGCTAAATGGATCTTCTTTACCAAAACATTTTTGGGGAGAGACTATAAAAATAGCTTGCTTCACTCAAAACAGGTCAATCACCATCAAAAGACATATGAAAACTTCTTATGAAGTCTTTCATGGAAGAAAATCAGTAGTCAGCTTCTTCCATGTATTCAGATGTCCTATCTTCATTCACAAACCTAAAGATTATCTAGGAAAACTCGATGCTAAGGCAGATGATGGTTTCTTTCTAGGATATTCTCTAGGTTCTAAAGCCTTCAGAGTTTTCAATATACAAAGACAAGAACTGAAGCTGATGACATCAACTTCAATGAGTCTATGTCATATCTAGCTGATGAATATACACCCCCAAGATCTAATAATACTTATACAAAGTATGGTGAGATGTTGCAATATATTCCAGCTTATGATCCTCTCTCTTAAAACTATCAGCCCATAGAAAACAGCACTTCTGAACCACAAAATATCATTCATGACAATGATCATCCTGTTACAAACCTTTAACCTAATTAAGTTCAAGCTCCTGACTTTCAAGAACCAGAACCTGTATCTTCATCTCACCAAATGCTCGAACCAATCACAATAACTTCTCAAACTGTACATCATTCATTAGAGATTCCTATTCCCCAAAACAAATAGACTAGAGAAAAAGGAATTGACTTGGTCAATATTCTAGGTGAACCATCAGCCGGTGTTACGACAAGAAGGCAACTAAAATAAATGGGAGATGCTTCAGCAAATGAATACTTGTATGCCGACTTTTTGTCAGATGTTGAACCAAAGAAAGTCGTGGAAGATTTAGAACATGAAGGATGGGTAATTTCTATGCAAGAAGAACTCACTCAGTTTAAAAGAAACAAATTTTGGAAGCTGGTACCTGCTCCTAAAAGAAAGGTGATAATTGGGCTGAAATGGATCTTCATAAACAAGAGGGATGGAAATGGGTTGATAATAATGAACAAAGCTAGACTAGTAGCTCAGGGGTACAAACAAGAGGAATGGATAGACTATGATGAAGCTTTTTCTCCAGTTGCAAGATTGGAGGCCATCAGAATCTTCCTTGCATATACTTCTTACAAAGACTTTAGGGTATATTAGATGGATTTAAAAAGTGACTTCCTAAATGGAAAGTTGGTAGAAGAATTTTATTTGAAGCAGCCTCTAGGGTTTGGAAGTAGTGAACATCCTGACTATGTGTGCAAATTGGACAAAGCCCTATATGGTTTGAAATAGGCACCAAGGGCTTCGTATGAAACTCTTTCTTCCTTCCTTATCCAATACAAGTTCATCAGAGGTACAATTGACAGCACACTATTTATCTACAAGAAAGATGGTAATGTTTTAATTGTACAGATTTATGCTGTATAATATTATCTTTGGGTCAACAAATGACAATCTTTGTAAACAATTTGCAAAACTAATGACCAAAAAATATGAAATGAGTATGATGGGAGAATTAACTTATTTTCTAGGTTTTCAAATAAAACAAAATTATAAAGGGATTTTGATTTGTCAAGAAAAATATGTCAAATATCTTTTAAAGAAGTATGATCTAGCGAGTTGTGCATCAGTGAAATGCCCCATGCTTCCACCCAACAACTTGGGCCCTGATAAATTAGGGAAGTATGTGAACCAGACTCAGTACAGAGGTATGATTAGGTTACTGATGTATCTTACAAGTAGCATACCAAGTATTTAATTCTCCACATGTCTCTGTGCAAGGTATCAAGCTAACCCAAAAGAATCCCATTTTGTAGCTGTGAAAAGAATTTTCAGGTACCTTAAAGGAACTCAAAGTTTGGGTCTGTATTATCCCAAAGGATCAGGATTTGATCTTAAGGCATATTCAGACTTAGACTATGCAGGCTGTAACTTGGATAGGAAAAGTACACCAGGAGGATGTCAGATACTAGGAGGAAAGCTTGTATGCTTGAGTGCTAAGAAGAGAAACTCAGTTGCTATGTCATCAGCTGAAGCTGAATATGTTGTTGCCGCTGGATGTTGTGCTCAGGTTCTATGGATGAAAAGTCAACTGGCTGATTATGAGATCCACTATGACAAGGTACCTATCTTTTGTGATAATATCAGTGCCATAACTATCTCAAATAATCCAGTCCTTCCTTCAAGAACCAAGCATATTGACATTAGGTATCATTTCATCAGAGAACACATACTAAAAGGTGATATTGAGCTTCATTTTATACCCACCGAATGTCAGTTAGATGGTATCTTTACAAAACCACTACTAGAAGCTAGTTTTACTAGACTGGTAGCTGAACTGGGTATGTTCAATATTGAATTAATTGTCGCTGATAAATCAACCGCTGAGTTACGTGTCTGAGTAAAACAATGAATGTGTCTTGTATATTAAATGATGTAATTAAATGCTTCACATTTAATTTGGAATGTAACAACATTCTCAAACTAATAAATCATTGTACATGACACGTGTAACATATTGGATTTCACAGACACTCTAAACCAAAGATCAAAGAGGCGTATACTATGGTTTTAGAGAGAGAAAGTTAGAGGTTGGGAACTTTAGTGAGAGAAAGAAAAATCTTATTATGAGCTCCAACTCTCTACCTTGGGAGGTAGAGAGTATTTATAGTTCTTACATAAATTGCCACCTACGGGCTGTGGATCAGGCATACTGTGGGTAAAGACCCGTCCGTCCTCCACGGTGTTACTTAACTAAATACTACTTAACACTAACTAATCTACGACTACGAGCTTTCTAACGATTACATATACTTGAGGTGACCGACTCTTTAATAACCAGATTTACTCAATCCTAACAATCTCCCCCTAAGGGAGGTCACCTCAAAAATACATAGAATACAAACAGATAATCCAATTAGATTGTTCTTGGTTTCTTGTTAATGTTCTTTGCTCTGTAGCACGTAGTCATTGATTCTTCATTATTGCATGTTTGGATAATCAATGTGGAGGTCTTTAACTGATCCACATGATGATGAGTTTTGAGCCAGCATTGAGATCATCAGCTAACATAAATCTCTGACTCTTCCATTGTGGTGTTGGTATTATGTGATGTTGTGACATTTGGACCGACATGCTCACATTCTGGATCATGATTTCTTCTTATTAGAGTAGCGGAAGCTTTAGTAGATTCATGATATTTGCAGCAGCATAGCATAAGCATGGAGTGAAAATATCAGAGTCATTGATGCACTAATCATGATTTCTTTAGAAATGAATGTGTTATGTGAGCATGCGGCTATGGATTGACCGCTTCATTCTGATCAGCTGCAAACGTCGGGCGTACCTGCATACAACAGTTAGCAATAAAGCGCACGAAAGTGTCTTTGATCACTTTCGTTGAATTGAGGTACATGGCCCACGGTTCCCCGTTGATCAATACAAGTACTGCCTGTGATCAGGTATAATTCCGAAGAATTTCCTTGACAGGGTTTCGCAGCTGGTCTAGCTGTTCTCAAACCGGAACGTCTCAAAGAAGACAACATGGAGTGAGTGAACCAGCGAATTAAGATTCACTGATTGATGAAAAGAGATTTGAAAAAACAATCGTGTACCGCTCAATAGAAATTGTTTTCGCAATACAACGAAGGTTTTAAAGAAAATCAATTATCAATCATAAACACCTTTTATTTTGAAATATTAATACACAGTCGATGTGCTAAGGAAAAGGATTTTAAGCACAACGACCGGTTTTTCAAAGGTATCCGTCAATCCATAACCTGAACCAGGATTGATTCAATAGATTGAATCGCCCCATTGTTTCTGTTAAGTTGTCACATGGTTGATCTATTGGATAGATATCACATGCTACCCACCAGGAGCTTGTTAGATGTTGGATCCAGATGGCTTTCCATCTTCATTGTGAATATGTTTGCATATCACTCAGATGTTCTGGCAATACCACAAGGATAATGCGTAGGACTCATGAGATATAATCTCTCTTTCCACATTGTATGAAACAGAGAGTCTTCATTGACAGTGTCCTAATGAGATTTATTTGATGATCTCGTGGCTCTAGACTCAATTGTGCATATTTGGTTCCTATGCCGGAGACTAGGGAGAGGGTCTCCTTTGATCAACAAACTCTAAGAGAAAGTCGATAGATAATGTCGGTTCCCCGTGAGAATGAAACAAGTCCTTTTAAGAGGAACTTGAGTAGTTTGGGAAGTTGTAGTGCAGTGCGTCACTGGGTCCATGACGTCTTGTCTTCAATACCGATGTTACTTTAGTAAACACCAGTAGCATATGTATTGAACCCGGTTACTGCCCTAAGGTATTGGAGGGCTATTTCTTTTCACCCCTTTTCATATTCAATTCTTTTTCATTCTTCAACCTCTTCGGTGCTTACCGAGATTTCATAACTAGAACCTTGTTGGGTTTATTCTAGTTCTAGCTCTATCTCAGTCCGCACTCTTCCCATATCTCACTTTTCTCCTTTTTTCATCATACCTAAGGACTCTACACTATCTAGTGGATTGTCCCTGGGTAGATCCCTCCGGTTCTGGCGGATCGTGGGAACGAATACCTAACTTAACCATCCTTATATCACCATACATAAAGTAAATTTGGTCGGTCAATTTGGTATTGTTCATCTGCCATTGGAACCAATTGAAAACCATTTGAAAATCAATCCAGATACTTGTGATATATTATCAAAGCATTTTGTACCTGAATTGTTTTTGATATTTTTAGAAAAAAGAGCTCCCCCTCAACACGTGCATCATGTATTAGAAATCGTTTTAGCACACGGAGGCAAGAGGAAGAATTAACTTCTTAGATTACCATTTTCTAAAAGATATCAACATCACTTTCCTGATCAAATCAAGTAGATAAAGCATATTGAGGAAGGATGAGGTTTTCATAAGTTTGCTCCCCCTTAATATGTGCCTCGAGGTTTCAAAGAGTTTTGCACATATTAGAAGGAACCTGTACTTAGAGACAAATCAATCACGTTTCAATTCTTTGTGGTTTTAAAAGGGTGCTCCCCCTCAACATGTGCATGGAAAATTTGAAATCGTTTGGCACATGTGGGGAGGAAAGCTTGCAAAACACTTGTGAAACCATTTATCGAGTCATCAGTTTAAATCCAATTTAAATCACAAATTCTCCCCCGATCACAATTTTCTAATCATTTGAGATTAGTGATCTCTGTAGATTTAAATTGATTTTGAAAGCTTTTGAGGAGAATTGTGACTTGATTATGAAAACATTTTAACTGATAAGGATCGGATTATGAGACTTTAAACTCCATTGATTAAACATGCATTATTATCTATTTGAAAACAATTGTATGACAAATAACCTTTTGATTTAATTGAAATCATTCTCCCCCTCAATCAATGACATAAGTTGTTGATTGAGAGATAGATATTTTTTACAAACGTTAAGTCCAGATGATTTTCAAAAATAGAGTCCGAGTTATTTTTTTTAAAGCAATTAGTTTTCATTAGATAGTAAGTAATTATTTATAGAATCAGAGCATGAGTTTTGAAAAATAAGATAAAGCATGGCTCTGTTTTTTTTTTGAAAAACGGGTTACTGCCTGAAATGACAATAAACCATTGTTTCACTTTCTCCCAAAAATATTTTTTGATTTTTTTTGGAGCATTCGAACAACATCTAAAGACCCGTGTCATTCTTTGAATGACAGCACAAAGACCGTAGATATTTTCGAATCGAGAAAAACATGACAAAAAGACAATATATATATATATATATATATATATATATATATATATATATATATATTTTGAAATTTTTCAAAATTTTTTAAATTTTTATGGATTTTTGAAAGTTTTATATTTTTCTATTTGCTTTTTGAATAAATATTTACAAGAGATAGATGAAGAAAGACCTTTACTCCTCGTCTTCCTCTTGAAGGCGTTTGAGTGTTTTTGGTTGTAGACTCTTTAGACCAAGTCGTGGGAGGATAAACTCAAAACGTTCTCTAGGAAGAGCTTTGGTGAAGATGTCTGCTAACTGGTATTCAGTCCTCACAAAATAGAGTTCCACCACACCGTTTTCTACTTGCTCCTTGATGAAATGATGTCGAATGTCGATGTGATTTTCTCTTGAGTGTTGTACGTTGTTGCATGAGAGAGCAATAGCACTTTTATTATCACAGTACAGAGGAATTTTGTTGAATTCAAAGCCATAGTCAGATAGTTGAGATCTCATCCATAGGATTTGAGCACAACAAGATGACATGGCTATGTATTCAGGCTCTGTAGAGGAAATAGAAGTACTCATTTGCTTCTTTGAAGACCAGCTCACAAGCTTATCACCCAAAAACTGAGCACCTCCAGACGTACTTCGACGTGTATCTTGACATCCTGCATGATCAGCATCTGCATAGGCTGTTAGTGACATACCGGTGTCCTTCAGGTACCAAAGTCCCATATTGATGGTTCCTTGGAGATACCGAAAGACCCGTTTAACCGCTTCAAGGTGCTTTTTGGTAGGCTTAGCCTGATATCTAGCACACATGCAAATAGCGAACAAAATGTCTGGTCTACTGGCTGTGAGGTACATCAGGGATCTAATCATACTTCGATATTTCGTTTGGTCTACCATGATCCCTGAGTGGTCCTCATCCAGTTTAGTATGCTCTATCATGGGAGTGTCAACAGGGTCACTAGAATCAAATCCAAATTTCTTTAAAATCTCATTTGCATATTTAGATTGATTTATAAAACTGCCTCCGGGACTTTGTGAAATTTGTAATCCCAAGAAAAATGACATGGGTCCCATCATTGACATTTGAAATTTAGAACCCATTTCACTTGAAAAACGGTCACATTCATTGGGGTCAGTCGAGGCAAAAATGATATCATCAACAAATATTTGAACGTAAATTAAATGTTTGCCTGACTTTCTGGTGAACAATGTCGGATCAACTGCTCCTTTGCTGAATCCAGTAGATAGAAGAAACTTTGATAGCGTATCATACCATGCCCTTGGAGCTTGCTTCAAACCGTAAAGAGCCTTCTTCAAACGATAGACGTGAGTAGGATGCTCTGGATTCACAAAGCCTTCAGGCTGGCTGACGTATACGACTTCTTTAAGATTTCCGTTAAGAAACGCCGTCTTTACATCCATCTGATAGACTACCATGTTCTTACTTACAACATTAGCCAAGAAGATTCTGATTGCCTCGATACGAGCAACAGGAGCAAATGATTCTTCAAAGTCAATACCCTCCTCTTGACGGTATCCTTTTGCAACCAATCGAGCCTTGTTCTTCAACACATCACCATGCTCATCAAGTTTTACTTTGAAGATCCACTTTAGAGCAATGATCATTGCACAATCTGGAGCAGGTACTAATTCCCATACATCTAGTCGATCAAACTCATGAATTTCTTCTTGCATGGCATTGAACCAACTGTCTTTATTCATGGCAGTTTTCACGTCTTTTGGTTCGATCTTAGAGAGTACGGAGTTGAAGAAGCACCATAAGGCATCGGTTGCAAGTTATTTCCGTGTGGATACTGGACAGGAAAGGTTTCCAATGATGTTGTCCAATGGATGATCATGTGTCCATTTTCTAAGGTGTTCATGTGGTTGTTGTTGAGGAACTGACGTAGCAGAGTTGATATCTCCTGAAGAAGATGGTTCTGATGATGACTCAGGAGCAAATATGTTTTCAAAGAGTTCATCTTCTGGAGGAGCAAAAGGGTTTTCATCATCTGTAACAGCAACAACATTTCCACTGTGTACACTCGATGATTGATGATTTGTTGATGAGACAGAGTGATCAGCAGAAGGCGCTTCTTGACTTAATGAGATTGAAACTGAAGAGTTAAATTCATTGACAGGGATAGAGTCAGCCTCTGTTGATGGAACTGACATATCATTAGCACTTGGCTCATAGTGTTCATCAAACATTGGATCAAATAATTACTTCAAATCATCTTCTGAAGGAGGTACATAAGGAGTTGCTGGTGAGGTATTAGAAACAAGAGTAGAACTGATAGGACTACTGGATAAAGGTTGAAATGCGGGTCCAGAACTGGATTTTCCTGGAGCCATTTGACCGGTCAGCTCATCGAACGTAATGTGAATTGTTTCCATGATATTTCGGGTTCTCTTGTTGTAGATTCGGTATCCTTTTCTGTTTGGTGCATAACCTACAAATACTCCAATGTCCGCTTTAGCTTTTAGTTTACCTAAATCTTGACCGTCATTAGTTGGGTAACATAAAGCACCAAACACACGAAGGTAGGATAGATCAGGTTTTCGTTTATGGACAAGTTCATATGGAGTTTTTCCATGAGAGGTGTGAATAAGGGAACGATTTTGGGTGTAGCAAGCAGTGGCAATGGCTTCAGCCCATAGAAACATTGAAACCTTTGAATAAAGTAGCATTGTTCTTGCAGCTTCCACAAGAGTTTGATTTCGTCTTTCAACTACACCGTTCTGTTGAGGAGTTCGTGGAACACTTCTTTGATGACTGATTCCAACACTTTCATAAAACTGAATTAAGTCTTTGTTAACAAAATCTGTGCCATTGTCTGTTCGAACAATTCTAACAATATTGTTGAGTCGAACCTGAAGCTGTTTGATAAGTTTGATGATGACATCTGGAGTTTCATCCTTTGTCCTCAAAAACTTTACCCAAGTAAATCGAGAGTAGTCATCAACAACTACTAGAATGTATTTCTTCCCATTTATCGTTTGCACTCTCATTGGTCTGCACAGATCCATATGAAGGGTATGAAGAACTTCCATTACTGAGTTTGTGATTTTTGGTTTGTGGGCATATTTTGTGATTTTTCCCAATTGGCAAGCTGAACAAAGATGATCTTTTTCATACTTTAATCTGGGTAATCCTCTTACTAAGTCCTTTCTGGAAAGATTGTTTATGGTACCAAAGTTCAAGTGATTGAGACGATGGTGCCATAGCCATGACTTAGTTTTGGAAGCCTTTGACAGCAAGCAGATGGGTGAAGATTTCATCATATCTTCGATAGAGATGGTGTTTGAACCACAAGTTCCTCTGAGAAGTTCCACACCATCAAGTTCTGTAACAAAGCAAGTATGTTTTTTGAAGGCTACTTCTAAATCTGAGTCACAGAATTGTCCGACAGAAAGTAGATTATGTCAAAGACCTTCAACATAATATACCCTGGAAATCACACTATCTCCAACCACGTAATCTCCATAACCCATAATAGCACCAAAATGATCGTTTCCGAATCTCACAGTTCCGATGAATTTACTCATGAAGTTTATGAGCCGTGACCGGTCTCCAGCCATATGCTTGGAACAGCCTGAGTCCAGGTACCACAGAACGATTTGAACGATTTGCAGTTGAACACGGACAAGAATGGATAACTGGATAATTGGGATCCCCATGAAAGAATTGGTTCCATTAGGTTAGTAACATTGATTGGAACACCCACATCAGAAGCAGAAACAATGGACTCATTAGAAATAGATGCAGTGCTAGTGTCCATATTCGACCTATTCAAAGTATGTTCACTTCTTAAGGGAATAGTTCTACCAGTAGGCATCCATTTTCTAGTGGGCATTGACTTAGCAAATTTAGGGCACAACACATTAATCTTATGGCCAGTAGGTATCCATTGATAACCTATATTACTAAATTTCCTTCCTGTGGGTTTCCACTGTTTTCTAACTTTCTTTCGTCTTTGCCTTTTTGCCTTTTTAGCTTGCATTTTAACATTAACAATTTTAGCTAGGCATTTAACAACATTAGACAAATCATTCACACCACATTCAAGATTAGTAACAGAAACCACTGATTGGCTCCTGAACAATCAAGTTTTATCACACAAGCTAACCACTTGTGAATGGTCAACCGTAATAAACTTAAAACAGCTCAGAAAGCAATACAATTAAGATCAGAGGAATATAGTGGATTCCTGGGTCGTTAAGTCCCACGGAGGATGAATGGTGTTTGAACAAATTCAGATGTCGAATAATCACTAAGGATAGTGATCAGTAAGGATTTTGAGTTATTTATACCTAAAGAGAAAGTTTTGTAAATTACAGAGGCTTAAATGAAAATTAAAGAAAATTAAAAAGCTAAAATATATTAAATAAACGCTATCACTATTTTTACAATGATGTTTTTGTGATTTATAAAACAAAATAACTTAAAGAAACTATTTTAATTAAAATGTAAACTTAAATTATCTAAAAACGTGATTTAAAATGAAAATGTACGTTTTGTATAAAAATTACGCGAGTGCGCAAGCAAAAACGTAAAATTTGTGAAATAAAAGTCCTACGAGTGTAAAAACAATTTTCTTACTTCCTATATGACAAAAGAAAATTTTAGAAAAAAGAATTATATTTTTTTGACTTTTATATTTTTTATTATGAATTAAATACTAATTTAGACTAAATAAATGATTAAAAATACTAAAACTATTAAGAAAAATCTGAAACTTTTTTGTAAAATACTTTATACTAATACAAAGTTAAGAAAAATACAAAAGTTGAAAAAGCTAGTATAAATAAGCTGGAAATAAGCTAATAAGCTCGTACAAGCTAAAAATGAAAACAAGGGTTATATATTAGATAGTGCAAAGAAAAACAGAAAAAAGACCCAAGGGCAGTTGGTGAGGTGTGTGTGTGGTGAGCTGGGTGGCCAGGGTTCGAATCCCAGCAATGACTTTTTTGCAAACTTTTTATTTTTTTTTTATTTTTCTTTTCGGAACTTATTAAGCTAAGTAAGATAAGCAAATTTTATAACTACAACTTTTTATGAAATCTACTAATAAGCTCAGTGGGAGCTTATTTATCTCAACAGTGGGCAAATATTGGAAATAAGCACAAGGTTTAAGCTAAAATGCTATGAAGTTAGTGAATAAGCACAAGCTAACTGAAAATAAGCTAAGTGATTGTTAATAAGCTAGTATAACAACTGAATAAGCAAGATTACTAAGAAATAAGCACTTAAACAACTTTTAAATAAGCACAAGTCTATCTGTTACACAGGACACTTTGTTTTTCACTAGGCACCTTTAAGCTAATATTTAAGCACTATAATAAGCTAAGAAATGGAAATAAGCACTGCAACTAATAAGTATACCAGATAAGCTATCCAAAAAGCTAAAGTTCTCACAGTGGGATTCACTGGTGAGCTTATGAGGAGCTTATAAAAAAAATTGGAAAACCACTGAGGATGACTCAGTGTATACTGAGTCAAATGGGACAAACTAAAAATCACTTGCAGGCCTATCAAATAAGCTAGGAAGTTGAATTTTAAGCTTGGAACCTTAAGATGGCTTGGTTAGCTTTCCAAAGAACTAAAATTCACAAGCTATGGTTCAATGATTAGCTTTTTAAGAGCTTGTGAAAATGACCATAAAACTGTGCACAGGGCACTATTTTGACTTTTTTTTTATTAAACTGAAAGTTGACTAAAATGAACTTTTGATTGATTCTATAAACTGAATATGATGTAATAAGGTGTATTAAGACTGATTTGAGCAATTATAACAACTTATGAACAAGAAATCATAATCATGGATCATGAAAATCAAACAGACAAGAAACCAGATTAGTTCAAAAGGTATTTTGACTTTTCACCAAATAAGGTCTGGTTTTCTTTGCTTCTTTGAGTTATTTAGACCAAGTTTGGCAGATAATGCCCAAGAACAAGAGCACAAACAAGCTCTAGCACAGATAATACAGTGACTCCAAACACCCTTTTACAAGACTGATTTGATGCTTTTCAAAACAAAACACAGATTAAAATCATACCATGGATTACAGACCTTATAATATCATATTTTAAAGCTAAATAAGCATTAAACCATAATACTAACAACATTAAACTAACAAATTACACTTATACTATTTTAACTGTGAAAATAAGATTTTTAGCAACTATAAATTTTAAAGAACAAGCAACTGGTTTTATTGTTTGATTTTACTTAGATACAACTTAGAAACATAAACATACAAAAATTTAAGCTAATTAACAACTATAACAGTGAAATGCCAAAATTGAGCAAAAGGCTTACAAGTGGCTTCCAAGCACAAGACTGAGAATTAAGGCACACAAACACAACCTAAAGCTTCCCAATAAGCACTAAACCCAAGGGCAATCCTTTATCAACCCTGCTCCAGCTTTGATCACCATCTTCATTGCTTTTTTATTTTTAACTAATTTTTCTTGATTTTTATGAATTTTTGCTTTTTGCTTCTAAACTGAATTTTAAGAGTTTCTAATAGCTTAAATAAGCTATCTAGGAGCTTATGTGGGCTTATCAGTCCTTAATAACAACTAACAACAACATTGACAGATTTTGAGAATTTGAACTTGAAAAATTGCATAAACTGAAATGAGATTTAAACTTGAAATTAATCACTGGAAAAGATTTACATACACTGAAATAACTTAAACCAAGTATTTGAAAGCTAAGAAATACACTGGAAATCTTAAAATAATTAAAACGACATAAGCAAATTACAATTATTCTAGATTGTTGTCTTTGGGCCTTCTCTTCCCTTTTATATACTCAAATTAGGGTTCCACTTGAGTCTCTGAGTAATTCCCATCATTAATCTTGGCCTTTGGATCACTGCAACTCATCTCAGCCTTTGATTTGCAATTTGGCGCCAAAAGTGAACAGTGACTGTTGCTTTCTATGATGGTTTTTTGACTAGGGTTCAAAGGAGGGGGGGACAAGAGGTGATGTATATTGTGTTGGGGAGGAGAAAAGGAGTGGGGAAGCATTAAATGAGGGGAGGCACAGGTGGAAGGAAGGACAGGTGGGAGGAAGGAGAAGACACGGGTGGGCGGTTTTATTATTTAAACTGGGAGTGGGTTGGGCTGATATTGGGCCAGCTGGGTTTGGGTAATAATAACAAAGGGGGTCCGGTTTGGTTTGTAGAAATAATATCACAAGGACCAATTTTGTAATTTGTGCAAAGTGAGGGGCTGAACCTGTAATATTTCCAAAGTTAACACAAGGACCAAACTTGCCATTTATGAATAGTACAAGGACCACATTTGATAATTTTCACTTTTTAAATATCCAAGGACCATTTCTGCCAACTTTGTAACTCCAGGGACCAAACTTGTAATTTTCTCAAAACTTATCATATAAGGACCAAATATGCCACATTTGAATAGAACAAGGGTGTAGTTTGAATAATTTCCATTTTTAAACACCCAGGGACTGATTTTGACACTTTTGTAAAGTTGAGGGACCAAAGTTGTAAATTATGATTTTTAAACTTCAAAGGACAATTTCTTACATCTTGTGAATCCCAAGGACCTTTTATGACTTTTTATAAGTTTTGGAATGACCAAGGACTTTATTTGACATCTTTTGAAACTTGAGGGACTAAAACTGCCAATTATGCAAACTTGATACGTTTTTCACCTGTTTTTGGTATTTTTGCATTTAAAACACATAAAACACTTATTTGTGATATTATTATCATTTTGATGTATTTCTGAGTGTTTTCAGATGTTTTTGCAGTTTAAACGGTACAAAAATGATGAGTATTTGCACACTCATCAATCCCCCACACTAAGATATTGCTAGTCCCTAGCAATGATTTGAGAAAAATTAATGGATTTCATCTCTTTACCAAAAGCCATTACTTCTGGAGTAGCCAATTATTTTAGTTCAAGTAAGAACCTTGTTACAATGATAACCAAATGATTTTGAGCAAATCACCAGCTTTCAACGGTTTTGATTTGTCTTTACCAGAAGCCGTTTGCTTCTGGACTAGCCAACTCTTAGATAAATTATCAATATTATCTTTGGTGAGCTGATTACCAATTATGGATTTCCAACTGCCTTTACTACAAGCCATAAACTTGCGGGCTAGCCAACTTTTCACTAGTTAAAGATATGGTGAGTTGAACACCATACAATTTTGGGCAAATTGCAAGCCATAAACGGATTTGAGATATCTTTACCAAGAGCCGTTTGCTCCTGGATTAGCCAATCCTTATGTGGGTTAGACATGGCGGACTGATTACCATTTGATGAGTAAGTGAAAAACACTTACTCCAAAAAACATTTTGGCCAAAAACGGGGGAATTTGGTGGAATAATTACATGATAAAATTAGTGAGAATTCCCCCCCACACTTAGAAATGAATATTGCCCTCAATATTCAAAGTACCGGCGGTTATGCCGAAACATAGAACATAAAAGGGAAATATTACGGCCATTATTTATTTTTGATATATACACATTTTTTTAGAGAGTACTTATATACAACAGCGGGGGGCCACTTCCCCACACTAGGGTGGTAGAAAGTAGAAAGAAGTCAGAAATATGGGTGAAAACCCATATGGTGTGTGCTACTGTTTTTGATTCCCGAGTCGCTAGCTTGACTCGATCCCCGCATTCATTGGTTCATGGGGAAAGTTTGTAGATCCGGGACAACCACAGGTGGAACGTCCTCTCCAAAATAATGCTTCAACCGATGACCATTCACTTTAAAATTTGGACCATCGGGTTGAGATAACTCAATGGTACCATAAGGATAAACCTTAGCAATAGTAAATGGACCAGACCAACGGGACTTGAGCTTTCCCGAGAATATCTTCAATCTAGAGTTGAAAAGAAGGACTCGATCACCAACGTTGAAAACGCGGTTCTTGATTTTAGAGTCATGAATCTTCTTTGTCTTTTGTTTGTAGATCAAAGAGTTCTCGTATGCTTGATCACGTAGTTCATTTAATTCATTCATTTGAACTTTTCTGTGATCACCAGCTGTCTGAATATCGAAGTTTGCATGTTTTAAGGCCCAGTATGCCTTGTGCTCAAGCTCAATCGGAAGATGACATGCCTTTCCGTATACTAGCTTGTATGGAGTACACCCGATGGGTGTTTTGTAAGCTGTACGGAAGGCCCAGAGTGCGTCATCCAGTTTATCCGACCAGGATGCACGATTTTCGCCTACTGTCCTTTCTAGAATTCTTTTAATACCACAGTTGGAAACTTCCACTTGCCCACTTGTTTGTGGGTGGTACGTAGTAGAGAGACGGTGGGTTACACCATACTTTTGCATGACACGATCAAATTGGTCATTGCAGAAATGCATACCACGATCACTGATTATAGCTCGTGGAGTTCCAAACCTGGCAAAAAGAGATTTTAAGAATTTTACAACAACTCGGGCATCATTGGTAGGTAAAGCTTTCGCTTCAACCCATTTTGACAAATAGTCAACAACCACGAGTATGTATTTGTTTCCTCGAGATGATGGAAATGGCCCCATAAAGTCAATGCCCCAGATGTCAAATATCTCACACACTTGAATGGCGTTTTGCGGCATTTCATTTCTTTGAGAGATATTTTCGTGACGTTGACAAGCGTCACAGGTTTTGACAAATTCATGGGCATCCTTGTAAATCGTGGGCCAATAAAATCCGGAATCAAACACCTTCTTGGCGGTGTAGTTGGGGCTATGATGTCCCCCAGTAGGTCCAGAATGGCAAGCCTTGAGAATGTCATGGGCTTCCTGACCATACACACATCGCCTGATGACTTGATCTGCGCAAATTTTGAATAAGTAGGGGTCGTCCCAGAAGTAATGTTTAACATCCTTGAAGAATTTGTTCTTCTGTTGGGTCGACATCCCTTTCACTATGAAGTTACCCGCATGGTAATTTGCGAAGTCAGCAAACCATGGGGTAGAAGAGTTTCCACGAAAAGAAACCGCATTGAGGGTCTCGAGAGGAAATGTTTCATTTATTTCCTTTTTCTCGAAAACATCTTGGTGAGGGTTTTCTAGACGGGACAGATGATCAGCAGCCAGGTTCTCAGCTCCTTTTTTATCACGTATAATGATATCAAATTCTTGCAGGAGGAGAACTCAACGGAGCAATCTCGGCTTTGCATCTTGTTTTGCAAAGAGATATTTGAGAGCCGAGTGATCCGTATACACCACGCATTTGGTCAAGATTAGGTATGGCCGAAACTTCTCAAACGCATACACCACGGCTAATAATTCTTTTTCTGTTGTGGTGTAATGGGTTTGAGCTTCAGTCATAGTCTTACTCGCGTAGTGGATAGGCTGAAAATGCTTGGTTTTACGTTGCCCCAGGACCGCACCGATAGCAAAATCACTTGCATCGCACATGAGCTCAAAGGGTAAATCCCAGTCGGGGGCAACTAGAATAGGTGCTTCCGTAAGCTTTTTCTTTAATGTTTCAAAAGCTTCGATGCACTCAGGTGAGAAGATAAAAGGAGCATCTTTTTCAAGAAGATGGGTCATAGGCCGAGCGATTTTAGAAAAATCTTGTATGAATCTGCGATAAAAACCGGCATGACATAAAAAACTCCTAATACCTTTGACGGTAGTAGGATGAGGTAATTTAGCAATAACATCGACTTTTGCTCTATCTACCTCAATCCCATTTTTGGAAATCTTATGGCCAAGGACTATGCCTTCTTTGACCATAAAGTGGCTCTTCTCCCAATTTAGACAAAGATTGGTGTCTTCACACCGTTTTAGCATTTTATCTAGATGAGAGAGACATGTTTGAAACGATTCCCCAATAACCGAGAAGTCATCCATAAACACCTCCATTGTTTCCCCGATCATGTCGTGGAATATGGCCATCATACATCGTTGGAACGTGCCAGGAGCATTACATAAGCCAAAAGGCATACGTTTGTTGGCAAAAGTTCCGTATGGGTAGGTGAATGTGGTCTTCTCTTGATCATGTGGATCAATGGGGATCTGAAAATAACCCGAGAAACCATCAAGGAAACAATAGTATTCGTTCCCTGCTAATCTCTCAAGCATTTGGTCCATGAAGGGTAGAGGAAAATGGTCTTTACGAGTGGCGTCATTCAACTTGCGATAGTCAATACACACACGCCATCCCGTAACCAGCCGAGTTGGAATTAACTCGTTATCTTCATTTGTGACAACAGTTATGCCACCCTTTTTAGGAACACAGTGAATTGGGCTAACCCAAGGACTATCTGAGATCGGGTAAATTAATCCTGCATCAAGAAGTTTGATAACTTCCTGTTTGATAACATCATGGATTTTTGGATTTACTCTTCTCTGATGTTGAACTGCTGGTTTGAAGTCATCCTCCATCAAGATTTTGTGAGTACAAAACTCAGGGTTGATACCCTTAATGTCGGAGAGTTTCCAAGCAATTGCTTGCTTGTGTGACTTCAAGACCTTTATGAGAGCAGCCTTTTCATCTTTACTCAAATCTCGGGCAATAATGACAGGTAATTTATCATCACCTTCAAGAAATGCATACTCGAGATGAGGTGGTAAGTCCTTAAGTTCGACTTCAGGAAATTCTTCAGTTTTCTCAACTGACTTGACTTCCTTGTTATGAAGCTCGACGGGAGGGAGTGATGATGGATCATCATTAAGCAACTTCTCAATGAGAAGTATATCCCCCTCGATGTCGATGGGAGCGTGATCAATTTCCCATGGAACAGAATCACTAGACAAGTATGCTTCAATCTCTTCTAAGATGAAGTCACTTTCCTCAAATGGAGTGAGAGAAGGAGTAGAATTGGCAATGATGGGTTGAGAGGAATGAGTGAGATTATCACTCGAAGAATTATGATCATAACCAAGAGTTAGGTCACTAGTTTTACAACACAAGCTTATAGAGAAAGAGATGAAGGCGGATGAACAAGTTATCACACACACACACACGTAATACTAAACACGGTTAAGGCAAAGAGAGTATGTGAAAAGAAAACTTGAACAACCAACCCTCAAATGAGGGTTTACAATAGTTTATATAGGCAAGGAGCTAGGGCAACACTCCCTCTCCTTCCCTATTCCTTATTGGGCTTGGGCCTCAGCTTATGGGCCTTCTACATAAGCTGGACCTTAAACAAACATAAAGGCCATAATAAAGCTACCTATTACATATGAAATATAAATACTTGAAATACTGTTTAGGAGTGATTCCAACAATCTCCCCCTCAAGTATATATGAATGTAAACGGTGAAGGCGTTGATGTAATAGTAGCTGTGACGTCTTCTGACATTCTTCTTTCTTGTGAGAGGAATTGTCTTGATTCGAACAATCTCCCCAGTGTAGAGAGATCGTTATCTTTGAGCAGTTATGCTTCGACGTCATCTTTAACTTTGTTCTTTGATCATTGTTCTTTGTGGTGAAAGTGATAGTATGTTGTTGTCTGCATCAGTCTGCCTCAGGTCTGCTTCGCTGCTCCAGTGTCTTCACGTCATTCTTCAACATGCTCACACGCTCTATGACGTTGGAATTCAATACTGATGAAGTTCTTTAAATCTTTATCATTGTAGATTCTTTGGTTTGACGAAGAATCATTCTGACGATTGTGTTGCTTTTGAATAGAACTTCCATTAGTGTTGATGTTGGCGTGAGCATGAGAAGAATCAGCACGATCATCCCGCTCCGGAGCTTCCATAAGAAGAAAACATTGCAAACGGTTAGTAATAAGCGGTTTCCGGCACTTACAAGTTTGAACTTCGAGAGTGTTAACATCATAGTGTGAAAACACAACTCTAATTCTTACAAAGGCCGTTCCTGAACTGGAGTCCCACAAGAGAGATAACGCGATGTACCGAAATACATCTACAGTTCAGATGAGTCGCTGAGGTACACCGAAGCATCACCTCACGACTGTAGACCGTTTGAGACACACTCCGCGTAATCCACGGGGAGTTACCGAAGTGACCTGCTGTCAGGGCTGTTTGATGTTGACCCTGGCAGGAGTTTCCATTCAATCACTGAGGAGCACAGATGTGAACCTCTCATAAATGTTCTCGACAGATTGCTAAGATCTGTGAAGGACTCGATATGAACCACTGAATCACTGAAGATCTTATTTGTTGATCAACAAGTGATTAAATGTCAAGTGTTCCTAAGAGATCTTTTGATGAATCTCGTGGCTCTAGACTCAATAGTGCGTTTTGGTTTTCCTGAGTGGAGACTAGGGAGAGGGTCTCCTTCTTCAATACCAGCGATCTCTAAGAGAAAGCCAATAGATTATGTAGGGTTCCCTGTGAGAATGAAACAAGCTTCTGTTGAGAGAAACTTGAGTGGCTAAGAAGGTTTAGTGCATGCGTCACTGGGTCCATGACGACTTTTAATCTTCAATACCAGTGTCACTAAGTGACAACCAGTAGTATATGAATTGAACCCGGTGTCTGCCCTAAGTTGAATAATCTGGAGGGCTATTTCTTTTCACCCTTTACTTTACATTTCTTTTTGATTCTTCAACTCCTTCTTTCTCCGATTCTCATTTTCTCCTTTTTATAATCATTCCTAAGGACTTCTAACACTAACTAATGGTAGTGTCCTTGGGTAGATCCCTCCGGCTCTGGCGGATCATAGGACGGTTATTCCTAATCTTAGTCACCTTATAACTCCATGACTATCCTATGTTTGCCATTATAACCATTGTAAGTTAAAATATCTCTCAAAGGGTTTGTAAATGAAAAACATGTTTGAACCACAGTGAGAGATAAGTTTTTGCATAAATACTCCCCCTCCACATGTGCTTAATAGTTTTAAAGGTTAAATGCACAGTGAGGGAAGAGCGCGCACTTTTTGAATTGATTCACTGAAGATAGACAATCTCCCGCGAGACACGGTTACGTTGAATAGTTAAAGAGATACATTGTCAGTTTTTAGGTGACAACTAGCTCTAATAACTATCTTGAAGGTGTAGACAAACCTCGAAAGGTTGTCATACCCGTCAGAGTTCATGTCTATAAAGAGTTTCTCGAATGGTACTTTCTACTTGGACAAGTCCTTTGCGAGACACGTTTACATCACTAGCGAACTAGCTTGAAATTATTACCCGTCCAGGACAAGTCTTTTCGAGTTACTAACAGTTTAGTACCGTCAATTCGTAGGTTAAGTCTGAGGTACACAGATTCATTTGCATTTTGTACAACATATTTCTTATCACATAATTTTCTCCCCCTCAAAAATGGCATATAAGATGTTATTTTTGAAACATTTTGAGAATAAATATGACCATTTTGAGTGTTGCGGGAAGAGTGACCACTGTGAACAATTTGTGAACAAAGTTTTCATCAAATACTCCCCCTCAACTAGTGATATAAACGGTTGAGGTTTTGAAATCATATGGGGAAGTACTTGTCTTTTTGAGCAAAACCTTGAAAAATGAAAGGTTTGATAGGTTTTACTCAAAAATAAGAAGCTTTCGCTCCTTTTATAAGGATTGTGGCACTGAGGCGTACCACAGGGTCCTTTCTTGACCATTACGGGTTGTACACTGTTATGTGTGCACAAGCCATGTTAGGGAAAAGATGAAATAAGTATGAAACAAATTAACCTTTCCCCAATTGATGATGTTTCAGAAATAGCTCCCCCTCGAACTGACAACTGTCTTTAGCAGATTTGAAACTTTTGATGAAGTCTACATTTCCTCTAACTTTTGACGGTTTCAGTATGCAGCGGAATTTGTAGATGAGCAGTAAACCACACAAAGAAAATCTGACAAATTGCGGAAGATCCGTTCGAGGGTAGCATGCCAGAAATCAACAAGATCTTCTCACGTATGTAGATGCATCACACCAAACAAACCACGAAAGACGAAATGATACGACTTTCCCCTGAATGTTGTGGTCTTTCGGAATACTAATCACTGTGAATATGCAATAACTCGATGCCAAGACCGTGTGTGAGGCATCTTAACATCATATTTGGGTAACTTCACACAAGATAACCCGTGATAGTTGAGACAATAACACTGAATTAAGACGTTTGAACCTCAGATCGTCTCATTTCTCCGTCCAGTTTGAAGAAATTTTGGAGAGCATTGGGTTTTCGCAAGGAAGCACGTGGAAAAACGAAGAAGGAAAGGGACGCCTACACTCTCTCCCCCTCGATGTTTTCAATGAATCAGAATCATACACCACGTATGTTGATGATGAATTGAAGACATCGAAACCATGTATGAGGAGATAGTGATACCATGTAAGTCCAAGCAATCGAACAAGTGTGAAGTACCAAAAATATTTCGAGAGAGTCAACTGCTGATTAAACTTCTTTGTTCATAATGTTGATCATCAGCTGCGACATTGTTGTAGGAAGCAGTTTGATCTTCTGATATAGAAGATTCGGTTGTTGTTGTAGATTCAGGTGTATCAGAAATTAGAGTATTATCTGTTGTGCAGCGGAAACATTCGATACATCTGAAGCACGTCTTTTGGCAGAATCTTTAACCAGAGGAGCAAGCAATGTTTCCAATTCATGACGATTAAGTACAATGGTGGAACAACTGATGGATCATGATATTTTTGACGGTGAGAAACGGGTCCTACGCTGTTTTGCAGTAGGAGCCATTGCTGTTGTACCTGCATAGAAAGATAGAAGGGGGGCAAGAAAGAGAAAGACATGGATCCCCAAGTGTAACTGGGTTCCAGGTGTTAGAGGCATAAAGATGTAGTGTCAATTATCTTCTTGACACCTGAACATGCAATTTTGATGATTTCCTTTCCTGCCTCACGGATGGATGTAGTGGGTATCTCACTTGTTTTGGTGCAACTACTTAGTATCTTGCCTGTAGGAATCCACCTAAGACCAACAGTGTTGAAAACTTTACCCGTTGGTATCCATCTAAGGTTAGATCTAAGGGATGTTGAAACTTCTTTTGGGAAGAATTTGCGTCCTATATTGATCCACCTATTAGGTTTCTGAAATTGCGCGTCTAGAGCAACGGGTTTATTTCTAACTGTTTGAGTTAACTTAGGTTTTGGTTTGCTACTACAAGCAGTGTTAAGTAATACACTCGAAGGTGATACACTAGGTCGTGAACCTAAGATTCCATCCTTTTGAAGTAGGGCCCTTTTCCTAGCCTTTTCAAGATCACAGTTCTTGTACGCGTCATTTGAATCATATGAATCTTTACGTTTAATGCTCAATTTAGACACAGTATTTGAACTAGTCCTAGATTGGCCAGGAGCAGCTACTTGTTGAGATATAACAGAAACAGGTATAGAAACAGAAGCATTATTCATTGGCCCGGAATGTGGAGTGACTGGTTTTAACAAATGATTATTCTCAACAACTTGGGAGGCAAACCGTGGTTTTGACGATTTTGAACGTTCAGATATAAAAGCAGTTGGTTGTCTAACAACTGATTGGTTTCTGATTGGTTTTAGAGATGATTTCCCCAAGGTTGTTGGTTTTGCAAAATTAGTATCCACACTCTTGTCAGTTAATCTTCTCAGTTTGTTTTGTAAAGCAACATGTGCAAGCCCCTTTGCTTGAATTTGAGCCTTTAAATGCTCATTTTCTTTTACTAATGTATCCACACGATTACTTTGTTCATTTGAAGACTGACCATTGTGTTCTGAAGAAAAAGATTTGTTTTGAAGTTTAAGTTCAAGAGAGATGCAATGTGCCTCTAGTTTTGAAAAATCTTTATGAAACTGAGTAATGGTCTTTTTGAGAAGAATGATTTCAGATTCAAGAGTTTGATTTGACGTTTCAGTTGAATTGTTAACAAGTAAGGGCTCAGACATGAGATAGTTGTCTGGACATTGTGCAACACACTGGTCAACCTCTCCTTCATTACTGAATTCAGGTTGCTCAGTATGTTGTATCGCATTTGCAGGCAGAATATGATCAACAGTAGATTGTACCTCGACCATCTGTTCTATGTCAGTGTCATAGGTGGGTAGGATATCTTCCTCAACCATTTGTTCTTCGTCACAGTTAGGCTCGGTGTCGTAGTTAAGTATGATATCTTCTCCAGATCTGCTGCTGTCATGCTGCTTTTCCAATGCATCAACCTCATTGTCCGCATTACCGACAGTTGCAGTAATCACCACATTCTCAACGTCCATTTGAGCATTCCTTTCATGTACAGCAACTCTTGCACCTTGTACGACTGCGGGATATTGGGAATTAGATGCTGTCTGACGCTTGAATGCCAGAGATATAGCCATGAATCCTTCTTGCAATGCCACAAATGGATCTTTATGATCAGAATCCATTTCACTCCCCTGCAGAAGTATCAAAGAGAAGAAAAGGTGCAAAGTCGATATAGCACACAGAAGGTCGATATAGTGAATTGCAATTTCCCTCCAAAAATAATTTTGAAAATTTTTGACTCTCAAAATTTGAAATTCACTATAGAATTCAATTCTAAGGTTGAAAGAAAAATTTGAGTTATGACAATTTTGACGCCAAATTTTACCCGAAAAATTTGAATTTGGGTCCAAAAATTTGAATTTTTGACCAAAATTATCACGGTTAAACCAAAATTTGAATCTCGCGTAAAAATTGAACGTTTAGTCTCCTCGAAAAATTAAAATTAAATTTGAATTTTTTTTTTTTTTTTTTTTTGATAACTTGTGTTGATGGATCTTTGTAGTCGAATGAACCTTTGTTGATGAAGTGTCCTTAGGCGTAGAAATCACAATAAAGCTTATGCGTAGAAACACCAAACTTACGCGTAACAATGATAGTTACGCGTAGGATTAGCTTACGCGTAAGCAGGGAAAAGACTAAAGTTATGCGTAGGCAAAAGTTATGCGTAGAAAAGTTAGGCGTAGGATCCACTTATGCGTAAGACAAGGATTATGCGTAAGATTAATCTTATGCGTAGGTTTTTCTACGCGTAAGCTGAAGCTTATGCGTAAGTTTAGGGTTTTATCCCAAGTGATCTTGTACACTATCACAGTGCAAAAGATATCCAAAGTCGACGTATTTTCAGGCTTATCCAAGCAAGAAAACACGGAGTAAACCACGAGAATGAAGATCAAACCAAGGACGAAGTTACGCGTAGTCCTACTCGTATAACTAGGGTTTTGATACGCGTAGTTCTACTCGTAAAATGACTTTTGCCCAAAGATGTTTCTAAACCAGATTTTTGTGATGAAATAGCTTCAATATCACCAAAATAACACAAAAGTGTGAAACTTGATGATCCAAAGCTTCTAAAACAGTTACGCGTAGGATAACACCCTCGTATAAAAACTAGCTCAAAAACAATGATCCACGCATAAAGTTTGGAACTTTTTGCCAAAAAACGTTAGTTTAACACCTTATAACGTTGAAAGTACAAGAATCTTGGATTAAAAAGTGTAAAAAATGCGTTTTTAAGCGTGTGAAAGATTGAAAACGTGAAACTTACGAGTAGACCAAAAGCTTAAAAACAAACCGTTGTTTTACGCGTAGGACCAAAACCCACTTAAAAAACAAACGATTCACCCAAAGTTATGGAACCGTAAGTTATGCGTGAGACCAAAACTCACTTCAAACAATACGTTCACCCAACTATTTGGCGATTGATACCACTGTTAGGTCACTAGTTTTACAACACAAGCTTATAGAGAAAGAGATGAAGGCGGATGAACAAGTTATCACACACACACACACGTAATACTAAACACGGTTAAGGCAAAGAGAGTATGTGAAAAGAAAACTTGAACAACCAACCCTCAAATGAGGGTTTACAATAGTTTATATAGGCAAGGAGCTAGGGCAACACTCCCTCTCCTTCCCTATTCCTTATTGGGCTTGGGCCTCAGCTTATGGGCCTTCTACATAAGCTGGACCTTAAACAAACATAAAGGCCATAATAAAGCTACCTATTACATATGAAATATAAATACTTGAAATACTGTTTAGGAGTGATTCCAACACAAGAACTTCTTGAGAGTACTCTTCAGAAGCAACATCAATGATATCTATTCGGTTAACCGACTCAGAATCATAGTTTGCGGAGTACCTCGAAGTTTGATCAAGGTTAAAGGTGACAGCTTCATCACCAACACGTAATGTGATTTCTTGCTCAAATACATCAATGAGAGCACGGCCCGTTCTTAGGAATCCTCGTCCAACAATGAGAGGAACCCGTGGATCAGCATCGAAATCAACAACTACAAAGTCAGCTGGAAAATGGAACTTTCCTACTTTCACGAATACGTCCTCGGCAATGCCAAGTGGACGGGATATTGTACGATCTGCAAGCTCGAGAGTCATGCATGTAGGAGTAAGGTCCGGAAGAGAAAGTTTCTTCCATACTGAATGAGGCATCAGGTTAATGCTTGCACCAAGATCGGCTAAGGCAAAGCATTCAACCATCCTAGGAAATACACAAGGTAAGAGAAATTTTCCGGGATCTCCAAGCTTCTCAGGAAGCTTCTTTAGGATAACTGCAGAGCAGTTCTCGTTCAGAGGAGTTTTTGCCATTTCAAACAACTTTTCCTTGTTGCTTAACATGTGTTTGAGAGTTGATGCAAACTTGGGCATCAGCATGATAGCATCCGCAAAGCTTATGTAAAAATGTAGTTCTTGGAAAATTTGAAAAAATTTGTCCATTTGATGACTGGCTTTTTCGCGGAGCTTTTGCTCATTCAAACGTGATGGGTAAGGAATAGAAGATTTGGATTTGAGGTTTTCAACGGGAGCTACAGGAGGTTCAAAAACAACTCCTGGATTGGATTTGGGTTTCGGGACAACTTGAGGTTGGACATTGTTGGTACCTCCGTTATTAGTAGGAAGTTCCTTGTCCTTTGTTGCCTCAGGTTCACTTTCCACTACCTTCGGGAGAGAAGAAGAAGAGGTAGTAGGAATAGCGGGTCCATTGTATGAAACACCACTTCTGGTTGTGATCGCCTTTGCATCGCCCCTCGGGTTAGCGATCGTGTTGCTCGGAAGTTTTCCTGAGCCCGAGGGTTGATCATTTAAAGACTTCTTTAGATCAGCGATCTGGCTGACCAACAACCTGTTCATTTCATCTTGGGATTTCATGAATTGTTTCAATAACTTATCAGATGATGGTCCAGTTGGAACAATGGCTTGAGTTTGATTAGAAAAATTCTGGCCTCTATTGTTCGGATTAGGGCCTTGATTTTGAAAATTTCCTTGATTAGGATTCATATTCCCATGAAATTGATTCCCTCGATTAAAATTGTTTTGATTAAGGTTTCCTTGATGTTGGAAACCTTGATTTGGTCCGGGATAGAAATTACCTTGGTTTTGATAACCTTGGTTCATTCTAGGTTGGTTCTGATTCCGGTTTTGTATGTTAGGATTCTGGTTAAAACCGGGTGGTCCCTGATAAGTATTAGCACGGTAGTTTGGTTCATTTTGAGGACGGTATTGATTACCTCCCTGATGTGAAGTACCGGCTATAGCATTGGCTTCAAACGGACTACCATCGGTGGCAGTACAGTTGTAGTATGCATGAGGGCCACCACAAGTAACACAAACTTCAACTTTCTTCACTTCACCATGTGATGGTGTCTGTGTGAAAGTGACTTTCTTTTGGTTTGCAAGAACCAAAGCCTGAACAATATCTGTGAGTTTGTCAATCTTAGCATCGGTGCTAGATGTACTCACGGGAGATGAAGTAGAAGGTCCTGCATTAGACTGAGATTGATATGTCTTTGTCCGGAAAGGGCGGACCTGGGACTTGTTTTCTATGATTTGTAAGGCTTCTTTTGTGGTCTTGCTCAGGAAATTACCTCCAGCGGAGGCATTTAAGGAGTCTTGATTAGTCTGGTTCAGACCATTGTAGAAAGTATCCATTTGCATTAACTCGGTAAAACCATGATGCGGACACTTGCGGAGCAACTCTTTGTAACGATCCCATGCCTCCCCGAATGATTCATCAAATCTTTGAGAGAATTTCATTATCTCATTCTTAAGACTTGTAGTTCGGGATGGAGGATAGAATTCGTTAACAAACTTGGTGACTAAATCTTCCCATGTCTCAATGGAACGAGGGGGTTGTTTCTCAAGCCAATTTCGGGCTTGTCCTTCTAGAGAGAATGGGAACAAAAGAAGCTTAATTGCTTCATGTGGGACATTCTTGTATTTGATGGTAGATGCAATCTTGTTAAACCATCGAATATGTGCATGAGGATCATCCCGCTCAAAACCATAAAATTGGCTTTGGGTTACAAGATTAAGCAACCCGGTTTTGATCTCGAAGGTATCAGCCACGATGGCTGGGATAACAATGGCATCTCCGTGACCCTCGATGGGTGCTTGGAGAAGCTCATTCATCGGTTTGTCTTCTGCCATTACGGCAGGGGGTGGTGGTGGTAGACGTTCCTCAGTCACGACTGAAGGAGTAGAACGTCCTCTACGTCTACGAGGAATATTTGCAAGCTCAGAAAGTGGACTTGTAGAACTGGAAGAACGAGTGCGCATGCACTAAGTATAAAAATCAGTTTTCAAAACAAATGCGAGGCAAAACGACAAGTGAACTTAAACCAATAATCACAAATGAAATGGCTTCTTTGAAAAAGGTACACCAAATCACAAGGACACAAAGGCAAGTTTTAAATCTTTTGTTCGGGAACTTATTAATGGTCACACCCCCAGTTGGTAGGTGTACTGCCTTGATTTGCGGTGGTTGATTTTTATGTATTTAAGTACCACTGAAAAGACGTAGGTATGGATTTGTGCTAAGGGTTTAAAAACTTTTGGAAAATATTTTTGGTATCGTCTCGTTTAACCAAATCGTATCTCTTTAAGAATCACCTTAAAGGAAACACAAGCTAGAAAACGTTACGATTGTTTTGTTATTTTATATTTTGTTTGGTGTTGTTAACACTTTAGGAAAAGTGTTAATGAACTTTTTGAGTTTTTGATTAACTTTACAAAAAACTGTTTACAAACGGTGGTATATGTGCAAGTACGGGTCTGAAAACTGCTTAAAACACGCTTACAGCCTCCCCGGCAGCGGCGCCAAAATTTGATTGGCTCCTGAACAGTCAAGTTTTATCACACAAGCTAACCACTTGTGAATGGTCAACCGTAATAAACTTAAAACAGCTCAGAAAGCAATACAATTAAGATCAGAGGAATATAGTGGATTCCTGGGTCGTTAAGTCCCACGGAGGATGAATGGTGTTTGAACAAATTCAGATGTCGAATAATCACTAAGGATAGTGATCAGTAAGGATTTTGAGTTATTTATACCTAAAGAGAAAGTTTTGTAAATTACAGAGGCTTAAATGCAAATTAAAGAAAATTAAAAAGCTAAAATATATTAAATAAACGCTATCACTATTTTTACAATGATGTTTTTGTGATTTATAAAACAAAATAACTTAAATAAACTATTTTAATTAAAATGTAAACTTAAATTATCTAAAAACGTGATTTAAAATGAAAATGTACGTTATGTATAAAAATTACGCGAGTGCGCAAGCAAAAACGTAAAATTTGTGAAATAAAAGTCCTACGAGTGTAAAAACAATTTTCTTACTTCCTATATGACAAAAGAAAATTTTAGAAAAAAGAATTATATTTTTTTGACTTTTATATTTTTTATTATGAATTAAATACTAATTTAGACTAAATAAATGATTAAAAATACTAAAACTATTAAGAAAAATCTGAAACTTTTTTGTAAAATACTTTATACTAATACAAAGTTAAGAAAAATACAAAAGTTGAAAAAGCTAGTATAAATAAGCTGGAAATAAGCTAATAAGCTCGTACAAGCTAAAAATGAAAACAAGGGTTATATATTAGATAGTGCAAAGAAAAACAGAAAAAAGACCCAAGGGCAGTTGGTGAGGTGTGTGTGTGGTGAGCTGGGTGGCCAGGGTTCGAATCCCAGCAATGACTTTTTTGCAAACTTTTTTTTTTTTTTTTATTTTTCTTTTTGGAACTTATTAAGCTAAGTAAGATAAGCAAATTTTATAACTACAACTTTTTATGAAATCTACTAATAAGCTCAGTGGGAGCTTATTTATCTCAACAGTGGGCAAATATTGGAAATAAGCACAAGGTTTAAGCTAAAATGCTATGAAGTTAGTGAATAAGCACAAGCTAACTGAAAATAAGCTAAGTGATTGTTAATAAGCTAGTATAACAACTGAATAAGCAAGATTACTAAGAAATAAGCACTTAAACAACTTTTAAATAAGCACAAGTCTATCTGTTACACAGGACACTTTGTTTTCACTAGGCACCTTTAAGCTAATATTTAAGCACTATAATAAGCTAAGAAATGGAAATAAGCACTGCAACTAATAAGTATACCAGATAAGCTATCCAAAAAGCTAAAGTTCTCACAGTGGGATTCACTGGTGAGCTTATGAGGAGCTTATAAAAAAAATTGGAAAACCACTGAGGATGACTCAGTGTATACTGAGTCAAATGGGACAAACTAAAAATCACTTGCAGGCCTATCAAATAAGCTAGGAAGTTGAATTTTAAGCTTGGAACCTTAAGATGGCTTGGTTAGCTTTCCAAAGAACTAAAATTCACAAGCTATGGTTCAATGATTAGCTTTTTAAGAGCTTGTGAAAATGACCATAAAACTGTGCACATGGCACTATTTTGACTTTTTTTTTTATTAAACTGAAAGTTGACTAAAATGAACTTTTGATTGATTCTATAAACTGAATATGATGTAATAAGGTGTATTAAGACTGATTTGAGCAATTATAACAACTTATGAACAAGAAATCATAATCATGGATCATGAAAATCAAACAGACAAGAAACCAGATTAGTTCAAAAGGTATTTTGACTTTTCACCAAATAAGGTCTGGTTTTCTTTGCTTCTTTGAGTTATTTAGACCAAGTTTGACAGATAATGCCCAAGAACAAGAGCACAAACAAGCTCTAGCACAGATAATACAGTGACTCCAAACACCCTTTTACAAGACTGATTTGATGCTTTTCAAAACAAAACACAGATTAAAATCATACCATGGATTACAGACCTTATAATATCATATTTTAAAGCTAAATAAGCATTAAACCACAATACTAACAACATTAAACTAACAAATTACACTTATACTATTTTAACTGTGAAAATAAGATTTTTAGCAACTATAAATTTTAAAGAACAAGCAACTGGTTTTATTGTTTGATTTTACTTAGATACAACTTAGAAACATAAACATACAAAAATTTAAGCTAATTAACAACTATAACAGTGAAATGCCAAAATTGAGCAAAAGGCTTACAAGTGGCTTCCAAGCACAAGACTGAGAATTAAGGCACACAAACACAACCTAAAGCTTCCCAATAAGCACTAAACCCAAGGGCAATCCTTTATCAACCCTGCTCCAGCTTTGATCACCATCTTCATTGCTTTTTTATTTTTAACTAATTTTTCTTGATTTTTATGAATTTTTGCTTTTTGCTTCTAAACTGAATTTTAAGAGTTTCTAATAGATTAAATAAGCTATCTAGGAGCTTATGTGGGCTTATCAGTCCTTAATAACAACTAACAACAACATTGACAGATTTTGAGAATTTGAACTTGAAAAATTGCATAAACTGAAATGAGATTTAAACTTGAAATTAATCACTGGAAAAGATTTACATACACTGAAATAACTTAAACCAAGTATTTGAAAGCTAAGAAATACACTGGAAATCTTAAAATAATTAAAACGACATAAGCAAATTACAATTATTCTAGATTGTTGTCTTTGGGCCTTCTCTTCCCTTTTATATACTCAAATTAGGGTTCCACTTGAGTCTCTGAGTAATTCCCATCATTAATCTTGGCCTTTGGATCACTGCAACTCATCTCAGCCTTTGATTTGCAATTTGGCGCCAAAAGTGAACAGTGACTGTTGCTTTCTATGATGGTTTTTTGACCAGGGTTCAAAGGAGGGGGGACAAGAGGTGATGTATATTGTGTTGGGGAGGAGAAAAGGAGTGGGGAAGCATTAAATGAGGGGAGGCACAGGTGGAAGGAAGGACAGGTGGGAGGAAGGAGAAGACACGGGTGGGCGGTTTTATTTTTTAAACTGTGAGTGGGTTGGGCTGATATTGGGCCTGCTGGGTTTGGGTAATAATAACAAAGGGGGTCCGGTTTGGTTTGTAGAAATAATATCACAAGGACCAATTTTGTAATTTGTGCAAAGTGAGGGGCTGAACCTGTAATATTTCCAAAGTTAACACAAGGACCAAACTTGCCATTTATGAACAGTACAAGGACTACATTTGATAATTTTCACTTTTTAAATATCCAAGGACCATTTCTGCCAACTTTGTAACTCCAGGGACCAAACTTGTAATTTTCTCAAAACTTATCATATAAGGACAAAATATGCCACATTTGAATAGAACAAGGATGTAGTTTGAATAATTTCCATTTTTAAACACCCATGGACTGATTTTGACACTTTTGTAAAGTTGAGGGACCAAAGTTGTAAATTGTGATTTTTAAACTTCGAAGGACAATTTCTTACATCTTGTGAATCCCAAGGACCTTTTATGACTTTTTATAAGTTTTGGAATGACCAGGGACTTTATTTGACATCTTTTGAAACTTGAGGGACTAAAACTGCCAATTATGCAAACTTGATACGTTTTTCACCTGTTTTTGGTATTTTTGCATTTAAAACACATAAAACACTTATTTGTGATATTATTATCATTTTGATGTATTTCTGAGTGTTTTCAGATGTTTTTGCAGTTTAAACGGTACAAAAATGATGAGTATTTGCACACTCATCAACCACGCAATCATCATTACATGTTTTGCCAAAAGTAGCAGAATTTGCATTAATTACAGTACGCTTAGAGCTAACACTAGAATCAACACGATTCATCTTATTCAAATTCTCCCTAAGGTGATCTTCTACTTTCTTCCACTGAACATTCCTAGCATGCAAGGTCCTATCATTCTTAGTGTTGCCTTGAGGCTTTGACCCGCTTGCTTTGGTGTCACTTCTTACTCCTGTAGAGGGAATTGGAACATTAGTTGGTTTTGCTACTTTTTGCATTCCTGAACTAGAAGTGCAGGGATCTGAACTACTTGAAGGCACATTAGTGTTCACTTTCTTAAAACTGGGCATAGAATGGTTTGTATGCTTGGCACTAGGCATAGAACAAGGCATCACAGCTTTTCCTTTTGCACCTAAGGATTTAGGACATGTTGCTATTAAACATTCTAGCAGTTCTTGAGATCGTTTGGCACATGTGGGGATATTTTAATTTAGAGATTTGGGCTTTTAACTTTCTGATCGTGTTACAATGAGCTTGAATCTGTTCGTCACGTTTGTTTATCTGAAAAACTGCATCAAACTCTGGAACATCTGAGGATGTCTTGATATTTGAGGTTTTGACATTTTCTTTAAGATGTTGATATTTTAGTTGTAAATCAAAATGTTCAACTTCTAGTTTAGAAAGATGTTTTACCAAATTATCGTGATCATCCTGATCAATTTTCTCACTTAGTTCTGAGTTTTTGTTTTCAAGCTCAATGACACGATCATGGGAAACTTTCAATGCAGTAGATAATTCATGAAATCGAGAAGCAGTAATAGAGTGCTTAGTAACAGTATAAAACACATCTTGAGCAACACAACTCGAAATCAAATTCTCATTTAAGATGTGCAAGTTCTTCCTTTCAACTTCATTATATTTGAGTTCCTGTTCATAATCATTGACTTCAACTATCATTGCATCAAATTCCTTTTCCATTTCTTTAATATATGAATTTATCCCTTTTTGAAGACTCTCAAATTGACCTTTTAATTGTTTGAAGAAAGGCATGACCTCAGTTAAATAACATTCTTTAGTTTGCTCAAAACCCCTTTCCCCCTCAGTTATCCCTGTAGGTGTGATTCTCTTCTTACATGTTTTCTCAAAATCAACAAACAGCTGATAAATAACATACAGGCTGATTAAGGTCTTGCTATTAGTGGCAATAGATCTAGGAACTAGATGCATTGGTGTATTTGGAGGATACACAGTAGCTACAGGCATTTTCCTAAGGGGAGTGTTTGTTTCAACAAGTACATTAACTTTTAGCTTATCCATATCTTTCTTCCAAAAGATCTATTCTGGGGTTAATTGAGTTTGAGGCTTAAACATGTTCAGGGAGATCCAATTTTCCTTAGTGTAATCATGGGGTTTGATCGTTATGTTATTCTCTTTACACGCAGGATCGTTAAGCTTCTTATTCATTATCTCCCTAGATGCATCATCTAGTTTTCTATCTTCCTCAGTGCACTCAATGCAAATAGGTTTCTGTCTAGGTTTAAGAATCTCATTGCCATCATAGATTACATTTTGAGCAGCTTTTGCTCTCTTACCATACTCAGGATTAGGTTTCTCTATAATGGGAATACTATGCTTATCGCTGAGAACTCTATGCTTAGTGATCATGTAAGCAGTCTGAATGGTATTCTCTTGTACGTACAACTTATTTTCAAGCTTGTTTTTCAAGGTTTTTAGATTAGAAAAATCATTGAAAAGTTTTGATTCCTTAGCACTGAATTCTTGCTTATGCATTTTAACATTTTCTTGAAGTTCTTGTTTTTGCTTAGCAGTTTTAGAAAGCTTTTCATGTAAGGAGTTTAACTCTTGTTTTAATACTTCTTCTATAAAGTTACTTTTTCTAATAATAGTACGCATTTGATCATCCATTTCCTGCTCACGGGTGGTTAACTCAAACTTAGCACGTTGTTCATAAATAGCAACTTGTTCTTTATAGGCATTTAGTTCAGAAATGACAGAATCATCAGGGGCACATGCAGTGTATTCATCAAAAATATAGTCATCATTGACTGCAGAAGATGCATCACTTGGTACATTCCCACTTTCACTTTGTTTCACATATTGATCATATGGGACAACATTGATATTACCCATATTTTCAATATCTGACACAAAAGTTTCAGTTGATTGTACTTTGTCATGTATCTTTTGCTCATCAACATCATCGTATAGTTTTAATACCTCTGAGATGATTGATTCTTTGGATGGACCATCTTGCTGTGATGATAAGAGCTTTGGAGAGACCATTGGAGAAATGCTAGCCATGAAGATTGTCTGTGCAGTAGGTTCATCATTGACGTCAGAGTCGTATGCATCACAATCTGCAACTTGAAAGGCATTCTGATGATTATGACCTATCTCCTGAATTGGGTGCTCATCCACATCTGCATCATATGTCTTGGCATTGCCCTCAGCAAGAAACAACAACTCATCTTCATCCAACACAGCTCCATTATCCTTAGCTTGCACAAGTAACATCTTGTCATTGAAGTACTCTGCATTTTGAGAGCGTTTTGGAGAAGTGCAGTTCCTTGCTATGTGTCCATCACCACCACAGTTGTAGCACTTAATTGGCTTAGCTTGACCTTGATTTGGATTCCTTCCACGATTCTGATTTGTCACATATCCTCTACCAACTCCACCTCTTCCCTGTTCATACTGCCTTTCTTGAACTGGTTGCACCATAACCTTCCCATCTCTAACAGTAGCTTGATTGTGTGGATTGGATGCTGTTCTAAGGTTATTGTTGGTGTGTGGGAGAGAGTTCATGTTTTGACTAACCATGAGAGACAGTTGATTGATGAAGTTTTCCATGAATGTGTTTGGGTCAGGAGACTTATATGCTGGATCAGGGATGAGCTTGTAATTACCATTACCCATGGGTATGACTTGAGAAGCTTTGGTGGTAATTCCAACATTGGTGTAAAAAGCTGTAGAGTCATTTGACGAACTTGTTTCTCCCTGTGTTGGTTTTGAACTGTTCAAGAATCCTTTCTTCAAACATAGCATGTCTCTCATTTTGAAGAAGAAAGGCATACAGTTGCTCATAGTTTGTATTCTTTAATCCTTTGGTTAGCTTCACAGCGGTGACAAATTTGTGCCATTCGGGATTCATGTTGTTCACAAACTTTGAGTTCATATGAATGTTTGGCATGGTCATTTTGATGTTCCTCATGTCATTCACAAGCTTATGGAATCTCACATAGTACTCATAGACACTCTCATCTGGTTTCATCTTGAAGTGCTCAAACTCATCATACAGTTGTGATTCTCTGTCTTCCTTGGTTAATTCAGAACCTGAGAGAAGCATCTTGACATTATCCCAAACTGCCTTGGCTTCAGTGTTGTGATTGATAAGCTTGTAGATGTCTTTTGGAAGACCCTGAAGTATAATGTTAGAAGCCCTGATGTCTGCATCAAATCTCTTTTTCTCCTTATCATTGAGCTCATCATACGTCTTTGGTCTGTCTAATCCATAGATCATTGTTCCATCTGTAGTTGTATCAATTAAGTCTCTTGTAGTCTCAATCTGATAAGGTCCTTCATCAATGGATTTGAGAATGTTGACCTTATTTTCCTTTCCAAGACAGTACAATCTGATTCGTTGAGCCCAAGAGTCGTAGTCAATTCTGTCAAGCATAGGTGGACGAGTATCTAAACCAGCTGCTTGAACATCCTCAGCAACAGTGGAGATAATTGTAGGTATGTTGGTAGACATGTTAACAGATTACACGGGATTTTATAACTCTATGATTAAACCGGGAAATAGATTCTTTCACGGGATTTTACTAAATCAAGAGAAAACCGTATTACAAACAAAAATCAACCAAGTCGCTACGAATTCTTGAACCAAGCCGCTAATCACCAAGTCGCTAAGTAGCAACTCACCAAGATCTCAAATTCCTGTGAACCAAGTCGCTAAGACCAAGTCGCTAAGTACCAAGTCGTTGGACACAAGTCGCTAATGCACCAAGTCGCTACACAGTCAAGTCGCTAAAGAGCAACTCGCTAAGGTCCAAGTCGTTAACACCAAGTCGCTAAGCACCAAGTCGCTAGACACAGTTAAGTTGGTAAAGAACAACTCGCTAAGATCCAAGTCGCTAGTATTAAGTCACTAACAATTTACAGTACAACTCGCTAACAATTTCTGAAGCAAGTCGCTAACCTCACCAAGTCACTAGCCGTAGTGGAGAATCCACTAACTTGTACTATTTGTCGGCTTGTTTCAATAGACAAGTCGCTAGGCTCAAGTCGCTAACAACTAACACTGTAACTCGCTAACTTTTACTGAAGCAAGTCGCTATGATGAAAAATACTACGAGAACCAAGTCGCTAGCAAGAAAAACTTCAAAAACACACTTTTCAATCCAAAACAAGCTCAACCACAGTGATTCAAGCTTACCAAATCAAACCCCAAGCACTTACAATGATTCTTAACACAAAAGTACACCCAAAATTCAAACTTTAACACAAGAAATGATCCAAATGATGCAAAAACCACTAAACTTTTTCAAACTCAAAAACCATCTAAAACCACTTGAAATCCAAGTATATGTAAGAGAGATGATCAAACCATGGCTCTTGATACCATTTGTAACATATTGGATTTCACAAACACACTAAACCAAAGATCAAAGAGGCGTATACTATGGTTTTAGAGAGAGAAAGTTAGAGGTTGGGAACTTTAGTGAGAGAAAGAAAAATCTTATTATGAGCTCCAACTCTCTACCTTGGGAGGTAGAGAATATTTAAAGTTCTTACATAAATCGCCACCAACGGGCTGTGGATCAGGCATACAGTGGATAACTCCACGGTGTTACTTAACTAAATACTACTTAACACTAAATAATCTACGACTACGAGCTTTCTAACGATTATATATACTTGAGGTGACCGACTCTTTAATAATTGGATTTACTAAATCCTAACAACACGTAATTACTTGGCGGGATTCAAGGGACAACTCTTTTGTACAAAGAGTTAAGGGGCCCACTGAAATGATGGTTTTACCACTTTGAATTTAATGCGGACTTTAACGTATAATTATTTTCAAAATTTAATTTTACTTCGGTAACAAAACGTCAAGATTCTCCCTCATTTCAAAATCTTTTTCTCTCAAATCCCAAACTCTCTCAAAGATTCAAAGATTTTCAAAAAGGAACGATGTCATCTCCTAGTCCGTCTACATTAGAAGTAGTACTCACCAAAGCATCTAACATTCACTTTGAGTCTGATGAAGTTATCTTCAATTTCAAAAATGGTACGGCGTCTTGGAACACAATGATCTTGAATATGATGAACTTCAACGATTCCTAAAGAACTGTCCCATTGCATCCTTTCTAACTTTACTCCATCGGCGTACCTCTATAGTTGAATCAAACCCTTCTGCCAACACCATTACATTTTTCATTTCACCATCTCCATCCCCTCTATCCTTTACACTAAGTGACTTTGCCAAAGTCACAAAATTATGGCATAGAGAATCCTATGATGAAAACCCTAGTGAAGAAACTGTTAGGGATGCTCTCGCCTCTCTAGAGATGGCTGATCAAAATGACATCACGGTATCAACCTCTGATCTCATTAGAAGGTCTCCCATCAATATTTGGTATTTCTCACCAAGATGGAAAGTACTTTTAGTTCACATAGTCAAATGTATTGGTGGTATGCATGTATAACATGATCAGCTGAATTTTAATCAACAAATGATTGCATATGGGCTGATTTGGGGTCACAATGTTGACATTGCTGGGATAGTGTTTCGAGACCTAATGGCCAAACTTTGTGTTAAAGGGAAAAAGGGAAGGGAAAAAATGTGTGTTATGTAAGGTATGCATCTTTAATGGTTAAACATCTGTTTAAAGATAAATACTTTGATCAAAATCTTTCACAGTTTGATGGGTACTCAATTACGACATATACATTTTCTTAAAACATATAAGATGAAGTCCTGACTGACCACATGCTCAAGGTAGCTGGTATTGAATCCAAGGAAAGAGGAGCTGAAGATGACACTCACAAGTCTCATTCCGAGACCACAGTGCAAGACCTCTCTTAGCCAAAGTTCAAACCTGTGAGGAAGACAAGGAAGAAGAAAACCCCACCTTCTTCTCAACCCAAGTCTACCAAGGTTATTCTATGAAAAACATCCACAGCTACAGTCGTTGATACGTACTTTGGTGATGACTCAGTGGCCACCGCTGACGCTACCCAGAGTCTAAATGCCTCCAAGTCAGCAGCGAAAGTAAGAAACCAGCCTGAAACCACAACTACCACAAAGGTAAGTGCTTTTAAACTAGGAGCACTGCAAAGCCACTCTCAAAACTTCTTTAGGAGAGAATGGTGAAGATCAGGGTTACCACCGACCTAATAGAGAGTCTGTATCTGCACTTACATTTCTCAAAGCTTCTGTTCACTCTGAGTTTAAGCCAAGGAACGATGGTTCCGGGATTATCACACCCGGACTTGACTCTGCCACTCTTGGTCTGACATCTGGTAAACAACAGCCAGGGTCTAAAGACTTGACCCTAGAGATTTTTGAACCTCACTCAGCTCTCAGGGGTACTGAAACAAAAAAATAATCCAAATAAGGAAATAGTGAATCCCAACTCAGGCCTGGGGACAAAACAATATCTGATGAGAGAAAATTACAACTATCTGAGGATGCAATACCTAAACAATCACATCCTCATGACAACTCAAGTACATCACAGCCTGGGCTCGAGGGTGTTAATCAGGGTCCTAAATCCTCATTGAGACAACATTATCTCTTTGAGAAAGGGACCCATCACCAATCACATTCCCAAGACGTTTCGAATATCTCACAACTAGGATCAGGAGGAGTACATCAAGGTCCCATATCCTCAGAGGGAGAGAACATACTCTCCGAGATGAGGACCCACAACCAATCAACTTTTACACCCTATACCATCATTTCTCTGTTTGGCTCTAAGGATCAAACTAATCAAAACAAGATTGCTTGTGAAGAGTCACTTAGTGAAAGTAATCCAATGTCACTCAGTATTAACATGTTTTTACAGGATCTCAGGGAACCATCCCATTCAACTCTAGAGACAATACAAGATTGGACATCTGGTGGTTCATTTCATTTCGAAAAGACATCAATTGATGAACCTGGATACACTGACATTCCAATGTGTTAATACAAATAAATCGTAAAAACGTTTATTCATATTTAGCGATCACTTTGTGTTTTGTTGATAACAAATATAAAGTTATCATAAGTAAAATTATAAGGATACATGTTATTTTTTACATATATAATCATTTAACATTAATTGTTGTAATAATTCATTTATTGTAATAGTTTATTAGGATGGTTAAAAACCATAAACCATGACCCATACCCATGGAGCATATCCATAACCCATGGAGCTAACCCATGACCCATTGACTAGATGCATTGCATCTTCTAGATACATTGTATCTATTTGGATACCCATGGTCCAAAGTCTTTGACCCATGACCCATGATCCATGACCCATAACCCATTTAGGGGGAGCGTTCTACGGATCCCCCAGTTTACACTGGACGGATCCCTCATGTAAGGGATTCGTGGCATCCGGGCAACAATAGTGATTTTTTGCCTATAAATAGTGAGTCATTTCTTCATTGTAACTCACCCCTCTTCTTACAAACTCTCTCATATACTATTTATCTCTTCTAATATCAGATCTCTTGATCTATATAGTAGTCCTTCTTTCTTTGTTGTGATTCTCATATAGGTCATTCTCTAAGACGAGATCATGAGATACTACAAGTCATCCAAGCAAGGGTCCTTGATTGATTTGTTCCTCCACAAGATTTCTGTAGCAAGATCTTGTATTTCATATTTCACATAGTTGTTGTGTTATAGTTGTGTTGGTTTGGTCCTCCGTGTTAAGGACTTGGTATTTAGCTTTGTACGCTTCTCCGCTGAGTTGAAGGAGTTTGTTGACATAGTGCTTGAACTCTCGAGTAGGTGACCCGGGGAGTGGAGTAGGGCAAGGAAGGTGTCCTTGTAGCCGAACCACTATAAATCGGTTGTGTCATTTCTATCCTTTACTTTACTTGATTTCTTTACTTACATTACTTATTCATCTATACTTTCACATAATATCGAATCTAAAGTTTTTGAAACTAATTTAAAATCGGCAAAACTATTCAACCCCCCTTCTAGTTTTCCACACAATTGTTGAAGCAACTCTTACTGATGATATTGTCTTCATGCTAGATGATTAAATCCTTTCCATCTCAGAAGTTAATACTAATTCTGACAGCTCTAATGAAAGACTAGCTGATTTAGTTCTTTACAAGCTCACAAAATTAAAGGAAACATTTTTTGCTGCCTAAAAAGTCATCCCATCCATGCCTAATGTTCAAGAACTGGATGCAATAAGAAGAATAAAAATATCTCAGACTTTATTCAACAGGCTCTGGACTGACACCATCTATGAAGATGTGCAAGCTCTCAATTCCAGACTCCAAAAACTTGAAGATGTCGTGTCTAAGGTAAAAACCCAAGTAGAATGAACTCAATCAACATTTACAAGGGTCACTCCAAATATAGAAAAAATGTTAGATGAGAAGGTACCACGCATGGTTGCTGATGCAATTGAAGAAATACTTCCCGAATTGGTTAAGTCCTTCTTAAGATCTCTGGAAGATACTCTTCCTTCTCTTCTTCAGAAAGATGTCAAGTAATCCATCATCAGTCATGCTAACTATCATTGCAGAAGGTCTTAATGCATCACTTCCTGATCATCTCTTTGAGTCTCACAAACAAATTCACAAATCCATCAATGCTCTTAACAAGTTGGAGGCTCAAAGATTTTATCACCTCGAAAAGGCTACCAGATTCTCAATTCAAAAACATGTCAAGAATAAAGTGGGCGAAGCAGTAGCTCAGGTCAAAACTTTGAACAAAAAAATGATGCATGTGTTAAATCTTGTTGAAAAAGTCATCAACACTAGAGTTCTTGTCCCTGATGAGTTCGCTGACAGTCTTGAAACAACTTGTGGCCTTACATCTACTGTCAATGCAACTTACAAAGATATGCATGAATTGGTTGAAATTCTCAAAGAGCAATTTGGCAATAATAATCCAACATCCCCACCTATCAATGATGTTGCTGGGGGGAGAGTATCGTCAATGTCTCCAATGTCAGCTCCACTCCTGAAACTCTAGCAAATACTCAAGAGGAGCATCAACATGTTGAAACTACAAGAAGTAGGTCTTCTGATGACAACTCATTGGTAATAGTTGTTCACTTAACAGCTAAACCAGCACCAAGATAGTGAAAGGGATGGAATCAATTCCATAACTCATCCTAATGATCAATATGTAGCAAATCTGTATAGCTCTGGAACCTTAGAACACTCAAGTACCACTCATCCATCTGTATCAAAGACTCCATCAAAGGCTAACAAAGGGAAAAAGGCAAAACCACAATCCATGATGAGTCAGAATTAATCAAAAGAATTGTGCCACATATGGAACTAAGTGGATCATCTCCAGACACCTCACTCTTTTCTGAATTTAGGACTGCTGATAACATCAAATAATACTGATATTTTAGTATCAAATTATAATTTTTATTACCCCATTTTATATTAATATGGTACTTAATTCGTTTATATTTACATTTTAGGTCAATTGAGGCATTGGAATGGAAAACAATATGGAAACGGGCAAAAATAGACTTAATTTATGAAGTTTGCATTCAGGAGATATTTACGGTGTAGTGACAACCTATATTTACGCCGTAATTACATGTAGACACAAGTTTTCATAATCTGGATGCAGGAAAGTTACGGCGTAAGTGGCACGATGGACTTACGGCGTAATTCGATCGATGGACTTACGCTGTAACTATTACCTTAGGCACAAAAGAGTTTAAGTATAGGGGTTGAAAGTGGCCAAATTTATATCTGGCTCGTGAACTAAAGGAAATAACATGAAGAATGATGAGGGGCCAAAAGTATTTAATTCTTATAAAGTTTTAATGAGCACAAGGACCAAAGTTGAAACAAGATGGAATCTTGGGGAATGAAGTTTACAATTCAAATGAAGTTTAATTATGTCACAAGGACCATGTATTAAAAATGAGGGGCTAAAACTGTACAAATCCTATATAGTTTTACACTTATAACGCACAAGAACTTGGAGTGAAAACTAGGCGCTATTTCAGGGGAGTAAATCCGTACATATCGATGATGTTTCAAAGAACCAATAGAAATTGATTCCAGAAGTTACACCGTAACTTTGAAGAAAATAAGTATGAGAGTCCTACGGCGTAACCCGTAACTTACTGTTGCACCGTAACTTTGTCGAGGCCTATAAATACAGCCCTAATTCAGCACTTTTCAATATCTCTTTTCACCTCTCTCAAGGGGAAGATTAGGGCACCATCTTAGGGTGTTTTCCAGCAGCAATCAACCACTTTACAAGGAATAATTTACTTGCAATCATCATCTTTATTAGTCATACATCAAGTAATTTGCACCAAACGATATGTTCAATTCAATTTATGTTTTATTCATCATTGTTGGCATAATTTACATTATGTTAGGCTAAACACTTTATGTGTTAGCCTAGTTATGAATTTATCCATACCTTGATTTATATTTTCTCGCTTTCTAATTTCTTTATGTGTTTATCTTCTTAGCCCTGATTCGTTGATCTCCGTGTTTTGGTAGTGTTAAAACTAGGTAGTACTTAGAGTGCTAGTGCTGATTGACCATTGACAGCTAGCATAATAAGTTGCGAGGGGTGTGTAAGATTGACCGTAGGACTACCATTCCATTGTGTGAGCATTGACTATAGGATTACCTACCTAGTGGCGATACTTAAGAAATGCGGGAACCTTGAGTAGACCAAGCCTAGTTTAGTGCTTAATGCACTAAGAACAGGTCTAGAAGGTAGCTGGTACTTGATAACTGAGAATAGATTACCGACAAATTGATATGGTTGGAATCTAGGATTATAGGCTAGGCGAATTGACCAAGGGATTCTAGCGATATTTACCTCCACATAAAGCGTTAGAAGGCACTTTTAAGAAAACCGGATTAGGGCATGGTAATTTTAGTAACTAGGCTAGCACATCTTTCTCCCACTGATTTAATCCATTTCATTTTCGTCATTTTAATTAGTTTAATACAATTCAAATCAAAACCCTTTTTAGTGACAATAGAAAACTTAAGTTAAAGTCCGCCACATAGCTCTTGGGACGACTTCGATTTTACCAAATTCTAGACTACTCATAACCGAGTACACTGCCCGTTAGTGCTCACGTATATCATAGGTAAACGAGACTTATAAATACTAAAACGTGATCTAGGTAAAATAGCATCAACTACAAACGAGCCACAAATGACTCTCGAAGAAGCAGCTGCACTTTTACATGAACAGAAAAGACTGAAAGACCTTCACGATGCAAATTAAAAGTCTGAAGCAACTCTAAAAAAGTTAACCCCTACACAAAAAAAGGCTCAAACAGAGAAGCTAAAAGAAACTGAAGCTTTGACAGCAAAATGACTAGCTGAGCTACAAAAGCAATACCATGACTATGTTAACTACAGAGCTGATGATCTTCCCATTACAAAATTCAAGTACAAGGTTGATTCACACAAAAGAGCTGAAATGACCATTACAAGAAATTATAAGCCTCTGAACTACAAAGTGTACCCTGACTTTAGACTCAATGAAACAGGGTTCACTGAAAGGATTGGACTTTATAAACTAGCCGAGAAGAAGTCAAGTAACTCAAACACTCATTTGCTGAAGAATCTGACGTTCAAGTTAATTTGGGTCAAAACGATGGCTAAGAAAATTGGAGTTCAGCTCCCGCCACCACTAACCAAACATGTACTCATTGTTCCAGAAAAGAAAGCACCTAGCAAGGGCAGAAAGAGAAGAAGAGCCAACATAGATGAACTTCTGGTAACAAATGAACCTTTGGTTGATGGGTCAGAAAAAAACACCATTCCTCCTAAAGGAGTGTCTGGTACAGACGGTCAAGTCATCAGTCATCCTGAGTCAGGACTCTTCTTTCTTAACATAAAGGTGAACTATGCTTTCAGAGAGAAAGTGAATTTGGACTCGCAACTACCACTCAGCTGATCTCTCTATGGACGGGAATCAAGAAAGACTCATAGATAGCTGAGAACTTTTCCAACAGAATGGAGTACGCTATTGTGAGACATGATTACAATGAAGCTGTTGAAAAGGTTCCAAATGAAGAATATTTGAGTTTTATCTGATTTGTAGTATGATGAATGTTTCTGAATAAAACTTAATTGTCTTTGTTAATGAATGTCCACTAAATTATGTATAATAAGAAGTTGTTTTGCTCACTTACCATAATTTCAGACCTAGTATAACTTATATCCACATAGGGGGAGACTATTGGGCAATTATAAGTGCCAAAAGTCTCTGATAGGATTTGACCATAAATTACACTAAGATAACCAGCTGATCATATATCAACTAATCACAAGACTCGGTGAGATACAACCTGAGCAAGCTACCCTAGATAAGTTCAAGTCCTAGACATCGTTAAGGAAGTCAAAGACAAGTTGAAGACATACTCACTGGCTGAGTTGGATATCAAATATAATGTAGAAGGAACTTACTGAGTTATATATATATATATATATATATATATATATATATATATATATATATATATATATATATATATATATATATATATATATATATATATATATATATATAAAGCTTAGCTACACCAAGGTGTAGCCAACTTAGCTACACCATTATGCCAATTTGAGGAATAAAACATCAAATTTTATGCCCGATTAACATCATAAGTCTATTTCCACTCAATAATATCTTATAACTAACATCTATCATTGAAATTTACACTAAGATAGTCATTGTTGCAAATGCAAGATGTTAGTAGCCATTTTCGTGACTGAAACTTGATTCAAGAACACACACATAAAAATTTGCAACAATATCAAATAATAGATGTTGGATATGATAGATTAGGAAGGTTTACAAGTTTAAGATGTTAAAATGACATCATAATTGAGGTTTTATGCATGGAAGTAGCATTTTGGTGTAGCTAAGTTGGCTACACCCTTGGTGTAGCTAAGATTTCCCTATATATATATATATATATATATATATATATATATATATATATATATATATATATATATATATATATATATATATATATATATATATATATATATATATATATATATATATATATATATATATATATATATATATATATATATCAGAGGATGACAAAACTATGATATATCAGAATACTCTTTGAAACATCCAACAGAGCATATGTCTGATGTTCTCAAATATACTAATTCGGGAGTAATTTGAATAAAGAAAAGATGCATGACACATAAGCTGTTCAAATTAAAGCCTGTCAAAGTCAGGTTGGTGAAGGGACAGTGAACTATTGGAAACAGTTCACTAAAACAGTGAGACAAGTACTTTGAATAGACGTGCATGAAATGGTATATGTACTTCTCCATTGGATTCATGCCGTGTCTCAAACTATCCATGATCAAGACACCTTCATACCAGGTAGTAAGAAAATGTTGGTTCGAAGCAAATGCTACAACTTTTATTATTCTTATTGTATCTATCTATCATTAGAAAATCATTTACTCTTTTTTGTCAAACTTCCAGGTAGAGTCTCTGATTGAATCAGATAGTCTATATAAATTTGCCTGTAAACTTGATTCATTTATAGTTTACTTGTTCAAAGAGTTTTCCACCCATTGTCATTCAACTAGTGTTATCCACAACACTTTGTAATTCTTTAATTATTCATCAATAAAGATTTACACGTTTCAAAAGTTAAATCATTGTGTTGTTTTTAATATAGTTTGTTTCAAGGCATTAGTTGGGACAAACAAATTGTAACAACAAAAAATAAATATAAAAAAGGCATTATAATTAAAGGCATTAAATACATGATATGTAAACTATGAATAACAACAACTATCCACTTTTTCGTTAAATTAATTTTGAACTCAAGTGGTGTATAAATTTTCGCAAAAAACATTCTTTGTAGCCTATGTGTTTTATTTTGCCTCACGGTCAATTTCTTATTGTTTGATAAGGACTTTCAGCCTCATTCTCATGCAGTTGCAATTATTGGTCTTCATATTTTCTTGCATGCGCTTAACAAGCTACAAACTTGTGAACCTAAGAGTATTCAATTTGGGGCCCTATTTCAAACCAAATCCTATGAGGCAACAAACCTGCAAAGGTAAAACCGTTCAGGTACTCAAAGGGATACAACAACCCTGAATCTACTCTATTTTTACCATGACGTATTGCCTCGTCTAAGCTAACATAACCTTGCCCTTTTCGTGGCCCTAGATCAAATAAGGCCTTGACAAACTCATTTCAACATTAAAAAGAGTGGCAAAACATTTAGGCACATTCTCATTTCCAAATGACTTGAACACAGAAAAGTAATTCACCCTCTAGTTCACTGTAATAATCGACACTGCAATATTCTACACATTCTGATATTACATAGTCTCAGCTCTATTCGTGTCAAACACATAAATAACACCACTGTTTACATTCTGTTTCTTAGAAGCAACGATATGACTGAATACATTAGCAAATACTTTAGCTACTTTTCGTTTGGCTTTTATATTTTTATACAGACATAAACTAAAAAGTGTGAAATAAACTCTAACTATTTAGCATCAATGAATTATGAATAAACATACGCGACCTATATTATATACATAAAATCACACAACTCAGTGACGTCTTCGACATGAACATAAACCAACAAAATAAATAACAACACACGTACCTAGACCGATTATGCAACCTTAACAGGAACAATAGAGTGCAACCTAGTTGAATCCCCTGCAAAAAACATATCGCACATGCAAAAAAACATAGCAAACCGAATTAGTAACCGTGCCAGCCCTCAATTCGCTTCTTAGCAGACAATCAACCACATACTAAACATATACCTAGACCTTTGCTGCAAAACGATAACATGCAAACTTCTTAAACACTAAGAATCCCTATAATAGTCATATCCCACATGCATAAAACATATCAAAACAAATAGATGACCATTTCTTCGATTATTAGCAAGCTTCTAATTAAGCTTTACTACAAAACATTAAATGCAAACACAACATGGAAGCTTCTTAAACACAACAAACAACCCATACACCTAACCAAACTGAAACAAAACAAAACATATTCATAACTAAACAACACTCGTTCCAAATCTTTATAACTCAGAAAGTGTTCGTCGCACACCAAGCCGCCGGAAAAATCGAAAACACGCCATTCTAGATACCCGATTAGAAGACACATACTTCTAGTAAGTTCTAGGCGTTTTGTGCATGAATGTTGATGAAACCTCACTATATATATATATATATATATATATATATATATATATATATATATATATATATATATATATATATATATATATCCGGTTTTTAAACTTAAAAAAAATAAAAAAATTAAAAAATGAAACGACATCATTTTGAAGGCCACTGTACTTCAAACTAGAGGTGAGCTCGGTTCCGAAACCGCATAAAACCGAACCGGAATCGAGAAAACCGAGAACCGGATCGATTAGCATGTCTCAGTTCCGGTTCGGTTCCTGCGGGTCTAACCGATTTGAACCGAAATTATTAAGAAAAATGCATTATATAAAGTATTTGCTGTCGTAGAATTTGTAGCATTCATTATATAGATGTATTTTATGTAGCTATGTGAAATTGTGAATCCTTAGTATATGAAAACAATGTGTAGTACTGTAAACTGGTTAAAATTTAAGAAGGTAAATAATAGTGGTGTATTTGTTTCATGATAAAATTAACACGGTCACACAGACCACGACAACCCAACAACGCTGATAACATGAACAAAACCAACCTGATGCTTGACGTCATCTTGTAACGTGTTGTGGCGTATTTACAAGTTAGCTATGTGGATAAGAAAAGTAATCTGTATGTAGGAGTCACTTGAAAACGATTTGATCATGCAAGTTTGCTTGTTGGTGCGCAGCTGGTCACTGAACACCAATACGGTGTATTTTGCGCATTTTACATGACACTTCTTTCATAATTTCTTTAATAGGAAACTATAAACGACAAATAATACGTTTAGAATCCCAACTAAATGTGGACTTGGCCAAATAAGGAATAACAAACTAATTAAAGCTTGTCTCTTTCCAATTACTTTTGTTGTTAGATAAAAAAAAAAAAAAAAAAAAAAAAAAAAAAAAAAAAAAAAAACAACTAATCATAAAGTTACAAGTTAAAAAACCTAAAAGGGCTTGTGTTTTAATGGTACCTCATATTGTATGAAAGGCTCCATAATCAAATAGTTGTGGGATCAAGTCCTGCTTAACACATGTGAGATAAATATATTGTGTGATAGTTAAAAATTGTCGTTTTAAAAGAATGTTACAAGTAAAAAACCGTAGAGCTAAGCATTGAGTCTTTCCTTGGTTATGTTTGTGCTATTGTTACATTAAGCAAATAACTTTCTTGCTCCTATTGTCACCCACTTATAGTTGATCAAAACATAAACGTAATTACACAAACGCATACATGTTGCTTCTTGCTAATGTTATGTTGAATCCAAAAAAAAATTGTTGCAACTAATACTAAAACTCATATACTTCTAGATCTTCAAACCAACAAACTCTTATATATATATGAAAGCCGTGCGGTTCTTCGGTTTCGGAACACCGATACCGGTGGTTTCGGACTGAACCAAAACGAGAACCAAAATTTTCAATAATGAGGAACCGAGAACCGGACCGCGTTTTTAAATTCGGTTCGGATTGGATCGGTTCTGGTTCGGTTGCTCACCCCTACTTCAAACATAAAATGGCGTCGTATGGTGGCAAGCAAAGAATATATATAAAAAAAGAAAAAAATGTATCGTTTTGGAGCCTTCTAAAACGACGTCATTTCCCACGTTAAGTGTATAAAAGATATGAATGAGCAAAATAAAGGTTGCATTAATGATGAAGATCGTTGGGGAAACCGCTAAAAAAATGTTGAATGTGTTGTAGGATCCGAACGAATTATGTTTTTATTTCCCACGTATGGGGCACTCGTTACTTACGCTATGGTCTTCAGCAGATTGGCTGCACGCGGTTACGAAGGCTACATCCCATGCGCTATCTTGTGGATCATGGGGGTTTTTTAAACATTGATAATTCGTAAATAAATTGATGTTCAATTTCTTAGTTGGTGCCACTAGTATGGATCATGGATGTGTTATAGCGATTGGACAATAATTAAGAATTCTAAATGTTATCATTTGAAAAGAAAAAAAAATGCTAACAATGGTTCTTAAAAAACTTTTCATATTTTGAGTAAAATAGCAATGTTAAAACACAATCGTAAAAACCAATCATAATTTTTTGTATTTTTCTCATACCATTAAATAATTCACTTTTTTCATTGATTTTTAAACCAAACAAATAGAAAATGTTCTAAGTTATCTCTTAAAAAAATATTGTCTTCAAACGAAAAAAAATCAAGTTAGTTGTTAATCACATCCTTTAAGACTATGATACTATTAGTATTACCTCATAATACATTAAAAATGATACGCATAATTTTGAGTTTACTATGCAATTTGTTTAAGAGATCATGTTCGTTTTTTGCTCGTTACATTATATGTTATTTTATGATTTTAACATGTGTCACATTGTATAATTTCCAATTACTTTCACGACAAAAGATCATTTGAGGACAAAAGATTATTTACATATCAAGGGATCAATCTCCACCCTCCATTTTTATTTGATCTAATGAATGAGATTAATCCAACAATTTTAAAAACCCACTTTCATTATTTTTTTTCAAATATTAATATCTTTCAAACCGTTAATCGTTAAGCGAAAAAAAATATATCATTGCGACGAGCATTTAATTATCTTTCTATAGATAGGCACTTTGATATACTTTCGACAAAAAAAAATTTTCGTATTTTTCACGGTTTTTTTTTTTAAGTTTTTTCGTTTTTTTACGTTACTGAAATTTGCATTGAAAAATCATATATGATAAAACACTAATTTGAATATCGTATGTGATATTAGTTTAATATCATATATGATATGTAATATCACATGTAATATTAGTGTAATATCATATATGATATTACATATAATATCACATGTGATATTACATATCATATATGATTTAACACTAATATCACATATGATACTCAATTTAGTGTTTTATCATATATGATTTTTTTATGTAAATTTCTGTAACGTAAAAAAACGAAAAAAATAACGAAAAAACGTGAAAAAAAACGAGTTTTTTTTTCTTTTTCCAAAAGTATATCAAAGTGCCCGTCTATAGAAAGATAATTAAATGCTCGTCGCGATGGTGTAAATATTTTCACTTAACGATTAACGGTTTAAGAGATATTTAAATTATAAAAAATAGGTGAAATAATAAAATGCTTTTAATCTTAGCCATTGATTTCTTTTTAAATGGATGGTGAAGATGAGTCCCTTGGTATGTAAGAAAAGTTTGGTATGTAAAATAACTCTCCTCTACTTTCACTACAAATCTTCTACGATTTTATGATTTCAAGAATAATCTTTTAAATACTTTTCAATCATTTTCTCTACAAATCTACAAAAGCTTTGTAACAATTCGTCTCAAATCGATGTGAGCATTTAGTATCGTTCCGCCATGATTTTTAGTTGAAAAAGAGGAAGACTCAAATAGTTTGCAATTTCTGCTTTGAGAGTGTTGCAAATGGTATTAGACTCGTAGCCTCTCGGATGTGATGCCCACGAAGCTCATGCGGCTCCTGAGATATGGTATTCTAGTTATGTGTACGCATGACAAGGAGGTCAAGAGTTTAAGTGTAGGTCTGTAACAACTCGTCTTGTATCAGTAGAAGATAAGACATTTGAGTATAATTTCACTTGAAACCATTGGAATACTTAAGTAGTCCATTGCTTTTAAGTTTTTGGGGCGTTACAAATGATATCTAAGCTATATCTGTTGGGTCTATTATAGATTTGATGATACAAAACAAGAAGAATGAAGCATAAAGGACTAAAAGTGACAAGAAGGGAAACTACAAAAAGATGGAGGATTTGGAAGATTCTAGAAGATATGCTTAAAAGAATATTTAGTTTCCTAATTGTATTATGATTCCTTTTGCAAACCCTAGATGTCTCTAGTATATAAAGAGACATAGGGTCATTAGTTTTTAATGTACGTACAAGATGTAGACGTCTAAAGGTGTGTGTGTGTGGGAACCTAGGCGTAGGGAAAACGCCTAGGGTTTAGTTAATTAGTGTTAAAGATCAAGTCTTTGATCTTTATTATTGTTTAGTTAGTTTATAATAATGAAAAACCTTGTTCATTATAACGTTAATTCTTATTGAATATTCCGCTTTCGTTATTATGCGTTCTTAGATATAATATTAGACATCGTCTAAGAGCTTACAACGATCTCACATGTGGTATCAGAGCCTGGGGCTCGTGATATCTAGGGATCTACAAGGTTTTCTTGAAGAAGAAGGAAGAAAAATTCGAAGCTGTCAAAAATTCGTAATACTTCTGCAGCACTGTTTTCCAGAAGGCATAACTTTTTAATGAACCGTTGGATTGGGCTAAAATTCAAACTGGAGCTTCTTGGTATATCTATCTTTAATCTCACCAAAGGGATTGTCAATCGGAGCTCTCAATCAAAAGTTATAAGCTGTCGAAGTCTGCTGCTGATTTTTCGTAAGGTTACTACAACACTGTTTTGTAACGATCATAACTTTTTCGTTAACCGTTGGATCGTAACGAAATTTTGGGTGGATGTTCTCTATATATCAATCTAACTTTCCACCGAAGGGATCTTCCATCTGAGCTTTTATGCGAAAGTACTGCTGAAAGTACTGCTTTGTATTTTCAAAGTACTGTTGTGCGTTATTGGTCCCCTACAAGCAAAGTACTGCTTGGACACGAAAGTACTGCTTGGAATTCGAAAGTACTGCTGATTATTGAAAGTACTGTTGTTCTCAAAGTATTGATCAAGGTACTGCTGATCAAAGTACTGCTCAAGGTTTTTGCATGGCGAAATTTATTTGAATTGACAGTATAATGGTTTATTACGAGGAGATTTGTAATTAAGGGGAAGTCGAGCATAATTATTGTTATGGTTTTTGGACGACACACACAGAGGTTATTGTTTACACACACAAGGAGTTTGGTGATTTGTTCTTAAAGGATTCAAAAAGTCTCGTATTTGATTTTTATGGATTAATTGATTACGAAGAAGGTTGAATATCATTTATTTGATGTTGTAGTTGAGTTTCACATGTTTGTGTTCTTATCATAAAGCTTGATGAATCTAGCAATGTGTGATTTTTCTTATGATGCTCTATGCACACATTGGCTATCACTTAAAGGAGTTACATCAGTGTCTCATACTAGTTGAGGATTCTTGTCAAGGGATTGCGGTCTACTTATATTTGAAGCGTATAAGTATGGAGTTCCGTGGATAGTAAAATATTTAAGACATAAGTTTGGGAAATTCTACTTCTTCATCAAATTCGTTATACTCGGTTTTCTTCACAAGTAATCATTACATAAAGCCTACAGATTTTGAAGAATCATTTGATATACATGCATCACTCAAGGGGAAGTGTTTGATTTTTACTACTGTTGATCATTATTACTACTGCTAGTTGGAGTTTTCTATTGTTTTAAATCCATTTTTCCTATGGTGCGTAATGGTGGGCGATTTGAAGCATTGGAAGTCTTAGATTGGAAGTATGATATTGGTTCGTGGTGGTCAAAATCATTATTTGCATACGTTCCCTATTTGGATAATAACAAAAAGGGGAAGAGATGTTTGAGTGGTATTGCATGGATTAAGGGGAAGACAAGATTGTTTCATTCATGGTGAGATTTAATTATCTCAACTTCTGCTACTTCGTCTAGGGAAGTTCGTACAAGATTCGTGGTTGTTTTGTTACCATCAAATATGGGAAGATTGTTGGGTCTATTATAGATTTGATGATACAAAACAAGAAGAATGAAACATAAAGGACTAAAAGTGACAAGAAGGGAAACTACAAAAAGATGGAGGATTTGAAAGATTCTAGAAGATATGCTTAAAAGAATATTTAGTTTCCTAATTGTATTATGATTCTCTTGTAAACCTTAGATGTCTCTAGTATATAAAGAGACATAGGGTCATTAGTTTTTAATGTACGTACAAGATGTAGACGTCTAAAGGTGTGTGTGTGTGGGAACCTAGGCGTAGGGAAAACGCCTAGGGTTTAGTTAGTTAGTGTTAAAGATCAAGTCTTTGATCTTTATTATTGTTTAGTTAGTTTATGATAATGAAAAACCTTGTTCATTATAACGTTAATTCTTATTGAATATTCCGCTTTCGTTATTATGTGTTCCTAGATATAATATTAGACCTCGTCTAAGAGCTTACAACGATCTCCAACAATATCATTTTGTGATATTAATGTAAGTTTCACATCAATATATCATTTTATGATATTCATACAAGTTTGATTAAAATGGCCAAGCATGTTCACCGATGATAGAGCATGCAAAATTGTTGTAAACTAATGAAACATGTTTTTATACATGGTATATCATACTAATTGTTTAAATATGATAACTAATCTCAAATATAGGGATGTGCCAGTTGACTACCCAAATGTGGCATCTAATTTCTTCAAGGATTTGAAACATGCAACTCGTTTTGTATATAGATTTTCAATAAATAGCGATCAATTATATGTGTGTTTGGTCGTTTGACTTAACTGATAGAGCGTGTAATCTTTGACATTGCCGAATCTGATTGAGTGTGTCGTATCAGAAGTACATCAAACGTTAAAAAGCACTATTTAATCATACATTTGTCTACCTTAACCGGTGAACTACGTGTTTTGAAACCCTATAACCTTATACTCCGTAAGCATTAGTTTAAAGCACTTGTCACCGTTTCCAAACCTTATAACCTAATAGATGTTTGTTGTGTGAAAAAATCTACAAAACTACTAACCATGTGATGACGTATAGCAGGCTTATTGGGCTTAGTTCGTGCTATACGCACTTTGGGCTCAGGCCCAACAAAGCAGAACAATCACAAGTACTGGATCACCACTAAGCCCAATGACTGGCTACTATCCGGACATAAAGACGCACAGAACACCCAACGGATCAAGATCATGACTGCGGAAGGTGATCTGTGTCCGCAACTACGATTACTGCGGAACCTTGCCCGACAAGGGTTCCACTCCGACCACTAACAATTATAAGAGAAATATTAAGAAATCTTAGTATTAGACTCGCCTATAAAAGGAACTTTCTAATACTCTTACAAGATATGACTTTCTCACACATACTAATACACACACTTTAATATTCTCTGACAATATGAGTACTTACTCTCACGCCGGAGCTTAATCGTGGGGTCCGTCCCCACGGTAAGGCTAACGCTTTACTTTCATTTGTTCAGGGAATCATCTCATTACTTGGCTTAGTACAGATCCAGTCCACTAATAGCTTGTTGGCCCAACCCAACAAACCATCTCAATCCATATCCGAACCCGTCAGAATTTTGTACTAACAAGTTGACGCCATCCGTGAGACCAGTACACAACTGCGTTCTCGAAAATACTCACCATGAGCACTCAGTCCGGACCCACTCCTTCTGTACCCACGTATGTCGTGCGGAACACGGTAGGAAAAGGAAAAGATGTGTCACTGCAAGATCATGAGAGATCCACGTCCGACGCAGCTCTCAGAGAATACTGTGACAAACATTACCACAAGTTGTTGCCAATCATATCTGAGAAAGTTCATCAAGAAAAGAAGCAGCGGGAAAAGCTTAAAGCAATAGAAGCAATAAAAGCTTGACTCAACTTCCAGGAAGCTTCGCAACATTCCGAATCAGGAACACCGGACAAAAGAAAGGGTCTGAGGAAAAAACTTGAATCTAAAAGACACCGAAGTGCATACGAAAGCCCCGACTGAAGGAACGACCGATCCAGGTCGCCAAGGAGGAGAGATACGGAAAGAAAAAAAGTGGTCAAAAGATTGAAAAAGGGCGTGTTCCATAGATTGGGAGATAAGGAAAGGTGTGTGTCAGCATACTCCGGAGACTCCAAACACCATTACTACCGCAGTGCCTAAAGGAGGGAAGAAAGATGCTACCAGAGTTCTCATTCACGAAGAACGGAGCTCACCATCGGAAGGCACGATAACAACAGAGCATCCTCTCGGAGGACGGGCGAGTTTTCTGAGAGTGAGGATAGCGGGGGCGGGCATTGGAAGTGTGGATCGAAAAAAAGGTCAAACATTGAGGACGATGACTTGGCAAGGCCGTGGGTATGCAAGGAGACCGATTCGTTCACTCCTCATATTCGCTACTTCGATCTGCCAAAAAGGACCCGTATGCCAAACCACGTCAAGACATATGACGGAAGTGAAGACTCGAAAGATCATCTAAAGATTTTCCAAACAACAACTAAAGTGGAACGCTTGGCCATGCCAACTTGGTGCCACATGTTCAACTCCACACTCACCGGATCTGCCAGGGTTTGGTTCGACGACCTCCCTCCGGAATCCGTAGATAGCTATGACGATCTGAAAGAAGCGTTCCTAGCAAACTTCCTCCAGCAAAAGAAATGTATCAAGGACCCCGTGGAACTTCATCATATCAAGAAAAAAGAAGGGGAATCTACGAAAGATTTCGCGAGGAGATTTAAGGTAGAAATCAGGGACATAAATGGAGAACCAGAAGTCATGAAAATCTCAAGATTCATGTACGGAATAACCAACCCAGAGTTGATCAAATGTCTACACGACAAAATTCCAAAATCGATAGATGAAATGATGAAGGTAACCGGATCCTTCCTCTGGGGGGAGGTGGCAGCCAGAAACCAAGAGAGGAAAAAGCCACTTCCGCAAGTGCTATGGAAGCAACACAAAACAAGACAAAAAAGCAAGATTTCAAGAAAGGGGGATTTAAGAGTAAGCATAGGACGGAGAGAAAGCAAGATAGATTCCCTCTTCTTCCTAAATCCCCAAAAGAGATCTCGGCTCTGAAAAAGGCAAAGTTTAAAACCCCACCTCTAATGACGAACTCGGTAAAAAAAGGAATGGCAACAAGTTTTTCGAGTTCCATGGAGAGGTAAGGCAAAACACAGATGAGTTCATGCACCTGAAGAAGCAAAATGATGGAAAGGACCAGTCCAAAAATGGGGAAACGTTTGAAAAAGACAAAAATTGGTAATTCTAATGGTACAAACCAGGCAGGAGATAACCAAGCGAGGAATTATACAAAGCTTATCTCAACCTCATTTTCACCTTTAGGAATGAAGGAAGTGACCAAAGATCCAATGATTATTGAAGCAGAAATTAGGAAGCACTTCATACACCGTATGTATGAAGACGGAGGATCTGCTCCCAAAATATTATGCGAACACTATTTAAAAAAAAAGTTTCTGACCCACGACAAGAGGCCAAATGGTCCTGGCTACAGTACCTCTCATCGGATTCAGTGGTGAATTCATATGGCCAATGGGGAAGACATCGTTGCTAGTAAATATTAGAGATGAAAAACACTCAACATATAACGGAATCATAGGAATACCAGGAGCTCAAAAAATACAAACGGTCCCATTAACAGCTCACGGTATGCTAAAGTTCCCAGCGGAAAGAGAAATACTCATGCCGCGAAGCAGTAGGTTGTTCCGCTCGAATGAACAATGGTCTCCGGACCAGAACCACAAACTCCTGCCATCAGCCAACCAGTAGAAGACCGAATTAAAATGGCAATTCTTCTAGAATATCCATACCAAACGATGGCTATCTGTTGGGTTCAGTAAATACCCAAACCCCTTAAGACTAGGATTTGAATAAAAATACCCTAAGTGTTTAGTCCCTTAAACACTAACAAGTCACTGAGCGCATAGTCTCTTAGTGAGCTATCTTCGGTGTTAATACAAATATCGTCATTAAACGTTATTTATATTTTTTTATCTTTACCTAAGTTTTGTTAACGGCAAAAGTAAGTTTGATTTTTATAAAGCTTAAAGCTTGTCAAGTCTAATAGATATTTAAACAAGCTTTTTCAAATAATATCTTCATCACTCAAGCATTTACATTGTGATTAATCATATCTTGATATGACTCTAAACCATAATGTATGATAGTAGTTTTTAGAATGTTTTGGTTTCTTAAAAACTAAACATTACATATGCATTTACATATTTCTAAAAATAGAAAAACAAGCACATGACATCATGTGATGCATCATTGAAATCATTGGAAGATTTCATTAGATATTTTGTGAAGATTTGGGCTCTTCATATCTTACACAATCTTGCATAGATATGGTTAACTTTAGCAAGATTTTGAGATCTTGCTGTCAGACCTCGGCGGCACCAATATTTAACACGGGCGAAACCCTTTGAAGGGTTTCGTGGTCCGTGGAGCCTGCTGAGTGTTTTGGCTATAAATAGCAAAGCCAAACCAAGTAGTTTCTCATCCTTTTCTATCATACTCTCATACATTCCTTCTCTCTAACCTTTCTAACTCAGTTTCATATCGTATTAGTGATCTCTTTTATAGCAAAGAAGATCAAGTCACATACAAGCTTCAATAAGAAGTTAGAAGTCTTGTTTGTTTGTTGTCGTATAATCTTGTGTTGATTCATACTTCATTGTTGTATCAAACCATCATATATCTTGTGAGTGTGAGTGGTTAGTATTTTAGTCCTTAAAATACATTGTGTGTGGGAGTGGTTGTACCCTTGGAAAGAACTCGACATTTAGCTTAGTGTCGGAAATAGTGTAAGCGAAGTGTAAAGGTTTTCTCCGCCGTTGAAAGGAGCTTGTTGACTAGTGAAGTTAAACTCTCGAGTGTGAGACTCGGGGAGTGGAGTAGGGCAAGGAAAAAGAGTCCTTGTAGACCGAACCACTATAAACAACTTGTTGTGGTTTGATTGTTTCTTTCCTTATCTACTATTTATATATTGTTTACATATTTCACAAACATATCTAAGATCAATATCAATTGATCTTTCAATAAGTTTTAAAACAAAGTTTTTAATCGGTAAACTATTCAACCCCCCTTATAGTTTTCTACAATTGGTACCAGAGCCTCGTTGCTCAAGAATTTCTAAAATATATTGTATTTTTTAAACTTGAAACGATCCATGGATTCTGAAAACTTTAAAGAAGGGCAATCTATGCAAAGACCACCACTCTTTGAAACCAATGGATTTATTTATTGGAAAAACCGTTTTGAAACATATGTAAAATCAAAAGATATAGATCTTTGGTTTGTTATTGTTAAAGGGGATTTTAGTTCTACAACAAAATATATTTCTGTTGATGAACAAAAAAAATTAATTGCTAAAAATAATGAAGCTAAAATGATGCTTTATAATGCTTTACCTAGAAAATAATATGAAATAATTTTTATGTGTGAAACCGCCAAAGATATTTGGGAATCTTTGATTGTTACACATCAAGGAAATTCACAAGTCAAGGATAACAAAATTGATCTTCTTGTTCAACAATATGAACAATTTGTTATCCCTGAAGATGAAACCATTGATTGTGGCTTTGCACGCTTTAATACTATTATTACATCACTTAAAGCACTTGATGACCCCATACCCTGCCCGGGCGGGATTGGGTTTGTTGTTGTTGTTTAAAGCACTTGATGAATCTTTTCGTAGTAAGAACTTTGTCAGGAAATTTCTTAGATCACTCCATCCAAAGTGGAGAGCTAAAGTGACGGCCATTGAAGAATCAAAAGATCTCTAAAAAATGTCACTAGACGAGCTAATCGGAAACCTCAAAGTACACGAAATGATGATGGAGAAAGATTCGAAAATCATCAAAGGAAAAAGAGAGAAAGTCAAATCCGTTGCTCTAAAAGCAAGAACGGAATCAAGTGATGATGACGAATCTTGCTCCGGTAGTGAAGATGAAGAGTATGCCATGGTCGTTAGAGATTTCAAAAAGTTCTTTAGAAGAAGAGGAAAGTTTGTAAGACAACCTCGAGAAGAAAAGAAGCCATTCCGAAAAGATCGGGATGACAAAAAGGGTAAAGGTGAAAGAAAGTGCTTAAGATGCGGTGATGCAAGTCATCTAATAGGAGATTGTCCCAAGCCACCTAAAAGCAAAACTCAACGAGCTTTTGTAAGTGGTGCTTGGAGTGATAGTGAAGATGATGAAGAATCAAGCAAGGAGGAAATCGCTCTAATGGCACATGAGTCAAATGAGGTACATTCCGACTCATCTTATTCTTCTATTGATGATGACACTTTGCAAAAACAATACAATCAATTGTGTGAGCTAAGTCTAAAAATCATAACTAAAAACAAATTTTTAAAAACTAAAAAGGAATTTTTAGATAATGAAGTCTATGAGTTAAAAGAAAAATAAAAACGATTAGAAAAGGGAAAAGCAAATGACGATGATTGTAAATCATGTCAAGAGCTTAATCTTGAAATAGAAAAACTAAAGCTCACACAAGATGTTCTAATCGAACATAATTCTAAATTTAAAAGGTTTAACAAAAACATCGCTTGTGCCGATGAAATAGCTAGAATTCAAAGAACACCAGGAAACATGAATGGGCTAGGATTTAATGACGTATTAATTCCAAAGAGTCAAAACAAAACGGCCGAAAAAGGCAAACAAACTGTCAAAACTGCTGCAGTACAGCACGGACCAGACGAACCCAAAATACGGGATCCGTCCGTTGTAAATAATGGTGCCGTGGGTACTTCAGCAGGACAGAATGTTTGTGTTACGGACCGTAGCGAATTTGTCAAAGTAACAAAGAAAACCAAGGATAGTGTTAAACTAAAACCTGCTGTTACATCAGGAGTAGGACTTGCTAAAAATGAATTTAGATAAAAAAACTACTCAACAACGACATAAAACATCTTTTGCCAAACGCCCCTTTCCTAAGAGCAACCACAATGTAAAACCCAACTATCAACACAACGGTTGGAATTAAAACTTCCCTAGACCATATCAAACTCCAGATTACATGTCATGGAACCCTTATCCTTCGTTTCCATACATGAATCAAATAAATGGTATGTTTAACCCAAACGGACCCATGAGATATTGGGGACCAAACACTTGAGTTATTTGCTTTTTAGGTATGCTTGAAAGTTGGATTGGAACCTGATGAGTGGATAAAAGATAGTGGATGCTAACGACACATGACGGGCAACAAAAGTCTCTTCTCATCATACCAAGAGTATGACGGAGGTAATGTCAGTTTTGGTAGCAATCTCAAAAGCAAAATCATTGGCAAAGGTACGATCGCTCATAACTCCCTAACTATTAAAAATGTTGCTCATGTTGATAGGTTAGGTTTTAATCTACTTAGTATTAGCCAACTATGTGATAAAAAGTATAAAGTACTATTTGAATAAAATGGTAGTAAAATACTAAAAGATGGTATCACCATAGCTAAAGGAGTTAGGAAAAATAACATATACGTTATGAAAATAGATAAAACATCTAATGAAAAACTTTGTCTAATGATGAGTGTCTAAATACTCATCATTTTTGTACTATCTAAACTGCAAAATCATCTGAAAACACTCAGAAACACATCAAAATGATCAAAATATCACAAATCAGTGTTTTATGTGTTTTAAATGCAAAAATATCAAAATCAGATGAAAAATGTATCAAGTTAGCAAAATTGGCAGTTTTAGTCCCCCAAGTTTTAAAAGTTGTCAAATCTAGTCCCTGGAATTCAAAAATGTGAAGTTTTGTCATTCAAGGTCCCTGAAATCTTCTAAGTTGTTAAAAATGATCCTTGAATGATTCTTTGGTCTATTGGCAAGAAAGGTCCCTAAACTTTGAAAATTTGCAAAAATGGTCCTTGGATTTCTAAAAATGGGATTTTATGCAAAAAGGGCCCTTGCACTATCAATGTTTGTCATGTTTGGTCCTTGTGAGAAGTTTGGAAAAGTTGGCATTTTCAGTCCTCAGCTTTGGCATATTTGCATTATTGGTCCTTGTATACTACTTATACCAAACGGATCCTATATTAATCCAAAGCCCAAATCCAATCCAGCTAACCCAACCCTAGCCCAATATCCACTTGACCCCCAAGCATGACCCTTGAGCCAGGTCATAATACATTTTGAACCCATGACCCTTGAACTTGACCCCGTATTATTAATCCCCCTAGTCAACGAAAGTCAAACCAAGAGAAATACCGCCAACACTGTAGCTTCACCTCTCCCACCTCTGGAACACCAAAACCAGGCATGGTTTTCCCAACTTTTTTCAACCCCCCTCCCCTTACCTTGTCCCCTCCACTTCCACTAACACCCAAATTCCTTTAATTATCTCAAACCACTCCAATTAATACCAAAAACCTGCCTTGAAGAATTTGGCGCCAAAAATCCAAGTGTATGGTTCTGATGAATTAGAGTGATCCAAGGGCTCAGATATGGTGGGAAAGATTCAGAGGTCAAGGAGGAGTGCAAAAAGTCTATAAAGAGGAGCTTAGATGCATTGTATGAGATCATCTAGTGTAAAATTAATTTTCTTATGTCGTTTTAGTTAACTTTCCATTTTCAGTGTATGATTTAGCTTTTAAGCTCTTTATTTCAAGTATTCAGTGTATTATTAAACTTTTGTAACCATCAATTTCAGTTTTAAACTTCATTATCAAGTTTGTGAAATTTCAAGTTAAAATCTCATATGCTTCAAATGTTGTTTTTAGTTATTTGTATGGACTGAGTTAGCTCATATAAGCTCCTATAAAGCTTCTTCAAGCTTTTAGAAACTCTAAAAAAACAGTTTAGAAGTAAAAATCAAAAATCACCAAAAATACAAATTAAATAGGTGAAAAATCAAAAATCCATTGGAAATGTTGTACACAGCTGGAGCAGGGTAGATTATGGATGGCCTTGGGTTAGAAGCTTAGTGGTAAGCTAATAGGAGTGTTCATTGGTCCTTGATCTCAGTTTTCAGTTGGAAAGCTTTTGTAAGCCTTTTTGTCTATTTTGCATTTCACTGTTGTATTTGTTAATTAGCTTAAATTTCTGCTTCTATGTGTTATTTAGTCTTAGTTAAGTGTAATTAATCATTAAAACCAGTGGTTTATTCTTTTAAATTAGTAGTTAGCAAAATTTTCATTTTAACAGTTAAAATAGCTTAAGTCTTAATTCTTAGTTTTATGTTGTTGTAACTGTTGGTTCATGTTTATTTAGACTTAATTAATGATAATATAGAGTCTGCAATCAAGTTCATGGTCTAAATTTGTGATTTGCTTTGTAAAACTTCAAAACAGTCATCATAAGTGTTGTTTGGTTTACTTTGTTTAGCTGTGCTCAAGAGTACTCAAGTCATTGTTATTGCTTGTTCTGTGTCTCATTAGAACTATTTAACTCAAAGAAACCAAGAAAACCAGTCTTTGTTTATCCAAAGTCAAAATTAGCTTTTTGATCAAATTATGTCTTTACTGTTGGATTTTATAGATCTAGGATCATGATTTTGTGTTAGAAAGTTGTTAGTATTGGTTAAATAAGTCTTAGTATACCTTAATACAACATATTTAGTGCTTAAAATCAGATTAAAGTTCATATAAGTCAAACTTTTAGTTTAAGTCATAAGTCAAATTTTCACTTGGGTCGTTTTTGAATAAAAAAGATAATTTCACTGTGGGTTTAATAATAAGTTTTAGCTTAAAAGCTCTTAGGGTATTAAAGTCTAGTTGCTAAACAAAAATAGAAAAATGTTAGTTCACTTCTGTCTAGCTTATTAAGTGCTTTTAATTGGCTTATTTGTGGTACCTGTTTGAAAACACTGCCCTGTGCACAGTGAATAGGTCCATATTGATAAGCTTGCACAGAGCTTATTAGTGGGTCAAATCTTGTGAACTTTGTTTCTTTGGAAAGCCAACCTGGTCATCTTGAAGTCTCAAGCTTAAGTTTTCATTTTGAAGCTTGTTGGCTAGGGCTGCAAGTAGCTTAAAGCTTGTCCCATTTCTGTTTTAATCATAAGTGCTTATTGTCTTCATAATAGCTTTTCAGTGTGCTTCTCTGTATCTCTTAGCTTCATTTCAGTTCATATAGCTTGTTTGCATCTTATTTGAGCTTTTGTTTCAGCTGTTGAGCTTGTTTGAGCTTATTCCATCAAAATAAGCTCTTTATCATCACTGTTGGGATATTAAGCTTGTCAAACTGCTTATTTGTAGTTTGTGAAATTTTTGTCTTTGTTAAAGTTTCATAAAATCAGTAGTAAAGTAGTTTTCAAAAAGAAAATCCAGAAAAAGATCAATTAAAAATCAGTGATAGTGTTTATTTAATATTTCCTAGCTTTTTGATTTTTCTTTTTAGCTTTTTAATAAGCAAATCTTGTTTTTCTATTTTTCTTTGTTTTCTGTCATCATATAGTATTTTTAGAAAAAGTTTCATATTTTTCTCTATCTTTTTAGTATTTATTATAATTTTAAATAGTTAAAAATAGTAATTAATTAGTAATAAATAATTAAAAAGCATAAAAAATATCTTTTTAGTTTTAAAATTAGTTTTATCATATTTTAGATTTTTCCAAGTTAAAATTTTATTTTTCCAGGTTTATTTTATATTTTCTAGTATTTAAGTGTATTTTAAGTAATAATTAATTAGTAATAATTAGATAAAAAGTGTGAAAAATATATTTTTAATTTTAAAATTAGTTTTATAGTATTTTAGATTTTTCTGAATCATAAGTTTATTTTTCTAGCCTTATTTTGTATTTTCTTCTATTTTAGAGTATTTATTAAATAGTTAAAATAGTTTTTAATTAATAATAATTAATTAAATAGTTTTAAAAATAATTTTCTTTTTCTAATAATTTTCTTTTATTTTTAGGATTCCAAAAATGTTATTTTCATATTTTTAGGTCTTTTATTTCTTAGATTTTACTTTTTATTTTGTACGTATACGTAGTTTTTAAACGTACGTTTTACGTTTCTTTATCTGATTGTTGTGCTTTCCAATTCTGTATTCCATTCCATTCCAATCAATCAGTAGTGTAATTTCTCAATCAAAACCTTTACTGATCACTATCCTTAGTGATCACTCTATCATCTGAGTTTGTTTTGACACACCATTGAGTCTCCGTGGGACTAAACGACCCGGGAATTCATTGTATTCTCTGATCTTCATTGTATTTGTGCTTAAGCAGTTTTAAGTCTATTACGGTTAGCCATTCACAAGTGGCTAGCTTGTGTGAGTAGACTTGACTAGTTTAGCACAGATCAAAATTTTGGCGCCGCTGCCGGGGAGGCTTTAGCGTGTGTTTAGCCATTTTCAGACCCATTCTTGCACATAACCCATCATTTGTAAAAAGTTTTTTTTTGTAAAGTTATAAGAAAATCAAAAAGTTCATTAACACTTTTCCTAAAGTGTTAAAAACACCAAAAAAAATATAAAACAACAAAACAATCGTAGCGTTTTCTATCTTGTATTGTCTTTAAGGTGATTCTTAAAACAATACGATTTGGTTAAACGAAACGATACCAAAAATATTGTCCAAAAGTTTTTAAACCCATCTGCACAAATCTATACCTACGTCTTTTCAGTGGTACTTAATATATACATAAAAATCAACCACCGCAAATCAAGGCAGTGCACTACCTAACTGGGGGTGCGACCATAATAAGTTCCCGAACATCAGATTTAAAACTTGCCTTTGTGTCACTTGTGATTTGGTGTACCTTTTTCAAAGAAGCCATTTCATTTGTGATTATTGGTTAAGTTCACTTGTCGTTTTGCCTCATTTGTTTTGAAAATTGATTTTTATACTTAGTGCATGCGCACTCGTTCTTCCAGTTCTACAAGTCCACTTTCTGAACTTGGAAAGATTCCTCGTAGACGTAGAGGACGTTCAGCTCCTTCAGCCGTGACTGAGGAACGTCTACCACCACCACCTCCTGTCGAAATGGCAGAAGACAAACCCATGAATGAGCTTCTCCAAGCACCCATCGAGGGTTACGGAGATGCCATTGTTGTCCCAGCCATCGTGGCTGACACTTTCGAGCTCAAAACCGGGTTGCTTAATCTAGTAACCCAAAGCCAATTCTATGGTTTTGAGCGGGATGATCCTCATGCACACATTCGATGGTTTAACAAGATTGCATCTACCATCAAGTACAAGAATGTCCCACATGAAGCTATCAAGCTTCTTCTGTTCCCATTTTCTCTAGAGGGACAAGCCCGGAATTGGCTTGAGAAACAACCCCCTCGTTCTATAGAGACATGGGAAGATCTAGTCACCAAGTTCGTTAACGAGTTCTATCCTCCATCCCGAACCACAAGTCTTAAGAATGAGATAATGAAATTTTCTCAGAGATTTGATGAATCATTCGGGGAGGCATGGGATCGTTACAAAGAGTTGCTTCGCAAGTGTCCGCATCACGGTTTTACCGAGTTAATGCAAATGGATACTTTCTACAATGGTCTCAATCAGACTAATCAAGACTCTTTGAATGCCTCCGCGGGAGGTAATTTCCTGAGCAAGACCACAAAAGAGGCCTTGCAAATCATTGAGAACAAATCTCAGGTCCGTCCTTTCAGAGCAAAGACATATCAGTCTCATGCTGGACCTTCTTCTTCTTCATCCCCCGTGAGTACATCTAGCACCGATGCTAAGATTGACAAACTCACAGACATTGTTCAGGCTTTGGTTCTTGCTAACCAGAAGAAAGTCACCTTCACTCAGACACCAACACATGGTGAAGTGAAGAAAGTCGAGAGTTGTGTTACTTGTGGTGGTCCTCATGCATACTACAATTGTACTGCCACCGATGGTAGTCCTTTTGAAGCCAATGCTCTAGCCGGTAGTTCACAGCAAGGAGGTAATCAATACCGTCCTCAAAATGAACCACACTACCGTGCTAACACTAATCAGGCACCACCCGGTTTCAACCAGAATCATAACATGCAAAACCGGAATCAGAACCAACCAAGAATGAACCAAGGTTATCAAAACCAAGGTAATTTCTATCCTGGACCCAATCAAGGTTTCCAACATCAAGGAAACCTTAATCAAAACCATTTCAATCGAGGGAATCAATTTCATGGGAATATGAATCCTAATCAAGGGAATTTTGGCTATAATCAAAACATACGGCCTCAAATTATCCCTCCAGCTCCTCCCGTCATTATTCCTCCAGGACCATCATCTGATGAGTTACTGAAGCAATTCATGAAGTCCCAAGATGAAATGAACAGGTTGTTGGTCAGTCAGATCGCTGATCTTAAGAAGTCTTTAAATGATCAACCCTCGGGCTCAGGAAAACTTCCGAGCAACACGATCGCTAACCCGAGGGGCGATGCAAAGGCGATCACAACCAGAAGTGGTGTTTCATATGATGGACCTGCTGTTCCTACTACCTCTTCTTCTTCTTCTCTCCCTAAGGTAGTGGAAAGTGAACCTCCAACACACAATGGACCTACGACTCCAATGCCTCCTCCACCTGTGGCAATGAGTCAAGTTACCAAGGAAACAACGGACAAGGTGCATTATTCTAGCCCACGAAGTACCGCACACGTCCTACCTTCGGTAGTCCAACCTCAAGTGGTCCAGAAACCCAAGTCAAATCAAGGAGTTGTTTTTGAACCTCCTGTAGCTCCTGTTGAGAATCAGAAATCCAAATCTTCTATTCCTTACCCATCACGTTTGAATGAGCAAAAGCTCCGCGAAAAAGCCAGTCATCAAATGGACAAATTTTTCCAAATTTTCCAAGAATTACACTTTGACATAAGCTTTGCGGATGCTATCATGCTGATGCCCAAGTTCGCATCGACTCTCAAACACATGTTAAGCAATAAGGAAAAGCTGTTTGAAATGGCAAAAACTCCTCTTAACGAGAACTGCTCAGCAGTTATTCTGAAGAAGCTTCCAGAAAAACTTGGAGATCCTGGGAAATTTCTCCTACCTTGTGTATTCCCAGGAATGGTTGAATGCTTTGCCCTAGCAGATCTTGGTGCAAGCATAAACCTTATGCCTTATTCAGTGTGGAAGAAACTTTCTCTTCCGGAACTTACTCCTACATGCATGACTCTCGAGCTTGCAGATCGTTCCATATCCCGTCCTCTTGGCATTGCCGAGGACGTATTTGTGAAAGTAGGAAAGTTCCATTTTCCAGCTGACTTCGTGGTTGTTGATTTTGATGCCGATCATCGGGTTCCTCTCATTGTTGGTCGAGGATTCCTGAGAACGGGCCGTGCTCTCATTGATGTATTTGAGCAGGAAATCACATTGCGTGTTGGTAATGAAGCTGTCACCTTCAACCTTGATCAAACTTCGAGGTACTCCGCAAATTATGATTCTGAATCGGTTAACCGAATAGATATCATTGATGTTGCTTCTGACGAGTACTCTCAAGAAGTTCTTGGTTATTCTCATAATTCTGTGAGTGGGGATTCCACCACATCTTCTCAACCTATCATAGCCAATTCTACTCCTTCTCTCACTCCGTTTGAGGGAAGCGACTTCATCTTAGATGAGATTGAAGCATACTTGGCTAGTGATTCTGTTCCATGGGAAATTGATCACGCTCCAATTGATATTGAGGGGGACATACTTCTTATTGAGAAGTTGCTCAATGATGATCCATCATCAACCCCTCCCTCTAGTGATTCAATTCCAGATGAGATTAATCAAAATGAGATTAATCTGGAGGGAGATATTCTTCTAAAGAAGTTGTCAAATCTGGACACTTCTCCTCCTCTCCCTCCCATCAAACTTCATAACAAGGAAGTCAAGTCAGTTGAGAAAACTGAAGAATTTCCTGAGGTTGAGCTTAAGGACTTACCTCCTCATCTCGAGTATGCATTTCTTGAGGGTGATGATAAATTACCCGTCATTATTGCTCGAGATTTGAGTAAAGATGAAAAAGCTGCTCTCATAAAAATCTTGAAGTCACACAAGCAAGCAATTGCTTGGAAACTCTCCGACATCAAAGGTATAAACCCTGAGTTTTGTACTCATAAAATCTTGATGGAGGATGACTTTAAACCAGCATTTCAACATCAGAGACGAGTGAATCCAAAAATCCATGATGTTATCAAACAGGAGGTTATCAAACTTCTTGATGCAGGATTGATTTACCCGATCTCAGATAGTCCTTGGGTCAGCCCAATTCATTGTGTTCCGAAAAAGGGTGGCATTACTGTTATCACAAATGAAGATAACGAGTTAATTCCAACTCGATTGGTGACGGGATGGCGTGTTTGCATTGACTATCGTAAGTTGAATGACGCTACCCGTAAAGACCATTTTCCTCTACCCTTCATGGACCAGATGCTTGAGAGATTAGCAGGGAATGAATACTATTGTTTCCTTGATGGTTTCTCGGGTTACTTTCAGATCCCTATTGATCCACAGGATCAAGAGAAGACCACATTCACTTGCCCATACGGAACTTTTGCCTACAAACGTATGCCTTTTGGCTTATGTAATGCTCCTGGCACGTTCCAACGATGTATGATGGCCATATTCCACGACATGATCGGGGAAACAATGGAGGTGTTTATGGATGACTTCTCGGTCATTGGGGATTCTTTTCAATCATGTCTCTCCCATTTAGATAAAATGCTTCAAAGGTGTGAAGACACCAATCTTTGTCTAAATTGGGAGAAAAGCCACTTTATGGTCAAAGAAGGCATAGTCCTTGGCCATAAGATTTCAAAGAACGGGATTGAGGTAGATAGAGCAAAAGTCGATGTTATTGCTACATTACCTCATCCTACTACCGTCAAAGGTATTAGGAGTTTTTTAGGTCATGCCGGTTTCTATCGTAGATTCATACAAGATTTTTCTAAAATCGCCCGGCCTATGACCCATCTTCTTGAAAAGGATGCTCCTTTTATCTTCTCACCCGAGTGCATCATAGCTTTTGAAACATTGAAGAAAAAGCTTACTGAAGCACCCATTCTCGTTGCTCCCGACTGGGACTTGCCTTTTGAGCTCATGTGCGATGCAAGTGATTTTGCTATCGGTGCAGTCTTAGGGCAACGAAGAAACAAGCATTTTCAGCCTATTCACTACGCAAGTAAGACTATGACTGAAGCTCAAACTCACTACACCACCACAGAAAAAGAGCTATTAGCCGTGGTGTATGCATTTGAGAAGTTTCGGCCATACTTAATCTTGACCAAATGCGTGGTGTATACGGATCACTCGGCTCTCAAATATCTCTTTGCAAAACAAGATGCAAAGCCGAGATTGCTTCGTTGGATTCTCCTCCTCCAAGAATTTGATATCATTATACGTGATAAAAAAGGAGCTGAGAATCTAGCTGCTGATCATCTGTCCAGATTAGAAAACCCTCACCAAGATGTTTTCGAGAAAAAGGAAATAAATGAAACATTTCCTCTCGAGACACTCAATGCGGTTTCTTTTCGTGGAAATTCTACCACCCCATGGTTTGCTGACTTCGCAAATTACCATGCGGGTAACTTCATTGTGAAAGGGATGTCGACCCAACAGAAGAACAAATTCTTCAAAGATGTTAAACATTATTTCTGGGATGACCCCTACTTGTTCAAAATCTGTGCGGATCAAGTCATCCGACGGTGTGTTTATGGACAGGAAGCTATTGATATTCTCACAGCTTGCCATGCTGGACCCACCGGGGGCCATCATAGTCCAAACTACACCGCCAAAAAGGTGTTTGATTCCGGGTTTTATTGGCCCACAATCTATAAGGATGCCCACGAATTTGTCAAAACCTGTGACGCTTGTCAACGTCACGGAAATATATCTCAAAGAAATGAAATGCCACAAAATGCCATTCAAGTTTGTGAGATATTTGACATCTGGGGTATTGATTTTATGGGGCCATTCCCTTCGTCTCGTGGTAACAAGTACATACTCGTGGCTGTTGACTATTTGTCAAAATGGGTTGAAGCAAAAGCTTTACCTACTAATGATGCCCGAGTTGTTGTGAAGTTTTTGAAATCTCTTTTTGCCAGGTTTGGAACTCCGAGAGCGATAATCAGTGATCGTGGTACACATTTTTGCAATGACCAATTTGAAAGAGTCATGCAAAAGTATGGTGTTACCCACCGTCTCTCTACTGCATACCACCCCCAAACAAGTGGGCAGGTGGAAGTTTCCAATCGTGGTATTAAAAGGATTCTTGAAAGGACAGTAGGCGAAAATCGTGCATCCTGGTCGGATAAGCTTGATGACGCACTCTGGGCCTTCCGTACAGCTTACAAAACACCCATCGGGTGTACTCCATACAAGCTAGTGTACGGAAAGGCATGTCATCTTCCGATTGAGTTAGAGCACAAGGCGTACTGGGCCTTAAAACATGCAAACTTCGATATACAGACAGCTGGTGATCATCGAAAAGTTCAAATGAATGAATTAAATGAACTTCGTGATCAAGCTTATGAGAACTCTTTGATCTACAAGCAAAAGACAAAGAAGATTCATGACTCCAAAATCAAGAACCGCGTTTTCAACGTTGGTGATCGAGTCCTTCTTTTTAATTCAAGATTGAAGATTTTCTCGGGAAAGCTCAAGTCCCGTTGGTCTGGTCCATTCACCATTGCTAAGGTTTATCCTTATGGTACCGTTGAGTTATCTCAACCCGATGGTCCTAATTTTAAAGTGAATGGTCATCGAGTGAAGCATTACTTTGGAGAGGACATTCCCCCTGTGATTGTCCCGGATCTACAAACATTCCCCATGAACCAATGAATGCGGGGATCGAGTCAAGCTAGTGACTCGGGAATCAAAAACTTTAGCACACACCATATGGGTTTTCACCCATATTTCTGTCTTCTTACCCCCTTTCTACCACCCTAGTGTGGGGGAGTTTCCCCACGCTGTTGTATATAAAATCATGTTCCTAAAAAAAAAAAAAAAAAAAAAAAAAAAATCTTCTAAATAATGGCCGTAGTATTTCCCTCTTACGTTCTCAGTTTCGGCATAACCGCCGGTACTTTGAATATTGAGGGCAATATTCATTTCTAAGTGTGTGGGGGGGGGGGGGGGAATTCTCACGAATTTCATGTATTATCCACCCAATTCCCCCGTTTTTGGCCAAAATTTTTTTTGGAGTAAGTGTTCTACACTTACTCATCTTGGTTATCAGTCCGCCATGTCTGTAAGACAAAAGGATTGGCTAATCCAGGAGCAAACGGCTCTTGGTAAAGATTTCTCAAATCCGTTTATATGGCTTGCAATTTGCCCGAAATTGTATGGTTCTCAACTCGCCATATCCTAAAAAGTGAAGAGTTGGCTAGCCCGCAAGGTTATGGCTTGTGGTAAAGACAGTGGAAAATCCATAATTGGTATTCAGCTCACCAAAGATAATTCTGATAATTTATCTAAGAGTTGGCTAGTCCAGAGCAAACGGCTTCTGGTAAAGACACATCAAATCCGTTATATGGTTTATGATTTGCCAATAAATCAGATGGTTATCAGTGTACCATAGTTCTTACTTGAACTGAAACATTTGGCTACTCCAGAAGTGATGGCTTTTGGTAAAGAGTTTTTCAAATCCATCAAGTTTTCTCAAATCATTGCTAGGGACTAGCAATATCTCAGTATGGGGGATTGATGAGTGTCTAAATACTCATCATTTTTGTACTATCTAAACTGCAAAATCATCTGAAAACACTCAGAAACACATCAAAATGATCAAAATATCACAAATCAGTGTTTTATGTGTTTTAAATGCAAAAGTATCAAAATCAGATGAAAAATGTATCAAGTTAGCAAAATTGGCAGTTTTAGTCCCCCAAGTTTTAAAAGTTGTCAAATCTAGTCCCTGGAATTCAAAAATGTGAAGTTTTGTCATTCAAGGTCCCTGAAATCTTCTAAGTTGTTAAAAATGATCCTTGAATGATTCTTTGGTCAATTGGCAAGAAAGGTCCCTAAACTTTGAAAATTTGCAAAAATGGTCCTTGGATTTCGAAAAATGGGATTTTATGCAAAAAGGGCCCTTGCACTATCAATGTTTGTCATGTTTGGTCCTTGTGAGAAGTTTGGAAAAGTTGGCATTTTCAGTCCTCAGCTTTGGCAGATTTGCATTATTGGTCCTTGTATACTACTTATACCAAACGGATCCTATATTAATCCAAAGCCCAAATCCAAATCTAGCTAGCCCAACTCCACTTGACCCCCAAGCATGACCCTTGAGCCAGGTCATAATACATTTTGAACCCATGACCCTTGAACTTGACCCCGTATTATTAATCCCCTAGTCAACGAAAGTCAAACCAAGAGAAATACCGCCAACACTGTAGCTTCACCTCTCCCACCTCTGGAACACCAAAACCAGTCATGGTTTTCCCATTTTTTCTTCATCTCCCCCTTACCTTGTCCCCTCCACTTCCACTAACACCCAAATTCCTTTAATTATCTCAAACCACTCCAATTAATACCAAAAACCTGCCTTGAAGAATTTGGCGCCAAAAATCCAAGTGTATGGTTCTGATGAATTAGAGTGATCCAAGGGCTCAGATATGGTGGGAAAGATTCAGAGGTCAAAGAGGAGTGCAAAAAGTCTATAAAGGGGAGCTTAGATGCATTGTATGAGATCATCTAGTGTAAAATTAATTTTCTTATGTCGTTTTAGTTAACTTTCCATTTTCAGTGTATGATTTAGCTTTTAAGCTCTTTATTTCAAGTATTCAGTGTATTATTAAACTTTTGTAACCATCAATTTCAGTTTTAAACTTCATTATCAAGTTTGTGAAATTTCAAGTTAAAATCTCATATGCTTCAAATGTTGTTTTTAGTTATTTGTATGGACTGAGTTAGCTCATATAAGCTCCTATAAAGCTTCTTCAAGCTTTTAGAAACTCTAAAAAACAGTTTAGAAGCAAAAATCAAAAATCACCAAAAATACAAATTAAATAGGTGAAAAATCAAAAATCCATTGGAAATGTTGTACACAGCTGGAGCAGGGTAGATTATGGATGGCCTTGGGTTAGAAGCTTAGTGGTAAGCTAATAGGGGTGTTCATTGGTCCTTGATCTCAGTTTTCAGTTGGAAAGCTTTTGTAAGCCTTTTTGTCTATTTTGCATTTCACTGTTGTATTTGTTAATTAGCTTAAATTTCTGTTTCTCTGTGTTATTTAGTCTTAGTTAAGTGTAATTAATCATTAAAACCAGTGGTTTGTTCTTTTAAATTAGTAGTTAGCAAAAATTTCATTTTAACAGTTAAAATAGCTTAAGTCTTAAATCTTAGTTTTATGTTGTTGTAACTGTAGGTTCATGTTTATTTAGACTTAATTAATGATGATATAGAGTCTGCAATCAAGTTCATGGTCTAAATTTGTGATTTGCTTTGTAAAACTTCAAAACAGTCATCATAAGTGTTGTTTGGTTTACTTTGTTTAGCTGTGCTCAAGAGTACTCAAGTCATTGTTATTGCTTGTTCTATGTCTCATTAGAACTATTTAACTCAAAGAAACCAAGAAAACCAGTCTTTGTTTATCCAAAGTCAAAATTAGCTTTTTGATCAAATTATGTCTTTACTGTTGGATTTTATAGATCTAGGGTCATGATTTTGTGTTAGAAAGTTGTTAGTATTGGTTAAATAAGTCTTAGTATACCTTAATACAACATATTTAGTGCTTAAAATCAGATTAAAGTTCATATAAGTCAAACTTTTAGTTTAAGTCATAAGTCAAATTTTCACTTGGGTCGTTTTTGAATAAAAAAGATAATTTCACTGTGGGTTTAATAATAAGTTTTAGCTTAAAAGCTCTTAGGGTATTAAAGTCTAGTTGCTAAACAAAAATAGAAAAATGTTAGTTCACTTCTGTCTAGCTTATTAAGTGCTTTTTAATTGGCTTATTTGTGGTACCTGTTTGAAAACACTGCCCTGTGCACAGTGAATAGGTCCAAATTGATAAGCTTGCACAGAGCTTATTAGTGGGTCAAATCTTGTGAACTTTGTTTCTTTGGAAAGCCAACCTGGTCATCTTGAAGTCTCAAGCTTAATTTTTCATTTTGAAGCTTGTTGGCTAGGGCTGCAAGTAGCTTAAAGCTTGTCCCATTTCTGTTTTATTCATAAGTGCTTATTGTCTTCATAATAGCTTTTCAGTGTGCTTCTCTGTATCTCTTAGCTTCATTTCAGTTCATATAGCTTGTTTGCATCTTATTTGAGCTTTTGTTTCAGTTGTTGAGCTTGTTTGAGCTTATTTCATCAAAATAAGCTCTTTATCATCACTGTTTGGATTATAAGCTACTCAAACAGCTTATTTCAAGTTTGTAAAATTTTTGTCTTTGTTAAAGTTTCATAAAATCAGTAGTAAAGTAGTTTTCAAAAAGAAAATCCAGAAAAAGATCAATTAAAAATCAGTGATAGTGTTTATTTAATATTTCCTAGCTTTTTGATTTTTCTTTTTAGCTTTTTAATAAGCAAATCTTGTTTTTCTATTTTTCTTTGTTTTCTGTCATTATATAGTATTTTTAGAAAAAGTTTCATATTTTTCTCTATCTTTTTAGTATTTATTATAATTTTAAATAGTTAAAAATAGTAATTAATTAGTAATAAATAATTAAAAAGCATAAAAAATATCTTTTCAGTTTTAAAATTAGTTTTATAATATTTTAGATTTTTCTCAATAATAATTTTATTTTTCTAGCCTTATTTTGTATTTTCTTCTATTTTAGAGTATTTATTAAATAGTTAAAGTAGTTTTTAATTAATAATAATTAATTAAATAGTCATAAAAATAATTTTCTTTTTCTAATAATTTTATTTTATTTTTAGGATTCTAAAAATGTTATTTTCATATTTTTAGGTCTTTTATTTCTTAGATTTTACTTTTTATTTTGTACGTATACGTAGTTTTTAAACGTACGTATTTACGTTTCTTTAATCTGATTGTTGTGCTTCCCTATTCTGTATTCTATTCCATTCCAATCAGTCAGTAGTGTAATTTCTCAATCAAAACCTTTACTGATCACTATCCTTAGTGATCACTCTATCATCTGAGTTTGTGTTTTACACACCATTGAGTCTCCGTGGGACTAAACGACCCGGGAATTCATTCTATTCTCCAGGACTTCATTGTATTTGTGTTTTAAGCAGTTTTAAGTCTGTTACGGTTAGCCATTCACAAGTGGCTAGCTTGTGTGATTAGACTTGACTAGTTTAGCACAGATCATCTAACAACATTAGATGATAGCTCAACTCTTTGGCATAGACACTTAGGTCAAGCTAATATGAGGCTAATACAAAACCTATCTTCAAAAGAGCTAGTTAGGAATTTACCAAAACTTAAATATGACCAACATTTTTATGACGCTTGCAAAATTGGTAAACAAACCCATAGTAGTCATAAGTCTAAAATATATGGTGTCCACATCTAAGTGTCTAGAACTTTTGCATATGGACTTGTTTGGTCCATCCGCTATAAGAAGCTATGGAGGCAACTTATACACTTTGGTCATAGTAGATGATTACTCAAGGTTTACTTGGGCGTTGTTTTTGAAAACTAAAAATGAAGCTTTTGATAAATTTGAAATTCTTAGCAAGAAAGTTCAAAATCAACTAGGTTTTAAAATTGCGTCGATCCGAACTAATCATGGTCGTGAATTTGACAATGAAACACAATTTGGAAACTTTTGTGATACGAATGGTATAACATATAACTTTTTGGCTCCTCGAACACCTCAATCAAATGGAGTCGTAGAACGTAAAAATAGAACAATTCAAGAAATGAGTAGAACAATGCTTAATGAACAAAACATTCCTCAAAAGTTTTGGTGTAACGCCGTTGACACTTCTACATACATTTTAAATAGAGTCCTAATACGTCCTTTCTTGAACAAAACACCATATGAGCTTTATAAAGGTATAAAGACAACTTTAGGATATTTTAGAGTTTTTGGATGTAAATGTTTCATCCTTAATACTAAAGACTATCTCACCAAGTTTGACCCAAAGTCTTATGAAGGTGTATTTCTTGGTTATTCTCAAACTAGTAAAGCTTACATTATCTTAAACAAATTAACAATGAGAGTCGAGGAATCGTTGAACATAACATTCAACGAAAGTCCACCTCCCTCTAAGACATCACCTTTGGTAGATGATGACTTAGTTGAAAGTCAACTTGTAGAAAGTCAGGAAATAATTGAAAATGACAAGGAAGATGAACCATTAAATAATGAGATTATAAACATCAAAGAATCCAAAAGTCATCATTTAGAAAAGATTCGGGGTCGAGTCAAGCTAGCGACTCGGTTAACAAAAACAGTAGCATTTCATGGGTGTCCACCCATGTTTCTGACTTCTTTCTATTTTCTAACACTAAGTGTGGGGGAATTCCCCTACTATTGTTTGCTTGTTGTGTGTTTGCTCTCTGTTTTCAGGATTCCCATGATCGTGATGATTGATGCGCCTGTTTTCAATCCAGCCGCCCAATATCCGATCTTTTTACTAACGATTATCTAGGGATATCTTTATAAAATCCTTTTTGTGAAAAAAGATTTCGCTCCCACACTTGGCTAGTAGTATTACCTTTTTCCGTTCTATAGTTTCGGCTACGGCCGGTACTTTGAATATTGAGGGCAATATTCAATTCTAAGTG